>JAEIGO010000533.1:0-424247 GCA_018903765.1 Drosophila aff. chauvacae BK-2020 | reverse complement strand
ATTAGGCGTACAAAATAGATATATATGGTTTATTGAAAGTAATGACAGAGTAAATCTTTCCGGAGTCGGGGTTCCGACCAGCGAGCGTCCGTGTCCTGCGGGAGGGGTTGCGGGTCCGGGGTCCGCGTAGGTAGCTTCCTGTCGTTCGAGTGGGATGATCGGGGTCCCGTGATGCGTCCCTGGCCTTCGGGAAGACGTGGATCAATTGAGACGAGACCGTCAATAAGGATACGTAGTGTTAAGGGACGGAGCCAGCAGGACGAAGCCGTCAACGGGGTGCGACAATTTGGACGAGGCCGTCCACGGTGTGTGCGCGAATAGGACGAAGCCGTCTGAGGACGATGCCGTCAGCGAGATATGCGAGAATTGGGACGAAGCCGTCAACGATATTCGAGAAGTAGGACGGAGCCGTCTGCAGGACGAAGCCGTCAGCGAGGTGTGAGAAGTAGGACGGAGCCGTCTGCGGGACGAAGCCGTCAGCGATGTATGAGAATTAGGACGAAGCCGTCAACGATATACGAGAAGTAGGACGAAGCCGTCTGCAGGACGAAGCCGTCAGCAATGTATGGGAAATAGGACGAAGCCGTCTGCAGGACGAACAAATCAGCGAGGTATGAGAATTAGGACGAAGCCGTCAACGATATACGAGAAGTAGGACGAAGCCGTCTGCAGGACGAAGCCGTCTGCAGGACGAAGCCGTCAGCAATGTATGAGAAATAGGACGAAGCCGTCTGCAGGACGAAAACCGTCAGCGAGTATGAGAATTAGGAAGAAGCCGTCAACGATATACGAGAAGTAGGACGAAGCCGTCTGCAGGACGAAAACCGTCAGCGAGGTATGAGAAATAGGACGAAGCCGTCTGCGGGACGAAGCCGTCAGCGATATAGGCGAGAAATAGGACGAAGCCGTCTGCAGGACGAAGCCGTCAGCGATATAGGCGAGAAATAGGACGAAGCCGTCTGCAGGACGAAGCCGTCAGCGAGATATAAGGCAATAGGACGGAGCCGTCTACACAAGACTTAATATGGCGAATAGAGAGACTTAGTATGGAGGAATAGGACGAAGCCGTCAACCAATACCTAGGTTAGTTAAGTCTTACTCCTTTGTTACCGCTGTTCCAGTTCCTTGGTTGCTGCTTGCTGCTTGCTGCTGCGCGCTAGGTGACTTCCACCTTGGTCGACTCCGACCACCGAATGATAGCTCTGAGGCCAGCGGCCGGCTTTATATAGCGCTTGGCCGGTTTTAGTGTGCCCGCTCGGGCTGTGGGTTTGCCCGAATTAGTGTGGCCGGATGTTCGGTATTTGCCCGAATCAGTGTGGCCGGAGTTCGGGGCTTTGGGCGCGCGCGTGGGTTTTGAGTTCGAATTTGAACTTCTTTATCACTGGTTATTATTTATTTAGCTTATTATGATTTAGTATTTAGTTATTTGTGCGCGCCCCCGCGTCACACTCCCCCTCCCTTGGGAAGTGACGCTTTATCGTCACATAGTTTCCCCTATTGGGAGATGCGCCACCATGTGTTGCCGCCTTTTTCTATCCAGCGTAGTTGGGTCTTTTTCTTTTTCTGTGCCAGTGTTGCCCGTATCTTTCTCCTTGTCTCGTCTGGAGATTCGGGCTCCTTCCGGCATTGTCCATCCTGATACGCTTCCCCTGTTGTCCGTAAGGAGTTCCAGGATGTCCCGATCTGGTGAGCTTTCTCGCAGTGTTATGTCCATTGACGCTGAGCCCATTATTCCGGCTGTTCGGAAGTTGATGAGCCCTTGTTGATGTTTCCATTGGTCGGTTTTCATAGCGTTGTCCGGTTGTTTGTGCGGTTTGTCGTCGTTGGTTTGTTTGATTGTCTGTATCTCCCGGCTGCTCTGCTGGCGTCCATTGCCGTTCCTTGGAAGATGCGCGATTCTGGTCCGGCCCCTTTGGACGATCTCCGTCACCGGTCGGGCCCCTTCCTTCGTCGCTCATCTCCCCTTGGGTTTGTTCTGCCAGTATTTCCGGGTTGTGTTCCGACTTCCCCGTCCCGGCCCTGTTGGACGATTTCCGTCATCGGTCGGACCGTGGCGGGGTAGCCCTGATCCCCTGGCATTGTAGGTGGGTCGTTCCGGATCGGACCCTTCGGACGAGCTCCGTCTGCTGGGCCATCTCGTCGCGGCTCGCCTCTTGTGTTTCGTGTCCCCTTCCTCCTTTCGTTTCGTTTCCTCGTCTTTCCAACTCCAGTCCGCCGCATCTCAGCACGCTCTCTGCTCCTGCCAGAAAAGTCCATCCCAAGATGATTCCTCCTTCTACGTTCGGTAGGATCATGAATGTTAGTTTCAAATCTCCGTCCTCCGAACTCTACGTTTGTTTTGAATCCTCCCATCGCCTTCTGTCGAGATCCATCCGCGAGTGATATCTCCGCCTCGCATCCTGTTCCACCTTCCTTCCTCTCTTAGATCTTGGAACATGTTTCCCTGCTTATCGCGCTTTTTTGTTGCTCCGGTGTCTATTATGCCCTTGGCACTCCTACACCCTACTCCAAATTGCGCTACTATCTGGTAGCCGTCGCATCTCATATCACCCGCTGCTGTGGACCTATTCTTCGTGCCTGAGCTGCCAGCTCTATCCGCTCGGCCTCCGGCGTTTCCCGACTTGGCCCGGCAACATTCTGTTGTTCTGACTCCGTTTCTCCCGCACACCCAGCAGAACAGCCTTGGTGGGTTGCCGCATATGCGTGCCGTATGACCGGTTCCGCCGCATTGCATGCATATTTCTGGCCTCACTGGTTGTGGTTGTGGTACTGTCTGCCCGGTTTGTGTTTTCATCTGCTCGATTTCCTCCACCTCCTCGGCGAGCTTGAGGGAATTCCGTCAGTGTTGTGAATCCGGTTCTCCTTGTATACAGTTTCAGCTTGCTCCCTGCAATTCTTGTACACCCAGTCTAGCTTTTCTGTTTCCGACAGTTTCGTGAACCTCATCAGCTTCCTTAGGTTCATCGCGTATTCCCTTACTGGCTCGTTTTCTCTCTGTCTTAACTGCGCTATCTGGGTCTCCAGCTGTTCTCCGTATCGTGGTGGTAGAAAGTACTCTAATAGTTCCGTTCGTAACTGTATCCACGAGGTGATCCTTGCTGGTGTCGTGTTCCACCAGTCTATGGCGCTTCCTTCCAGTATAAATGGCATTGTCTGGACCAGCTGATCGAGATGGAGTCCGTATCCATTTGCCCATTGCTCCATTTTCTCTAGAAATTCTAGTGGGTTGGACGTTCCCTGGTACCTGATATCCCAGTTCCGTACCCTGTCAATTATCCCTGTCTCCTTCTTTCCCTCCATTTTTGTTTCTATTCCGTTGTCCATCCTTGATTTTTCCTCCGTTATTATGATCTCTGGTATTCTCGCAGGACTTTTCTCCCTCCTGTATTTTTCTGCCAGCAGTGTCAGTTTCTTCCTTACTGTTTCTGCGTGGTCCGTTCTTTTGAGAAAGCAGCCAATGTTTTCCTTAAATCCTCGTTCTTTCCTGATGAATCCAATCCAAATTCACTCGCGTATTCTATCAGTTCGGGTTTTGTTGCCATATATACCCAACTGGACATTACTTTCTCGGCGTCGGCTCCTTCTAAACACCACTTAACCTGTTCGGGCGCCAAGACGTTCAGTCGTCGCGTAGGTCAGGGCTGGCCAGGATCATCCAGGACATTTATTTGATTCAGGAAAGTGGTGCTAGAAGGGAAAATTCCGACCCGAGCCTCAGTAATAACGCTGGTTTGAACCTGGATTAGGCGTACAAAATAGATATATATGGTTTATTGAAATTAATGACAGAGTAAATATTTCCGGAGTCGGGGTTCCGACCAGCGAGCGTCCGTGTCCTGCGGGAGGGGTCGCGGGTCCGGGGTCCGCGTAGGTAGCTTCCTGTCGTTCGAGTGGGATGATCGGGGTCCCGTGATGCGTCCCTGGCCTTCGGGAAGACGTGGATCAATTGAGACGAGACCGTCAATAAGGATACGTAGTGTTAAGGGACGGAGCCGTCAGCAGGACGAAGCCGTCAGCGGGGTGCGACAATTTGGACGAGGCCGTCCACGGTGTGTGCGCGAATAGGACGAAGCCGTCTGCAGGACGATGCCGTCAGCGAGATATGCGAGAATTGGGACGAAGCCGTCAACGATATTCGAGAAGTAGGACGGAGCCGTCTGCAGGACGAAGCCGTCAGCGAGGTGTGAGAAGTAGGACGGAGCCGTCTGCGGGACGAAGCCGTCAGCGATGTATGAGAATTAGGACGAAGCCGTCAACGATATACGAGAAGTAGGACGAAGCCGTCTGCAGGACGAAGCCGTCAGCAATGTATGGGAAATAGGACGAAGCCGTCTGCAGGACGAAACCGTCAGCGAGGTATGAGAATTAGGACGAAGCCGTCAACGATATACGAGAAGTAGGACGAAGCCGTCTGCAGGACGAAGCCGTCAGCAATGTATGAGAAATAGGACGAAGCCGTCTGCAGGACGAAACCGTCAGCGAGGTATGAGAATTAGGACGAAGCCGTCAACGATATACGAGAAGTAGGACGAAGCCGTCTGCAGGACGAAACCGTCAGCGAGGTATGAGAAATAGGACGAAGCCGTCTGCGGACGAAGCCGTCAGCGATATAGGCGAGAAATAGGACGAAGCCGTCTGCAGGACGAAGCCGTCAGCGATATAGGCGAGAAATAGGACGAAGCCGTCTGCAGGACGAAGCCGTCAGCGAGATATAAGGCAATAGGACGGAGCCGTCTACACAAGACTTAATATGGCGAATAGAGACTTAGTATGGAGGAATAGGACGAAGCCGTCAACCAATACCTAGGTTAGTTAAGTCTTACTCCCTTTGTTACCGCTGTTCCAGTTCCTTGGTTGCTGCTTGCTGCTTGCTGCTGCGCGCTAGGTGACTTCCACCTTGGTCGACTCCGACCACCGAATGATAGCCTCCGAAACTACTTGACCGATTTGGATGAAATTTTGAGGGGATATTCTGTAGGCCAGAGAATCGGCTAACATCTATTTTTCGTACCCCTAACCAATAAGGGTAGTACGCAATACAGCTTTAGTCGCTGCCTGCTGGCTGTAAGATTCGAAATTTTGAATCTATGGATGTGGTAGCCATGAAATTTACGTCAAGTTTTGTATTTTGAAATACCCAAATAATATTTATGTGGCAGTGCTGTGGCAATTCGGTAATATTTTTTTGGTTTTTGGAAAGGAAGAGGTTTCTGTGGCCGACCTGTGAGTTTCTTTTAAAAAGTAGATTCATGATTTAAAGTGATTCAATTAGTTATATTTATATGTGTTTTTTAAAGAAAAAAATGCCAACAAAACGCAAAGGGGCTGATTTGAGCCGGAGTTCAAGCAAATGTCGGAACCAGCGATAGAGAAGAGACCAAAGAACAGAAGAAGAGATCCAGCAAGAAAACATTAATGCCCGTGAGACCATGGCACGAGTGCGTCAAGAAGAAACAGAAGATATACGAGTGGAACGCAATGAAGAAAGAAGATCAGAACAACGACAAATATGCCGTTTCAGAAGCAATATAAGCAGAACAAATGACCAACAACGCACACAGGCACATCGAGCATTTGTCTCAAATTGATTCCTGCGTCTGGCATTCCACTACGAGCCCGATATTGAATATTCTGCTCATTCAAAAGTTGCCATTGGTGCTATGGACAAGGAATGCCCACATTGTCATGCCCTCAAATTCAACAAGGAGCCAGCCGGGATGTGTTGCGCGTCTGGAAAGGTACAACTACCTCCTATTGAAACACCACCTGAACCATTGAACGGTTTACTTACAGGCACAGATTCAAATTCTAACCTTTTCCTAAAGTCCATTCGAACAATTAATTCATGTTTTTTAAATGACTTCGTTCGGAGCAACAGAAATCATTAGAAATACTAATTCAAATGGTCAACAATTCAATTCTACATTTAAATTCAGATGAAACTGGATGCGTTAAATTACCGACAGATTTCTGCACAATCATTGTGCAGAATGCAGAACGGTAATGATTCAATCATTAAACGAATCCAGTTTCCAATTCGATTGGCATTTGCCATGACAATTAATAAGTCCCAAGGCCAAACGATGTCCGTTTGTGGCTTAGATTTGAGCAAACCATGTCAATTATACGTTGCATGCTCGCGAGTGGGTAAACCATCCAGTTTGTTTGTCCTAGCGAAAAATGGGCTAACCAAGAATATTGTGCACGCCATAGCATTGAGAGAATAAATTTAAATGAATTTAACAAATTATTGTTCAGTGTTATGTTATTTGCACATTTCATTTTCGTGAACAGCGCTCCACGCCTCTCACTCATATACCACATCCTTACATATTTGCAATAATAGTTGTTTTCATCCTAGACAGAGATAAAAATGGTTTTTGTTTATACATCATGAATTGAATCAGGGATAGGTGGGACGAAGTTCACCGGGTCAGCTAGTATTATATATATATATACATTATATTATATATATATATGTATTATATTATATTATATATATACCAATATAATCGGACGCGACTGTAAACTGCATAAAAAAGCTTATCTTGCAGTTCTGCACTCTCCAAAAATAGAAGTAAAAAAAGCTTATCTATGCAATAGGTATCGATGCACTGATAACAGCTGATCGATGCATCGATGCAACTCTAATGAGCTTTAATGCACTTGTCAAACCGAGCTTAATTTGACCCTCGTATCCGCTCAAAATTGTCTCTCATTCTATTTGAGATCTGTGCCAAGCCAAACGTCTTGATTTTCTTACGATTTTCATGTAAATCTAAGACGGCATAAGACTCGCATAATTTTTGAGCGTGCCTTTTTCGCACCCATAATACTTTTTATCTGGAATTGGATTAAATAAAAGCCCCAAAATAAACCTTGGGGTGTGGTGCCCCGATACAGTGCTGGATATTGTGCTGAATATTGTGCTAGTGTGTGATCGAAATTAAAGTGTGGTTTTCTAGCCGGATCATCCGAGCCATTCCGCTCCCGCTTGGGCAGCGAATCATTTGAGCCAGTGAAACCAATTTAAGTGGCTGCGGCAGCGATCCATATTTGCATTTTTCTGACGCTCCGCCCAGTGTTTTGGCCGGCTACGGCCGCTGGCCAACCTACGCCCGTTTTGGCATATTTCTTTGGAGGTTGTAAACGAACTTAAGAAGGAGGTCGTTTCCCTACGGAATTTTTGAATTTAATCAGCTATATCGGCGGCGCCCTCAAGTGCGCTGCGGCATATATTAATGTGCAACTAATCCCTCGCAGGAACATTTGTATCGCCTGCGTTATATTTTGATTAATCTAAGATTATCAACACAATGATTTTGATTTCCACTAAAAGGCATTTCCGCTAAACCAATTTCGCGGTGCCATACAACATCGAATACGTTTTGTGTTTTTAGTTTTTTCACAAACCATTCGAAATGGCTGGCAGAATTGCCATGATGAAATCACGCATGTGTTTTAGCAAACATTTTTTGAAATGACTGTAAAATGGTAGGTTTTGGGTTATTTTATTCTTTAAATAATGTTATTTAACCTAATGTTTTGTTAATTAATTTAATTTTTTTTTTTACTTTTATTTAAAAAAAAGCTTAAAATATTGGCGCTAAAATAAATAAAACTAGCTAGAGAGCTCTACTAAACCCGACTTCAAAATTTCGAATCTATTGATGTGGTAGGCATCGAAATTGACGTCAAGTTGTGTGTTTTCAAAGACCCGAAAAATATTTGAGTGGAAGTGCTGTGGCACCGAGGAATCATTTTTCAGGGTTTTTGCAGCGGAAGTGGTTTCTGTGGCACCCCTGTATATTTAAAACGAGTTTATACTTATATCTAACTTTGTTTTCATGTGCTGCTGACAAGTTTGGTTTTTCATATTTGCTATTAATTTCCACCCTTATCAGCCAAGGTCACCAAGGTCAGCGGGCCCGTCGACATCGAGGGACTCGGTGGTAAGTACGGCATAGCCGGAATAAAATCTTGTGAAAAGCCAAGACCAGCACACAGTTAGTAAAGATCGCTCCAATTTAAGGAGTTTTTCTCTTTATTTGTTTAACTTTATTTTATATATATTCATAGTACATAAGTACTTATGATATCGACTATTTTTGAATTTTTATATACAATCTTAGTATTAATTGCTTACGATGTTAGGATATAAAATCAAGTCTTTGATTGAATTATAACGAAATTGAAATCATGAATTATTAGAGTAATTTCTTGAGGCACCTTAAGTGATCAACACCTCAGATGGATTCAAAGATAGGGAAATAAATAACATCTTAGTTCTCAAACAAAAATAGTTCATGCCACATATTTAATTCTTGGGTTTCCTTCTTTTCTCCCGATACTAGACAGAGTATTAATTCGAGTAATGGGAATGTCCCAAGAGGTACAAAGAACCACGCCATTTTCCCTGAGCACAGCTGGCATCCTTTAGTAGATAAAGCGTACCTCGAAGGACATATACCGTCCGTTACACCCTGGCGTGGATTTCTTCGGCCTTCTTCACGCTTCGAGCAGGGATTTGGCCTACCACCGCTGGAGCCAGGCCAAACGTCCGCCAGAAATCAATGCCAAGATATGCCGGCTTCTCCAGGTACGGAAAGAGATAAAAAAGGACGTTTTCTACCCGACCCTTATAAACCACAGGTACCTTTACTCGCCCGATGATCGACCGATCCTCGCCAGCGGCAGTACGCACAACCGAGAAGTAGCGCTGGACAGGCACCACTTACGCCTCTACCAGCTCCCTGCAGCCTTTGCCCAGCAGACTGATGCTAGCTCCCATGTCCAATAACCCTGTCAGTTGGTGGATGCCGCCCCGCTTGACCGCCGCAACGACTTCTCTACGCTTTTCGCGCCGCAGACTAAAACGTTCTCGAGCTTTTCGCACTTTTCGGGAATTTTTGCGCATACCACTCAGCTGGTGTTGCTCGAAAATCCGGCTCCGAACCTCTAGGTACCGTCGCATGCGCTCTTCGTAGGGTAAGTATCTTAAACTGAATGTATTATCAACGTTACTACCTATTTGCTCTATTTTTAGCTCTTTTACATCCATTCTGGGTTCCTCTCTGGGCGAGATCCTCCCGCTCTCAGCTCTCCCAGTCCGTTTCCCGTGCACTTCGGACACTTCGGAGAGACCGTGTCTGCTTTCCCGCATCGGAAACAAAGCACTTTTTTTCAATTCCTGCTCGCAGTCCCGGAACCCGTGCCCCATGGCTCCGCAGTTCCAGCATCCTGCACGGAACGGATTCCGCGTACCTGCTCGGACTTCCTCCCCTTCTAGAGATGGGTCTTCCTCATCTGACTCCGGTGCAAAGGCCTCGCTGACCCTGTTTCGTTCCCCGTTCGCGTAGCGCATCGGGCCCGAGTATGCGGCACGGCTTCTGCGTCCGAAGCTGCGCTCCACCTCTACGCTCTCCTGCCGCAACTCGTCCACGGTGAGTAGCTCCATAGCGTACACATACCGTGCGATCCCCTCTCTCAAACCTTTCTTCATCACCTTTACCAAATGCCGCTCTGGCATTGGCTTGTTCAGGCGAGAAGCAAGGGTCTGCATGGCATGCAGGTAGTCGTCCACGCTCTCTCCGGTCTGCTGCTCCCGCAGCACTTCTTACCACGGGCAGCGCGTCTGCCTCTGGAGGTACTCCAATCGGAACAAGAAGCCCTCGACGTGGTTCCGCTCGTCCTCGTCGCTGAACGAGATGTTCCAACGGTCCACTCTCGTGCTGTGGGAACTGCCTCCCGCGAACCCGTTGACGTAGAGCCGTTCGTCTCGGAACTCGCCAGCTCTGCGGACCTCCGCCGCCGTCTCGATGCCTTTCCTCGGCCTCCGTGGACCAGCCTGGACTGCTGCAGTTACTTCCCACATGATCCTGTTCCCTCCTGGGTGGCTTGGCCGGAACCCATGGTGGTCCACTTGCTGCTTGGTCCGTCCGGGAATGTCGTGATACCGCTCCGTGGGATTTCTGGGCCGTCTCCATCGGATCTCCTGCTGGAAGTGGGTGCTGATGACGCCTTGCCGGCAACGGCTCCTGCCGTTGTCCTGCTGACCATTGCTGCTGCTGGGTGGCCGGTCGTAGCACCTGGTTCATCAGCTGCATCATTTCTAGAAAGCCAGCCCGCATCTCGTCCCGCAAGCTCTGCTCGATCCCAGCATTCTGGGACTTGAGGTACGTCTCCGCTGCCTGGGCCAGGGCTAGGTTCACCGCCGACTGGACCGTGGAATCCACGGGTGGATCGTGGAAGCGGACCGACTTCGGAGCTGTCTCCAACCCCAGCAGGTTGTCTGCTGCAACCCCAAGGGCCTCGAAATCCAGGGATTTCGGAGTCCTCTGCTCCTCTGCATGTTGTTCCGGGCGTTGCAACGGCGGCGTCCTCATCAACCCAGTATAAATTCGGGGCGGCGCTAACCCAATCGCCCCTCTGAATCCGTGGCCAACATTTCCTCTTCCTGGTCTAAATGAACCTTCGACTTAAGCTCATAATGATGCCCTGACTCTTTTTCCTCGGCCATATTTATTAACCCTGTGAGGAGCCGTAAATAAATAATCATAACCTAAACTAAATATGTAAATAAATAAATAATAATAACTAAATCCATAAATAAATAATAATAAGTAAATGTACATAAATAATAATAACTAGTTAAGCAGTAATAATAAGTTAGATTTATATTTACAATAATTTAAGTAGGGTAAGGCTACGGCAGCCACACACGATACGATAGTTAAAACTATCATCACTAACCCGAGCTCGCCCCGCTAGCCTGGAAGGCTAGCACACACCGACACACACACACAGCGCACACAGCAAAACTCACCATAATCACGCCACCCGAAAACAGGCAAGCGCCCATGAGAGCGAGAGAGGAGGGGAGCGACGGATCGTACGGTAAACTTCTGGAAGAAGTAAAAAGAACTCCGCAAGAAATTTCGCGAAGCGAAACGGAGTGGAGTTGGATTAAAGTGGCGAACGAAAACGGACGTGCGTTACGAAGTGAGTGACGGAAAACCGCGTGTGCGAACAGAAACCTTGATAGAACTTATAAACCAATAAAAAAAGGAGAAACTACGGGCCGGCGATTGCCACCGTGAGTGAGAGACAGATTTTTGAGGAAGCAGCCAGGAGGACAAAAGATGGACAAGGCGACGTCTGGCCCAGGACCAGCGGCGGGACGGAGCCAGTCCAAGGGTGTGTGCCGGAGCGAAACGGGTGAGTGTTAGTGTGAGACCGCAACGAGTTGGCTAGCAGGTGTGTATAGGAAAATCTTTGCGACCCCTCGATGCGGTGGTCACTAGAGAGTGCGGTCAGACCGACACTAGAAAATTCATGTTCTTGACCTAACCTAGAAAAACACTGCGAGAAATTGTGCGAGACTCGGAAATTACAGTAGAATCCGGTTATAACGACATTCAAGGGACCGACGATTTTACGTCGTTATATCCGGAAGTCGCACTAGCCGGGAGGAGCAACAAAATTTTTATTTGTTTTTTTTTAAATGGTTGCCATGTTCATAATAACTTTTAAAATAAAACAAATTATTTTTTCAATAAAACCGAAAAATTTAATAAATTCCAAATTAAAATAGATATTTTTTTCATAACAAATATAACGGGGAATAGGCTATGAGGTCTGCACACTAGAGCTGAAAAAAACATTGGCGATTCAGCGATGTTTTTTTTTAAAAACATCGAAACATCGATGTCGGTGACACCATCGGTTGTAGTTTAAATTTGTTTGCATTATTTCGCTGTATTTTTTTTCGGCACGTCGCAATAAACGGTTGAATTGTCAAAAATCGGTCAAAAATCGTCGTTATAAGCGGTCGATCGTTATAACCGGAGTCGTTATAACCGGATTCTACTGTATATGAAATATGCAAACATAGAAAATATGGAAATAAAATAGTAAACGGAAATTAAGATCTTAGAAATTATAAAATAATGTCAACGGGCGAAAACACAGAGAGAAAAATGTGGAAGTTTGTAAATATGAAATCTTAAAAATTATAAATTAGGAAATTATGAAAAAAAGGGAAATAATAAAAGAAAGCAAGTGCACTAAGAGAAACATCGGAAGAACAAAAATTTAAAAATAAATAATGATATTAAATTTAACCAATTGTGTTTAATAAATAAAAGGTCGGGAAACCACGAGAATAAAAATAGATGAGAAATCGAACAAAGTTTAATTAAATTAAATTGAATAATTAAATGATTAAATTAAAATACCACGAGGTCGGGAAAACTACACTAGGAGAAAAATATTTTGCGAAAAAAATCAAACAAGATCGAATTAAATTAAATTAAATAATTTAAAACCAAATTAAATTAAATCCCACGAGATGGGGAACCCATTACACTGGGAGAAAAAAAATATTTAAGAAAAATGGTCAATTATAGGAAATGGAAATTAAATTAAATTGTTTTGGATATAAATAAAACTAGCAGAATACATTTGAAATAAATAGCGGAAAACCGATGGTGAAAAATAAACGATGAAAAAAAAATAATATGGAAAAATAGTAAATTATAGGCGCACTCCCAGCCCAGATAACTACCTCACAACCCTAAGGCCCCATTTACACTAGGCTGCGTTTTTGCGTCATCAGAGCAAACGTAGTTTTTTTTACATAGGTTTTGTATAGAGGCCTAGAGGTGGGAAAAAGTTGCGTCCAAGTTGCGTTCAAGTTACGTTTGTGTCGATAACACCTGTGTATTTCAATAACAACTCTATCAGGGGTGCCATGAAAAACACTGTGGTTTTGATTTCCCCAAAAAGGCATTTCCGCTAAACCAATTTCTCGGTGCCATACAACATCGAATAAGTTTTGTGTTTTTAGTTTTTTCACAAACCATTCGAAATGGCTGGCAGGGTTGCCTTGATGAAATCACCCATGTGTTTTAACAAACATTTTTTTTAAATGACTGTAAAATGGTAGGTTTTGGGTTATTTTATTCTTTAAATAATGTGATTTAACCTATTTTGTTAATTAATTTAGTTTTTTTTTACTTTTATTTAAAGTTTAAAATGTTGGCGACAAAATAAATAAAACCAGCTAGACAGCTCTACTTAACCCGACTTTAAAATTTCGAATCTATTGATGTGGTAGGCATCGAAATTGACGTCAAGTTGTGTGTTTTCAAAGACCCGAAAAATATTTGAGTGGAAGTGCTGTGGCACCGAGAAATCATTTTTCAGGGTTTTTGCAGCGGAAGTGGTTTCTGTGGCACCCCTGTATATTCGGACTATCGTACAAGTTTCACCACCAAATAAAAATCAAAACCTAGTAACTGACGGTTTGAGCAGTGCACTCTTGGGGACTTCTGGTCGGCACTTCTGGATCTGTGGACAAAGAATATGACAGAATTCAGTGAGTTCTCAAGAACTCCCACATATACAGAAAGATAAAATATAATTCAAATTGGGATCGATGCTAGCCGACCGCTTGGATGGACCTCTTTCAAGAATCGCAATATGGCGTTTTAAAAAACCGCGTAAAAACCCTTTTTTTTAATTAAAAAATATTTTAAAATTAATGTACAAAATAATTATTTAATAATGGTTCCACAAAGAACATTTAGACCCAGGCGTGACCAATGCGTTCAGCGCTTTCGTTTGTATTTCCTATCCAAGTTTCTTGAACAAGTTGCCTCCAATATCATCAAATTCTTTAACGGATATTGTTATTCACTTATTGGTGAGGGATCCTGGTGGATACTCGCAACCAAAATCCTGCATATTATTGGGTGAGCCAGAGACTCGCTATAGTGCGGTATTCCGTAGAACATCCCAAGCAGTACAAGACAATCCCAATTCGCTTCTCCAAAGAAAAAGACATCGCAGACAAATCCATGGCCTTCGTTATGGTTACTTTATTTTACTCCACGGCTGATAAAATTAGGCTTTCGTTCAAAGTGCTCATTTTCGTCAATTTTTTTTAAATTTTCAGTAAATGCTGACAGCTGTAAAAAAACAAACGCAATAGAAACACACATTCTACGTTATTGCGTTTCCTTCGATATCGATTGGTAACGCACGATAGTGTAAATAGGCTTTAACTCTACACACCTAACAAATATATATATATGACAACTAGAACTACCAGATACGAATAATTAAACACCTAACAAATTAATAAACAACCAACGACGAATAAATAAATATATATTATTAAGAAATTAAATAAATAAATGGGCAAAAATCCGAGAAATATTAAATAAATATAATAAATAAATAAATATGAAATAAATAAATAAATATGTGATAAATAAGTAAGTAAATAATAAATAAACAAGCACCAAATAAATAAATAATTTCCGATATATAATTAAATATTTAGATAGTTAATTATTTTTAAGGACATCGGCCTTCCGCAGATCCTGTAGGATTTTCCTTGATGAACATAACCTACGGTTCAAATTGTGGTAGTCGTGCAGCGCGCAGTTAGTACTGCGAGTCACGATCCCACCATTCACCAGGAAAAGCCAAGGATCTACCCACCAACTACGTTAAACTGACAAAAAAAACACACTACGTTAAATTGAATAAATAACATGAATTCCTATCTACCATATCACAGTTTTTTTTTATCACAGCGTTTTCCTCGTGCCTCTTGCACGGATCTGTAAGCAGATCCGTGGTTTCCACGGGCGAATGCCACCACCTGGCCACATCCGTCTTCATGCGGCTCAAGCCTCCCGTCCTAACTGGAAACTGGAATTGCACAAGGAACTTATGCCTTGACCACCAGTCCCCAGGCCCTCGGTGCAATTACAGGCCGTACAATAGGCCTCGCAAGCCACCGTTTCGTGGGGGCTGGCTGGTCCAGGACGTGGTTATGGAGACGTCGACATCTCGCTATTCCGTTTAATTTGTTTTTGATTGGGCGCCATATTGTTACAGAACTGCTAGTTCGGGCTAGCTCAGGTCTCAGGGCGGGTTTCGACCCGATGCCCGCAGTCCGCACAATTACTAAATACCGATATATCGGACGTCTCAAAACTACGCAAAACTCCCATAACTACAAAAAAAAAAGATAACAAACAACAAAAAACTACGCAGATACTTTCGGGACGGAATTGGTGGCATTGTTGACGTTGCCACGACGCTCCCACCCTACCTTGTGATGCCTCCGGGTCATCTTGGGGCATCACCCATCTCCGGCGGACCGGATCCTATTCCAGGCGGTCTCGCGATCTACTCCCCAAATTTCAACCTGCAATCCCTGCTGGAGCTCCAAGAGAAATTAAGGGTGGGTTGTTTTTTGATTTAATATTTACTCACTGCTTCTTCTAACCGACTCTTTTTTTGCAGCGCTTGTGTTGCACAAATCCCTGACATGCGTTTAGGGAAAGTGGAGAACAAGGGACGGAAAAACTATGGCAAGTTGAACACACAAAAATTACATATAAATAAAGGCTTCATTTTTAAATTCAGGAGGCTTCAAAGTGAAATTTGCCGGGCGGCTCACAATGGCCGCGACGGACTTAGTCTTGGAGAAGCGGCGAGCAAAACAATTCGTGACCCAGGTGCGGTGGACGAAAGGAGGGAAAGGCTGCGCCAGATTGCGCGTGGGCTGGATTTGACTCTCTGTGGCGGTTGCAGTGGAAGGCCAGAAATAGGGCCCCCGCCGTCTAGCGTTGCTCCGGCACCCACAACAAAAATATTCCTTTGTCGAGCGGCTACAGCCGCGCTCGGAACGGACTCACCGGCTCCAGTCTCGGAAAGGCTCAGGCTTGTTGGCTCGGCTGTCTGACTGCGGCGGCTAACTGGTGCTCGGCTACGCCTGGATGCCTGCGACGGGTCCGGAGTCACTCCACAGATAGGTATACATATATGCCGTGGTCAGTGTTTTCACCACTGCCACGCTGAAAAGAAAACATTTTTTTTTCAAATCTCGCCCTAACCTTTTCGGCCACTTTCACTCACAGTTCCTTTTCGATCTTTTCTATACAGAACTGGATTACTGCGGCCGCCCGTGTTCTTTTCCTTTTTCCTACTACTACTATCTACTACTGCTATCTACTCCTCCCTATATGGGATCGTTCCGTTGCCTGAATTCCGCCTTCAAGAAACCGTTCGTTTTGGTGCTCAGGGCAACGATCGAGTAAAAGGGCATATCCCTTTCTCTTAAAAAGAGCTGGCCGAGATCTAGAGGGCGCCACCGATGCCTTTTTCCCGGTTCGCTCTTGAACCCCCCTCATCACTAACCAATCTCTCCCTATTCCTATCGATATATCGATGGCCCTCTAGCCCATTCCGACTGGAAATGTAACAACGAAGTTATAAACTAATTGGAAGATTTTATAAATTTTTGCTGACAGCCGCCTATTCTTCAGTAGCTTTGCTAGGAAAGTCGCTGGATTGTTTGTCTTTTTTTTTGCCGAATGTATTTTTTCACATAATCATTTTCTCACTCTTACTTTTGTTGCTGGATCTCTGGTCACTGTCGCCATATAACGCGGGTAGTCATCAATATAAGTTTTCTCGGGACGTGTGTCCCATTCGACTTCTCTTTCTTTATTTTTTATTAATCAAAAGTTCCTATTAAAATATTACAGCTAAGGGCCGCGCAACTGCGCTGCCAGCGAGCTCGGCAGCGGAGCGGCTGTCTTATGTCTATTGTTAATGCTGAACAGGAGAGTCAGCTATCAGCTATCCCGCCAGCAGACCAGCACTGTTGGCGAAATGTAACTTTTACCCGTTTCCGAACTGGGGCACGAAGCCGCCATGTTCAAATGTACATGGGCTAATTCGAAGAATAAACCCCAAGCGACAAGTCGCCTTTTTTAACGCTGCAGCACTCCAACGCATTTTATTATTTCACCCTTTGGGATATTTGGAACACCAGCTCGCCGGCCCCGACGATATTCATTTTGGTCCTTCGAGCCGGATTTCCAGCGCTTTGCCGAGATAAGTACGGTGCCAGAATTCCCACTATATATGTATGTACGTACACATATGCACATATCGCTGCAATGCCTACTATCAACTAGTGGCCGGCTGCGCAATCATATATGTACATATGTGTGTATATGCTATATACACTCAATATATAATTCAAATAACACTTTCCAATAAAAGAACGACTTAATCCAAGTCCGCCACCTAAAAAACTTCCACACAACATTAACATACATAAATACATTAAAGACATCGTGGCCGATCTACGAACATACATACATATGTCCATTACATCTGCACACATTACGTACATGGCACATACGCAACGTCGTATATCTGTATGGTCATAGGGTGTTCATAAATCGGTAGAAAAATAAATAGGGATCAAGTATTAATCCTACCCAACATATTCACATACATATTCATATTATTGTTTTAGGTAAATTTGAAGGACACGTAATACGCGCCCAAATCAAATTAAATTAATTAACGTTGATAAAGGCGATTTTTCTAAGAATTGTGGTCAAAGTTTTATTTGGGGGCGACGTCTAGTTTTTATTTTATCGATTTGTAAAGTTTAATTATTTTCCATACAAAATGTATGCGTTTCGGTTATATTTAGTAAACAATAAACCAGTTTGACCAGAGTTCGTGCAGACGAAAACTCTAAAACATACTAAATTCCAAACATGACCATTAAGCACTGTATCCAGAGAGAAGAAAACTGTTGCAAAGCAGTGAGAGAGAGCGAAAGGCAAATAGTTTGAAACAGCTTGTCCCCTAGGTCTGTTTCAAAGGTTAGTATCCAGTACAGGTTCGAAAATACTAGAAAGTGGCATGGCGTTACCAGATTATTTGATGCGCGCGTTTTAGTATTTCCATAACGCGTAGCGAAAAAAAAATAAAAATTTTAATAAAACTGTCTTTCTCCAATGTTTTTCCACTCGCTCTGCCCTTCACATATTTCAAACTATGGTTCCCGGCATGAACAAAAATGAGTGAAAAAGTCGAATTAAAAGAGCGAATGCAGTCCTAATTGACTTGATAAAGCCAAATTCAAGGGGAACGGGCGCGTATTACGTGTCATTCAAATTGACCTATTTTTTTTGCCAAATCTATATGAAATGTTGATCGTATAATTGGTCGCACGCTTATCCAGCGTCTCAGATCGACAATCGTAGTCCAGCGTAACCCAACGCCCCCATATCTGTTTTTCCTTAATCGACTTTTTCCCGATTATTATTATTTCGCGCTTTATCCAGCAACCCCGCGTTTTATATAAAAAAGATAACATAATTGGTACGATTATCACTTGTCACGCGTAACCCAACGCCCCCTATTTCTTTTTAATTTATTTTTTTATCTAAATCGATAAAACTTTCCCGTTAATTCATTTAGTTTGCACTAAGTCTAGCGACCCCAGATTTACTTTCTTTTCAAATTTGATAACATTATTTTGTTCCGATTATTACCCGTGTCACGCGTAATCCAGCGCCCCCTATTGTCTGTGTAAATCGATAACAGATTTTTTCCGATTATTCAGTTTTTTTTGCGCTTCATATAGCGAACCCATATCACGCAAAATTGACAACCATTATTTTTATCCGTCCGTTTTATCCAGCAACTCCAGTTACTTTTTCCAATTACGAAATATTTCGGTCGATTCAACTGGTTGCACGCTTATCCAGCGTCCCAGAAGTTGTTTTTGATCTTTTCAACTGGTGGCACGCTTATCCAGCCTCCCAAACATATAAGATATTTCGAACGTTTAGGTGGTTAAACGCTCTATCCAGCTTCCCCGTAATTGTCCAAGTGGACAGATAGTTTCGCCCCCTTACGGTTTTCGGCTCCTACGAGAGCTTAATATGCCAATTGGCCACGGTGAGGAGGGAAAACCCCGTTTGACTGTCTCTAAAGCGTCTCAGCGAGTTAGAGCCAAGAGCGAGTCCTCTGTGGCCCCCAAAAGCCCAAATCCCTCTCAAAGTAGAACCCCATTGACAACTCCACTAAAATTTACGAGCACGTCGCTCCAAGTTCCGCGGTCAGTACCGAACACAAAATCTGCGATTTCAGACTTCTCACCCCAAGTTACTAGATCAGCCGCAAAAATGGCGCAAGCTGAGGCAGACAAAAGGCCTTGACGAAATTCATGACCGTAACCGATAGGGTAGGTCAGTTCGAAGCCACCCCAGCAGACACATATCCGTCAATCCACACGAGTAGGGTGCGAGCAGATCAGAGACCTATGGGACAAGGGAAAGTGTCGAGTGCGACACTTTCAGTGGGGACTATGTTCACTGGCCCACGTTTCGGGACCTGTTTTCAGCCATCTACATAAACAACCCTCGGTTGTCAGAAGTTGAAAAATTGTTCCACCTCAATGCGAAAACTAGCGGTGAAGCCAAATCCATTGTGTCCTTATCACCCCTAACCAATGATGGGTTTGAATCAGAGTGGAGGAACTTGCAGAATCGGTTCGAAAATAAGAGGCTCCTGGTCAACAGTCAGCTGAAGATTTTGTTTAATTTACCTTCCGTCCCCCTTGAATGCGGCAAATCCTTGAAACAGTTAGAGAGCACGGTCCAAGGTTGTTTAACGGCTTTGAAAATAGCAAAAATCGATACCACTAACTGGGATTGCCTGCTAGTTTTTCTGTGCTCCTTCAAGTTGCCAAAGCTAACGCTGTCTCTATGGGAACAGTCCCTTATCAGTAAGACAGATATTCCACTCTGGGCTGAATTCAAGGCCTTCTTACAAGATCGTCATCGAACGCTCGAGGCGATTGAAGATTGAAGAGTTTAAGCCAAGCGCGGGCGCTCAATCCAGACCACCGCGGACTGACAATTTCTCGCGGACAATCCAAACCTTTGTGAGTAGAGTTACAGTAAGTCCACAATCCTGTAAACTTTGTTCTCAAGAGAACCATCCCATCCGAGTATGTCCGTTATTCTTACGAATGCCAGTCGGAGATCGGGAGAACTAAATCAAACAGCAGAAGTTATGTTTAAACTGTTTCGCCAGAACGCATCTTCTTAGGGACTGCACCAGCACGCATAATTGCTATACTTGCAGAGGACGCCATAACACTCTCCTGCACCGAAATAGCACTCCGGCAGTCCAGTCCGTGGTCAACCCTGACCATCAGCCCCACTTATCCACATTTGATCACCAGCAAAATATACAGTCCAATCCATCGACGAGTCAACCGAATGTGCAAACGTTCTTGGCTGTAAGCACTCAAGGGGTCCTCCTGAGTACAGCTTTAATAGAGATTTGCCATCAAATACTCAGCACGGGCACTGATTGACTCGGGTTCTGAGGCAACTTTTATATCAGAACGGTTATTCGACTTGATTAAGTTGCCTTATGAGTCCGTACAAGCTCAAGTTGCTGGGGTCAACCTCCCTGTTGCGGCTCAGCCCCTTAAGCGCTGTCAACTCAACATAGGTTCTCCTGTCAAGCCCCATATCCAAATTGCATACGTACTGCCACAATTGGCCGAAAATCTCCCATCCTGTACTGTACCAGAAAACTAACTGAAGCATCTGCCGCCGTTGCAACTAGCAGATCCGAATTTCTACCAGAGTTCGCAGATCGACGTACTTATTGGCGCCGATATCCTGCCATCGATCATTCTCAGCGGCTCCCATTCCAATATTTGTGGCACGCTTTTTGGTCAAGAGACCATATTCGTGTGGATTCTCTGCGGTCCCATCGCAACGAATCCCACAAGCAGAATAGGCTCATTTTCATCCCGACTAGCTGTCACCGAGGCCAGCCAACGAGTGGCGCCTTGGGCGTATCCAAGGGGTCTGTCCTGGCTCAGACGGCAAGGTCAGAATAGCAGACGCTCTCACGGCAAGGGGTGTCATACGACGGCCAGTGGCGAAGATGATTCGCCTCCCAATGGACAGCCCTAATGAGTCTAAGAACTCCTCCATATAGTCTTTGACTTGTCCTAAGTTTGTGTCGTCCCACGTCGTCCATACGTCCATGTGTCATAATCATCTGCATCCATATCGCCTCATTTTCCTTATTTATTCATTTCTACTGTAGCTTCGTATATAATGGCTCCAACGACCCGCCACGTTGTCTGTCGCTCGGCATCCAATGATGTGTACCGATGTCGAGTCTGCAGGGGTGTTCACCCATTGAAGAGTTGCCGGCGTTTCCTGCAGCTACCGGCTGTGAAGCGACTCCGGGCAGTCTTAATAAACAAATACTGCGCGAACTGTCTGGCCCACGAGCATTTGGATCGGTCATTTCACAGCAAGGGGAGGTGCCACATCTGCCGAGGAGCCCATCACACCCTGCTGCACATCCGCGGCGAACAGTAGCGCTCTTTCAGGCCTGAACAGAAGCGCAAACCACGCGCTGCGCCTCAGCCTCAGCAGCGTCGGAAGGCGGGTTCAACCGGGTTACGACGCTCAGCCTCGCCGTTGGGTGTGTCGCCACCCCGCAGTTCAGTGTCAGCGCCTACGTGCGCGCCTATCCTGGTGCGTACGAGTGTGAGCATATACATCTATATACACTAAAAACAGCCAAGAAAGACTCTTGCAGCAGGTACTGCGAATCGCTAGAAGGAATCAAAGACATGGCTAGGTTGAGCAAAATACTAGCCAAGGGGCATACAAGCCCCACGCTTATAAACAGGTCTGACGGCACAGGAAGTACGTCAGCAAAAGGGACACTGGAGATCCTGCTGAGCACACACTTCCCAGGTAGCCAGAAAGAAGAAACAAGAGCAGTGGAAAGCCAAATGGCGGAACACCAGCTAAGAGTCGACGAGATCGTCACCATGAAAAGAATCCTATGGGCGGAGACAAGAAGAACCTTAAAACTAACTTGGGGAGAGCGGACTAGGAGCTCGATGCACAAAAGTGCAGTTTAAGAGGGAGAGAGAGAGCGAGTGTACGGGATCACACTGCCTCCGGAAAATAAGCGCCCTTTCGGCGTGAACACGTACTTTTAGCTCGGGATTGGCGGGTGTGCGCCTATTAGCTAAATTAGCTGATTAGGCCGCGGATGCCGTTGATTTTTATCAATTGCGGACACGGGCGCGTGGCACTTTTTAGGTTTAATTTGCACTTCTCTTATTCTGATATATGCACTTCTGTTCTAGGCAATTGGCGGAAAAGAAAATAACTTCTTCGGGACACACGCGGAAAACGATAGTTTTGTATAATCGATTAATCGATCGAGAGGATCAGCTGGCAACTCTGATCAGCTGATTGTTATCAACTAGGGCTGGAGAGGGAGTTCGAATATCGTATGGCGCGTAAGCCGATATTTTAAATATTCTTTTGAACTTTAATTAATTTTCTCCAAGGCCAACCATTACACATCATATCGCAAAGGCAGTAGGAAAAATATATGGAATGCTGAAAGCATTGTCTGTGACTAAGGGATGTCTGCCTACAAATGTTCGTATGTAGCAAAAAACATGTTTAGTTTCATCTCTGTTTCATGGACTAGAAGTATTTACAAATTGCGACTCGATCAGCCATAATAAACTAAAGATAGTTTTTAATAGCATTGCAATATATTCAATCTGCAATGGAACATATGTCTGGTTATGCCTATAAAATTTTTGATCTAGAACTTAATGGTTGGATAAAGATGAGAATACTGACATTTCTTCACAAATTAATTTATAAGAAAGAACCAGATTATTTATTTGAAAAATTAACATTTACTGCTTCTGGACGAATAAATAATCTAATATGCATAAGACCCAAATGACTGACATCCGAAAGACAATTTTTCATAAATGCTATGCCATCATGGAATCAGCTTCCGAATAATATTAAAAACATTAGCAATACGACGCAGTTTAAGGAAAAGGTACTCTCACATATAAAAATAGCCCAATAAATTAAATTAACCCAAAGGCCGGCCTAAAGCCTTAGTAGCTATGGCCACTCCCTCCCCTGTAGCTTTAGTTTCTTATCTTTAAGCAAACAGAATGTAAATAAAAAATAAATAATAAAATTAACCTAAAACGACTTAGGATTAGGATTAGGTTAAATTAAATACATAGATATTTAAATTATAATAAATTAAAATTGTTAGACTAAGAATATTTTATGCACCAAATTTGTTATCGTGTGACAGACATATATATTGTAATATTGTAAGTTATTGTGACTAGCGTTCTAATTTATAAGTTCTAAACTTGTAGCGTTAGGAAGTCAAATAAAATCAAATCAAATAAAATAAAATCATAATCCTTGGCTCTCCTAGTGCACCAAGTCGATTCGCAGGTGAATATCAATTTGATAGACACCACCCTCTCTTCGGAGAGGGTCCTCCGCGTGGTACCCTCTGGAAACATACTGCGGTAAGGCTAATACGAGCTTCAGTGTCGGAAGAATCCCTCATCTATAAATTCATATGACTCCACCTCCCTCCACAACCGGGGTTTTATTTAAAACTTATATTTTTTGATTAATTGTAGTGTGTAACGTAGTGCGCCACTGTTCTCAACAACAACAAAATGGAATTACAACTCTTAGTGTTAGGCGGGCTTTCGAGGATCTGAGCTGCGGGGCATGCATTAGATTCCGGCTCTAGGTCGTCGGCTTTGGGGGTGGTGGTCTTGCTCACCCAGATCTCGGACACGGACTACACATCACTATTAATAAAGACAAGAATTGAGCGTGCTTGCGACAATAATAGGAGCTAGAACTAAACCGGAAGAAAAATGAATAAATAAATTCAAAGAAGAGAAAGGAGAAGAAATTCAAAAGAAAGAAGAAAGGATTAAGTTTGGGAAAATACATAAAAAAAGAACAGAGAGAAAATCAACATTTGCGAAGACACGGATGTTGTTGTGCTCGCTTCAGGCCCACCAAACCTATAATCATCAACCGCAGGAGCATGGCTCCGATGATCCCTTATGAAACCTTTCGACCGTGGAGTCATCAGTTGAATCGGTAAAGGAAATGTTTAGTTTCTCATGATTTCGTTAAACATTAACTTTAATAAACATATACTATTTGAGACTAACATCGTATATAAGTAGATTAAGTATATGCATAGATATTTATAAGAATATTTACTTATCGCATGATTTAATAATATGTAGTATAGAATGTAGTGATTTAGATATAAATGTTAACTTTAATAAGAAATTATTCCGATAATCTAATTTAATTCATTGGTAGACAACTTCTCGTTAAACTCCATTATAAACTTTATTTTAATTAAATTCACCTAAACTTCATTTTTAATTCACGGCAAATTTTGCTAGGAAAAACCCAAATTATTATAGCAATACCTAATTTCGGTTGTTGCGGTATTTAATTCATTTCTTAATTCTTCTGGGTGCATCAGACCAAGGCAAGATCAGCATAGTATTTGCTGATGTATATTCCTTGTGCCACTGGTGCATCAAGTCGACTCGCAGGTGAATATCAATATGATAGACACCACCTTCTCCTCGGAGAGGGTCCTCCGCGTGGTACCTCCTAGAAACGTTCTACGGTACGGCTAATGCGAGCGGCAATTCCCTGTGAATCCTCCGTCCTATAACTCCTTTGAATCCACCTCCTTACCGAGACTTGGGTAAGTCTTAAAACGGCCTCCCCTCAAGCCAGGCGTGTTACGCGACCCGTGCCCGCTGGCTTACAGGTTCGCAGCTGAGGGGTTAATCCAGCTGTGTCTGAACGGAGCCTTGTCAGGGCCGGGCAACCCTGGGTCGTAAGATGCCTTGCCGTGGCTTTGGGGCGAAGCAGCGGTCGACCCCCTTCAATGCCCCAAATCCCCTCTGGCCCGCCGCGCTTGCCTGGTCGAGCAAAGCGGGCGATAATGCAGATGACCATGAATTCCCAAAGCCATGCTTCGGACCTCGTGGGGGAGGCTAAACCCCGCACAATGTCAGAGATGGACGAGGAGGAGTTGCTAATGCCTAGGCAGGGCTTAGCATCTCAAGAAACGTCGGATATTGACGAAGACGAGCTGTTGAGGCCAAGCCCGGTCGCCAACGCTCCATTGATATCCGAGGGGGGCGCTAGTACTAGCACTCCCCAAGCCACTTCACACATAGGTGTGGCTCAGTTGAGCACCACCGAAGCCAACCCACTCACACATCAAAAAAGGCGTGCTAGGGCACACAGGGCCCGCTTTATTCTAAGCAAGATCGCTAAGAACGAGGCTGAGGGCAAGGTGGACTCGAGAGACGCGGCAGACAAAGCGAAGTTCCTTGCAAAGATTGCGGAATTCGAACCCTACCAAAAGGCTAACCCCGAGGCGTTCCAGCCCCCGAAGGCGAAGCGTGAGCGATCACAGGATGTGAGCGTTAGCGCACCTAAGAGGGCCAAGGACGCTCAGGGGAAAGCCAGAGCTACATCCTTCGTCAAGCAGACGAAGAAGTTCAGCGAGGTGGCCAGAGACGGTCTGGCTATGGCGCTGGTTGATGAGCTCAACGACGACGGGCGCCTGCTGGCAGAGAAGTGGGGGGAGATAGAGGCCAAGTTGTCTGACATGGTGACTGACATGTTGGTTGCCACGCCGGGCGGTCGTATCCCCTCCTTCGACTCTTCGGACGTGGTGAGAGGGCACCGGGTAATCAGGTACGACGACGGGTTCTCGAGGAGCTTCCTGGAAGAATGTGCGGCCAAGATCGGCAACACGTGGAACGGCCTAAGGATTAGGTTGGTCCACGCCAGGGAGATTCCAAGAAGACCCAGAGCTCGCATCTGGTTACCACTGGGGCAGACTGACCATGCCAGGGTGCTCCAATGTCTGAGAGCACAAAACCCAGACGTCCATACAGAGGACTGGGCCATCTTGAAAGCTGAAAAAGAAATGAAGATGAACCAGCCATTTCTTTTGCTCATTTTTTGTCACCGCGAAATCAATTAGATCTGGGATCTTTCTTGAGTCTGCAGGCCAATATGTGGGTCTGCCAGGAGAAACGTAGTCCAGTTTATTGCTCACTTTTATAAGTGCATTATACAGTTGCCTTCCTTTCGGAGTCACGAGGCGTGATTCGCAGTGCGTGTGTTTGGCGTTGTAGTCTCCTGCAGCTATGAAGCGATTCCCCAGAGTGTTGTAGAAGTCCATGAATTGACCTTCAGAGATAGTAAAGCGAGGTGGGCAGTAGACAGCGGCAATGCAAAGGTTTCCGTTTTCTGAGTGCAATTTTATGGACGTGGCTTGCATGTAATTTGTTGCAAACCTTTGGTGAAAGTGGTGTTTGATGCGTTCTCTGATTAAGATGCCGGTTCCGCCGTGGGCCTTGCAATCCGGATGATCTGTGCGGTAAAAGGTATAACCTCTTATATGGAAGTTATATCGCCCTGTGAGGTGCGTTTCAACCAGCAGCATGGCGTCGATGTGATTTACGTTTAGGAATTGAGTTATTTCAAGTTTATGCCGTGAAATGCCGTAGGCATTCCACATGGATATACGTAGGTTAGTCATTTATTATTTGGACTGTTGTGCTACAAGCAACTGAATCACCATGTTCTGGTTCTGAACAAGGGTTTGCATGGTTGTTTCCATAAATGACATAAGATCCATCATACTTTGTTGCATGGTGAACATCATAGATTCCAATTTGCTTTGCAGCTGCCCTGAAACTTGCTGAGCAATTTCTGAGTGAAGTGGGGTGGATTTTCCATGCCTGTCTGCTTAGTGCTTCGGCGTAGGAGATTCCCTTGGTTGTAATTAGCTGCCCAAATGATGATCTGGCTGCCTTGGCCAAAAATACGTACTTTTTAAGTTGTAATACACATTTTGCGTATATTGTTGGTGCGTAGCTGTCGCTCGTCGCATGCGACTCTTCAGCTCCTTGTAGACCGCACAGCCTCTGTACGCAGTTATGGAAGTCACCACAGACTGTCCGAAGTGTTCAGTATGTCTTGGTGTGTCCATATTCCTGACAGCTTGTGCGTTGTACAGGGCCGGTAATCCTACGATGCAGTAAGAGCTGCATCCTGTAGATCTGGTGAACTTCGTTTTTCTTTAAAGCTTTGCTATCTGGTTCGAACTCGACCTTGAAAAGTGGTTGCGGTTTTTTGTTTCTGTTAACAATGTTGCTAACATTTTTGGCACAGAAGTCCGTGGCCTTAAGGGCTTCTTGAATTTCAGAGGGAGCGACGTCAGGTTCTGTTTCTTTTATTACAACTTGCAGTCCCTTGAAGCTTTTTAGTTGGTAGGTGTCATCATTCTTTTGATCGCTGCTCATTTTTTTGAGCTTATTATGCGTGGCACTTATTTGTTTGAATTAAATAAGCACTTGTGTTAATCATAACAGTAGTAACAGTAACATTTTTCTTTGTTTTTGATTTGTTAGCGTCTTTTCGCACTGTTTGGACTTCTCCAGTATAATATTCTTTAGGTTTTCACTATTTCGTCCACTTTTTTAAATATGTTTTCTCGGAGCTCACGCGAGACCACGTCCGCTCTATGCGGGAGTTGATGTTGAATGAATGAACTTCAATCTTGGTCAGCTTTTAATCACCTTACAAGCTGTATTTATTTTATCATTCCCCATTCCTTATTCAACCTAGGTACTGACATAAGATGAATTGGCTTTCAAAAAGTTCCGAGCGAAATTGCTGTATATTACTGTCGGGAACCAGTGAGACCAAATATCTTAAGGAAAAGGCAGAAAAAGAGTAAATGGGGTCATACTGACATGATCAGTCAACTGTGTTTTGTAAAGAAACTTTCTAATGTGAAATTGAAATGACTTCGAGCGGATTAGATGTGGGGATAATGCTGATATACCACGCAAATAACCAGAAGGTCTGCATCCAGGGCTAAATCCCAAATCACAAGTTGCGCCTCAGCTGATTTCATTAAAGCCACTTTATCTTCACGAGAAAAAAATCGTTCAAATCGAGAAAATGTCTTTTCCTTCAATTTCCCCTTCATAGTTAGGTTTCGAAATTGATTTATTTTGAAAGCTTAATCCCTGCTGTTTGTCTTTGTTGCTAGCAACATTTGGTTCGTTCGCAACATTTTTAGCTAGCAGCATTTATCTTGTCAGTACCCGAGAAAGCGAAAAGTCAGAAAGTTATTCTTTTTCATCCTTTCGATCCGTTTTTATTATATGGAGTTTGTACGCTTTAAAAAAATGTATATTTATCTTTAATTACCTATCTTTAATATAAATATTTGTATTTGTATTTGGGGGGACGTAGGTTTTCAAAGACAATTTTGGCAAAAGACATTACTCACAGGAGTTCTACAACTAGGTGAAAAGCATCATCAGGTTGTGCGCGTCTCGCTTACTATTGTTTAAGATCCCTCCCCATTCCTTATTTAAGCTAGGTACTGAAATTGGCTTTCAAATAGTTTCGAGCGAAATATATTTCGAAATATATTTCGCTTGGGAACCAGTGTGACCAAAAATCTTAAGGAAAAGGCAGAAAACGAGTAAATGGGGTCATTCTGACATGTTCAGTCAACTGTATTTTGTAAAGAAACTTTCTAATGTGAAATTGAAATGACTTCGAGCGGATTAAATGTGGGGATAATACTGATGTACCACGCAAATAACCAGAAGGTATGCATCCAGGGATTATCATTAAATATAGCATTATAATTCCCTTTGTGGGCTAAATTCCATATCACAAGCTGCGCCCCAACTGATTTCATTAAAGCCACTTTATCTTCACGAGTAGAAAATCGTTCAACTCGAGAAAATGTCTTTTCCTTCATATTCCCCTTCATAGTTAGCTTTCGAAATATATCAATTGCTTTATTTTGAAAGCTAAATCCCTGCTGTATGTCTTTGTTGCTAGCAACATTTGGTTTGTTAGCAACATTTGGTTTGTTAGCAACATTTTTGACTAGCAGCATTTATCTTGTCAGTACCCGAGAAAGCGAAAAGTCAGAAAGTTATTCTTTTTCTTCCTTTCGATCCGTTTTTATTATATGGATTTTCTTTTCGATCCGTTTTTATTATATGGAGTTTGTCCGCTTTAAAAAAAATGTATCTTATGTCATTACCTATCTTTAATATAAATATTTGTACATCAGTTGTAAATATATTGTAGATAGGAAAACAAGTTTAAATGTTCTGTAACCTTTATGCATTTTTATTTCCCTAAAGGTATAATAATAATAATAATAGTTTTCTAGAGGTTACTGCACTGCGACCACTAGGGTCTATTGTGCCCTCGTCCTAGTGAATGAGCTATAGCTCCTCGAACAGTTCAATCGATCGCAGGAATGCGATGATGTCGCCTGGTCGAAGGGCCCTCATTTCCTTTGTGGTGAGTGTAAGGCCCCCAAAGTGGGCCAACCTCATCCGACTGATAGCCGGGCACTCCTCAAGTAGGTGCTCCGGAGTCTCTTCTCCTTCCAGACAAAGTCTGCAAAGACTGTCCTCCCCTATTTTGAGATTATGCAGATGCTTGCGCAGTCTGCAGTGCCCGGTCAGGAAACCCGTGACTATTCGGAGAGATCCTTTGCTCAACTCCAAACATTCCTTGGTCCTCTTACTGTTGTAGCTGCCTAGCAGACGTTTACTCTGCCTGGCCCCTTTCGACAGCCGCCAGAAGTCATCGCAGGCAGTCATGAGGTCCGCACGACTGCTCTGGCTAATGACTCCTGGCCCTAGTCCACAGAAGGGCTCTGGACCATAGAAGGGGGTGCTCGCCCCCTTTCTAGCCATTATGTCGGCCACTTCATTGCCGGGGATCCCCGCATGCCCTGGTACCCAGTATATGGTTACTTTATTGTTCACACCCAACTCATTGAGTGTTCCTATACATTGCCAAACTAGTCTGGAAACAATCTTATGTGCACTGAGTGCTCTGATTGCTGCCTGACTATCTGAGAAAATGGCTATGTCTCTTCGATTGTACCCCCGCTCAATATTGAACGAGGCACATCTCTCTATCGCGTGTACCTCTGCTTGAAAGATACTGGCGAATTTCCCTAGAGGTTCGTGATATTTGAGTCGGGGTCCACAGACACCCGCACCCGCACCATCCTCTGTTAGTGAGCCGTCAGTGTACCACCTAATAGCATGTGGTTTCACATCATAGGTGGTAGACATGCTGGTCCACTCCGACTTGTTGCTAAGCTCTGTTTTAAAGAGCTTATCAAAGCTAAACTTGGCTAATTGAACATCCTGCGGATATTCTAGTAACAGGTCAGTTGCAGTCGCGGCCGAGTCAGCTGGTCCTGCCCCTGTTATCCTCATGGTAGATCTTCGCGCACTGTGCTTGATATGCAAGTGCAGTGGTGGAAGCCCGAGCAGCACATCCAGAGCAGTGGACGGGCAGGTGCGCATAGCGCCCGAGATGCACGTGCAGGCAAGTCTCTGGAGTTTGCCCAGTTGCCTTCTTGTGACATCAAGGTCAGCGCGATTCGCCCAAACCGCAGCCCCGTAGCTGACTATGGGCCTCACCATAGCAACATACATCCACAGTAGGATCTTTGGGGATATTCCCCAATTTTTCCCTGCAAGAGATCTACAGCTCATTAAGGCCATAGTGGCCTTGCGAACGGCATGTTCCACATGTTGTCTCCACATTAGTCTCTTGTCTAGGATGACTCCCAGGTATTTGACCTCTGTGGAGATCGGAATCTCTGCGCCCCCAATGGCTATGGGCCGAATGGATTTCAGCTTGCAGCGATTGGTGAAGGCGACCACTGTGGTTTTCGCTGGATTGATATTCAGCCCCACGTCTCTGCACCAGTCTAAGCTAAGTCTTAGGCCCAGTGTGATCCTGTCGCACAATGTGCTCTCAAAATTTCCTTTACATACTAGAGTGATATCATCGGCATAGCCTTGACATTCAAACCCATTTGCTGTAAGTTTAACTAGCAGCTCGTCCACCACGAGGCTCCAGAGTAGTGGTGATAGGACACCCCCTGCGGACAGCCTCTGGTGGTTTGAGCTCTAACAGACACACTGTTGACAGTGACTTCTGCTATTCTGCTATCAAGGAGTTTGCCCAACCAGGTCGTGAGACCCGTTTCAACTCCCCTTCTACAGAGTGCTCTTACCACAACGTCATGAGCTGTGTTATCAAAAGCACCCTCTATGTCCATAAAGGCACAAAGTGCTACCCCTTTGGCTTTTACAGAGCGCTGCATACTGTCCACCAGGCTCAAGAGAGCCAATTCAGTAGACTTACCTTCTCTATAGGCATGCTGATTCGCATGCAGAGGCCTTCGCACCAGGTGCGAGATTCTAATGTGGTTGTCCACAATCTTCTCAAGGGTTTTCAGCAGGAAGGAGGTTAGGCTGATCGGCCTGAAGGATTTGGGATGAAAGGGGTCTTTCTTCCCAACCTTCGGGATAAAGATCACCCTAGCCATTCTCCATGCCCTAGGAATGTAACCCATTGCTAGGCTCCCCCGGAAAATACTTATGAGGAACAGCATTAGCTGTTCGATACCCTTCTGAAGATGGATGGGTATGATTCCATCCACCCCCGGAGCCTTGTAGGGGCTGAGTGTACTCAAAGCCCACCTAATCTTTTGTTCAGTTACGATCGCTGCAGCCAGGCTCCAGTTGGGTCTCCCGTTGGGGACCCTTTCGTAACTGTTGTCTATATCGGAGATGGTTCTACACATGGGGAAGTGAGTTTGCAGGAGAAGTTCTGCTTTCTCCTCCTCGTCCTCGGTGAATGACCCATCCGCCCTTTTCAGACAAAGTTCAGAAAGTACTTTGCCTTTTGAGATTGCCTTAAACACTCTAGCCGCAGGTGCGGCTTGCTCTATGGTAGAACAGAATTTCCGAAAGTGAGCACGCTTACTAAACCGGATTTCTTTGTTATATTCTGTCAGCTTTTTGGTGTAAAGTTCCCAAGTGGCGCTGTTCTTTTTAGCTGTGTTGAACAGCTTCCTGACTTCTGTACGAAGCAGTCCTAGTTTCCTATTCCACCAGGGATTGTCCCTACTGGACTCTATGGATTTTTCGGGACAGCTTGCATGATATGCATCCAAGATTGTGTCTCCTACTTCTCTTGAGAGTTGCTCAAGATCTTCTGGAGACGATACTCTCCTACTATGATTCAGTCTGCTCAGATTTAATCCCAAACAGGACTGATAGGCTGGCCAGTCAGTCCGTCGTGGATTCCTGATAACCCTGCTGAATCTAAGGTTACTATGAATGTCGAACAGGATGATCCTGTGATCCGACATTGACGGTTCTGAGGAGACCTTCCAGTTGCGAATCAACCGGGAGCCCCCCTCATTCCCGAAAGTGATATCCAGTACTTCAGCCCTGGTTTTAGTAATGAAAGTGGGTTCAGCCCCCACATTGAAAACTGTAAGATCCCTAGATAAAAGATAATCTAGTAAGCACTCACCTCTACCGTTGTTATCCGTGCTGCCCCATGCAACATTGTGCGCATTGGCATCACACCCTAGCAGTAGGGGTAGCCTTTTGCTGCTGCAATGCTGCACCAGATCCTGGACCTCTGGTGGGGGGCATCTGTCACGTCTCCTGGGAAGTATGCCGACGCCACCACAATACTCCCATGCTCGCTAGTGATCATCACCGCTACTAGATCTCTGTTGAGAAATTGCGAGAGACAAAGAAAGTTAATATCCTTTCGCACCAAGATACAAGCTCTCGGTGATGCCTCCCTTCCGTCTGCAATAGTTTGCATACTCACTTTACTTAGGCCGCAGATCCTGCCTCTGACGACCCAAGGCTCCTGGATGAGCACCAGCCCCAGGTCAGACCTGGAGACCAACCTGCCGATGACAGCCGAAGCTGCCTTCGCGTGATGCAGGTTGATCTGTGCCACGCTGGTGACCCCCATCCTTAGAGCTCTTCTTCACCCTCCGAGAGCGTCAGATAGGCCTCTGACAGCATCCCGGTGGGTGTCCGCTCATCATCGGATGGCTCCTCAATACTGGTTAGCTCCTCCTCGCCGCCCACGTGCAGGCGCGCCAGGTCCAGCCCCTGTAGCGAAACCGAGTCCAACTCGGCGTCCACTGCTGCTAAGTCCATGGCCTCAGCTACTTCGCCCGAGGGGCAGGAGGGTGCCTCCTTGGCTGTCGCCGTTGACGTGCCAGGCACATCATTGGTGTTCGCCTTCGTGGGCACCTCCGCCCCCACAGGTTCCTGCTTCTTGTGCAGGCGGCATTTAAGCTGGCCGAACCTGTAGCTCACCAGCATTTCGCGCTTCTTAAGGAGTGTCAGCGCCTCCTCATCCAGGCCGAGCATCAGCACCTTGCCACCCTTGGACTCCAGGTGCCGGATGACCCGCCAGGTCTCGGTGAGAAGGCCCCTGTTCTGCTCATTGAGCAGCCCAAGGGACTTCTCCATCGTCTCCCCCTGCGGTGCGTGGCAGGTAAACCGTGACGATGTTCATCGCCGGCACGTCATCCTGCAGGCAGGTGCGGAGCTGCACACCCACCTTGGTGCTGATGCTGGGGACCGTCAGCTCCAGCCACTTCTTGGCATCGCAGTCCATGCAGTCCACCAATAGTAGTCCATCACGGAACTGGATGCCGTTAAAGTTTAGAGCCGCGGTCCAGCCCTTCCTCATCTCTTCGACGAGGGCCTGCTCCACCGCCGACAGCTCATCCTTCGTCAGGAGCCTCCTCGGGTAGTCCTCCGCCAGTATAGCAAGGTTCGTGCCCTTGGCTACACTTGCGTACGAGGCCACCTTCGGACGCTTCCCGACTAGCGAGGTCCTCGATCCCTCCAGCGCTGCGACGTTCTTGGTCCGTTTGGACTCGGTCTTGGGGAGGTCAAGCGGCGACGTGTGTTGCAGTAGCCGCTTCCTCCCCGCAACGGCCTGGCCGCCGACTCTCTCCACTGGAGACACGTTCGTCCCCGCAACGGCCTGGCCGTTCGGTGCACGGTGCTCCAGTGCTTTTTCCGGGCCTCCTCCGGCTTCAAGCCACGCTCGAGGTACCGGAGGTACCACTTTCGGCCGGCTCCGCTGAGTCCTTGCCTCAGGGGATCACCGGCTCCTCCAGGCTGCCCTGCCGCTGGGACAGGTTGCTTCGCCAGTTGCTGCCTCGACCTTACGGAAGAGGGTGTTGCAGCGTCTCTCCTGCTGGCGTCGCCCGCCTGCTGGACAGCCGCTGGGGCAGTGCCGGGCACTGCAACCCCCCCCTGCTGTCAGTACGTTTGGTGGCCTCACTGCCGGCCACTCGAGACTTGAAGGTCTCTACACCCTTCGAGGCGCTCTGCGTCGGGGTCGAGCCCTTCGGCTTTGCAGCACTCTTTGAGGCGCTCTGCGTCAGGGCCAGGCCCTTCGGCTTTGCAGCACTCTTAGGGTGAGGGGCCAAGCCCCTACGCAGCGACAGCTTACCACCGTCGTCCAGAGCCGCCTCCTCTATCCGCTCTGCCACCTGGGTTGCGGTTAAGTCCCGCGTGTTAAAATTTTTGATCTTTTTTGTGTCCATGAATTGGTCCCACGAGTGTAGGGGAAAGTATTACCAGCGTGTCATAGCCCCCATTAACACGCTGGGGCCAGGGATTACTCACCGAGGCGGCCAGGTATCGGTGAGGCTCCGTCCGAATACAGTCGGTTACCCCTGACTGCAAACCAGCCAATGGGCACGGAAACGCATGACACCCTGGCTTAGGGGGGTGAAGTGGCACCATTGCCTCAGGACGTCACCACTGCCCTTGTGAGATGTTGGGGATAGGATGTGGGTAGGAAAACGTGTAGGAGGTATGGAGTATGTAAGACTATGTGTTAAAGACGGTCAGACAAGCGCCTTGTCGGTACTACAACGGTGTGGTACCCGCTGTTGTCCGGGACTGCTTATTCACGACAAGTCGCTATTCGCAGCTAACCTCCACAGGAGGCCTTGCGCTATCCGCAACCTGCGACCCGTCCGGTGGCTTCAGCTAGCCCACCTCAGAACCATCTCACTAGTTCTTCAGTACCAGAGTACCAGTACCAAAGGTATAAAAACAACTCACATTTTTGGAACAAACTCATTAGCTCAGCGACTGGAATGTTTTCTACTCAAGATGGTTACGAAATGGTTAAGTCTTTTTACAACCATCATATTGGAGAATTTGGAACTGCTCAACACATAATTGAGAAATCAATTCGAAACATTAAAGTGGAAGTTATTTGGAGCGAGCAGAATTTGCCTATTATAGAAAAGTGGATTGATACATTTTTATCTAGGCAGAGACAATAATTTACATTTGTAAGCCTTTACGTTTAAATTATATAAGCTCAAATATATCATATATATATTATACATTTAAAAAGAAAAATTTCCCTAATGGGGTATTAAACATTTTATCCAAACCATCTATGTATTTATATGTTTCATTTAAAAGCGGTGACCTTAGTTGGACCTAGGATATAAAATTGTTTTGACGTGTCATTCAATAGTAGTCGGTCGACGTAGGTTTTCAAAGACAATTTTGGCAAAAGACATTACCCACAGGAGTTCTCCAACTCGGTGAAAACCATCATCACGTTGTGCGCGTCTCGCATACTCTTGTTTAAGATCGTGCTTACGAACACTACCTTGTGTGTCTAAAATGGCTAAAATGGAACGGATCAAGAACCCAACGTTTTTCGAACAGACAAAAAAAAACAGCCGCTTTTTACTTACTTTTATGGTCGACTAATCTGCTTGTGGGCTTAAAGAAGAAAAAATAAGCAAGAAGTGGATAAGAGCAGCGTGACAAAATTAACTTCAATCTGTGTCAGCTTTCATTCACCTTACAAGCTGCGTTTATTTTATCATTCCCCATTCCTTATTTAAGCTAGATACTGAAATAAGATAAATTGGCTTTCAAATAGTTCCGAGCGAAATTGCTGTACGTTTCGCTTGGGAACCAGTGTGACCAAATATCTTAAGGAAAAGGCAGAAAACGAGTAATTGGGGTCATTCTGACATGTTCAGTCAACTGTATTTTGTAAAGAAACTTTCTAATGTGAAATTGAAATGACTTCGAGCGGATTAAATGTGGGGATAATACTGATGTACCACGCAAATAACCAGAAGGTATGCATCCAGGGATTATCATTAAATATAGCATTATAATTCCCTTTGTGGGCTAAATTCCATATCACAAGCTGCGCCCCAACTGATTTCATTAAAGCCACTTTATCTTCACGAGTAGAAAATCGTTCAACTCGAGAAAATGTCTTTTCCTTCATATTCCTCATTTAATAGTTTAAGGCTATTAAATTGAGTGTCCAGCGCCAAGAGCATATCATGAGTTTTACGAAAACTCGATAATATGTCTTTAAAACCGCCCTTGGTCTGCCGCATAAAAGACATCATTTCTCTTTCAACCTCGCGACAGGCCTCGCAGCAGTAACGCAGACCGATGTTTCTTCTTACATCGTCCACCGTCCGAGCAACAACACCAATGCACTTGGCATGCACAATGTTGTCGCACAGCCAGCAGCCGACTGTAAGATCGTTTGAATTAATTGCCTTTTTACAGGTCTTAGGGAAACAGACGATAGCAGACATTATAGGGACTTACCACTGTACCTTTACGTAGGAAGAGATAAGAAAAGTGCAGCTGCACCGAGAGAGCGGGAGAATGAGAGAGCGGGTAAACAAACTAAATTGTGAAAATAATAACAATTAAATACACAAAACAGAATAGCTGCATGCACACGAAGTGAACGGGAACTTTATTAATCACAAAGTAGAAGATTTAAATAAAACCCCGGTTGTTTTAATGCAAAAATTAACACAAAACGAGAGCGCAAGAAAAAAACACGTCCGTTCACTTGGAAGAGAGAAACGATATATATACCAATATAATCGGACGCGACTGTAAACTGCATAAAAAAGCTTATCTTGCAGTTCTGCACTCTCCAAAAATAGAAGTAAAAAAAGCTTATCTATGCAATAGGTATCGATGCACTGATAACAGCTGATCGATGCATCGATGCAACTCTAATGAGCTTTAATGCACTTGTCAAACCGAGCTTAATTTTACCCTCGTATCCGCTCAAAATTGTCTCTCATTCTATTTGAGATCTGTGCCAAGCCAAACGTCTTGATTTTCTTACGATTTTCATGTAAATCTAAGACGGCATAAGACTCGCAAAATAAACCCCAAAATAAACCTTGGTGTGTGGTGCCCCGATACAGTGCTGGATATTGTGCTGAATATTGTGCTAGTGTGTGATCGAAATTAAAGTGTGGTTTTCTAGCCGTATCATCCGTGCCATTCCGCTCCCGCTCTGGCAGCGTATCATTTGAGCCAGTGAAACCAATTTAAGTGGCTGCGGCAGCGATCCATATTTGCATTTTTCTGACGCTCCGCCCAGTCTTTTGGCCGGCTACGGCCGCTGGCCAACCTACGCCCGTTTTGGCATATTTCTTTGGAGGTTGTAAACGAACTTAAGAAGGAGGTCGTTTCCCTACGGAATTTTTGAATTTAATCAGCTATATCGGCGGCGCCCTCAAGTGCGCTGCGGCATATATTAATGTGCAACTAATCCCTCGCAGGAACATTTGTATCGCCTGCGTTATATTTTGATTAATCTAAGATTATCAACACAATGATTTTGATTTCCACTAAAAGGCATTTCCGCTAAACCAATTTCGCGGTGCCATACAACATCGAATAAGTTTTGTGTTTTTAGTTTTTTCACAAACCATTCGAAATGGCTGGCAGGATTGCCATGATGAAATCACGCATGTGTTTTAGCAAACATTTTTTTGAAATGACTGTAAAATGGTAGGTTTTGGGTTATTTTATTCTTTAAATAATGTTATTTAACCTAATGTTTTGTTAATTAATTTAGTTTTTTTTTTACTTTTATTTAAAAAAAAGCTTAAAATGCTGGCGCTAAAATAAATAAAACTAGCTAGAGAGCTCTACTAAACCCGACTTCAAAATTTCGAATCTATTGATGTGGTAGGCATCGAAATTGACGTCAAGTTCAAAGACCCGAAATTTGAGTGGAAGTGCTGTGGCACCGAGGAATCATTTTTCAGGGTTTTTGCAGCGGAAGTGGTTTCTGTGGCACCCCTGTATATTTAAAACGAGTTTATACTTATATCTAACTTTGTTTTCATGTGCTGCTGACAAGTTTGGTTTTTCATATTTGCTATTAATTTCCACCCTTATCAGCCAAGGTCACCAATTTTTAGATGCGATGCTTACCATCGCGGATGCCTTAAGAGAACCTTTATCAGACTCCGAAATAACTACTGAAGTTAGATACAATCTTCGAGCCGATTTGAAACACGAGCTTCTTTATGTATCCACTCCAAATCTTGCTATTCTCCGAAAGGAATGTCATAGGCATGAAGAGTTCTTTAGGGGCTTCAGATCTAGGCCAAATATCCGTCCAAATCCCTGACATGTCGTTAATATTGTACAGTGGGAGGAAGATATTGGAGGAAATCTGGAGGATGAATCACCTGAAGAGATATGTGCCGTTCGTACTTCCGACAAAATTAAGTGTTGGAACTGCGACGAGACAGGACACAGATATCAGGACTGTCTGAAAAGCAGACGCATCTTTTGCTATGGATGCGGAGCAATTAATACCTACAGGCCTAGTTGCGAAAAATGCTCACCTTCCCCGGAAAACTAAACACGGAATATTCGCCGCCTTCCCCAGTCGAATGTCCCCAACTAGAATCCGACTCAATTTCAAAGGGGTGTTGTAAGCCGGAAGTATCACTTCCCAATTGTTTATTAAATTTCACACCGTACCATGTCCGAATTCAAAACGCACTGAAAGAAAACCTCTATCAGTCGAACGTCGATAACTCCCGCACACGTTCAACGAAATAAAAAGTTTCTGAAGAAATTTACAATTTCAGCCTTAAACCATAAAGGCCATGATATCAGACCATTTTCTAATATTGAAATATTAGGGGAAGAACATCTAGCATTATTAGATAGTGGAGCCAATAAAAGTGTAATTGGTGGCGCCTTGGCACAACGCATTCTCAACCAAAAAGGTCAATTAATACCTATGAAGGGAATAGTTAAAACCGCTGATGGCCAAACACAAACCGTTGCCGGAAGATTTCTCGCAAAAGGTTAGTTTTAACTCAATTCAAAAAGTAATAGAGTTTTTAATCGTTCCATCTAATGGATCTAAACGGAAAGGAATTAGGAAATTTTCATGTCAAAGATATTTGGCGAGCATAATCATATTCACCCTTTTTCAGCTTTTATCTATACTGTGGAAGTAAAGATCAAACTTGTGCTGTGGGGGTGAGAAGCAATTTAATTTAATATATGTAATATTATATATTATGTTTTATATATGTATGTATTATATTATATATATATATACATTATATTATATATATATATATGTATTATATTATATTATATATATACCAATATAATCGGACGCGACTGTAAACTGCATAAAAAAGCTTATCTTGCAGTTCTGCACTCTCCAAGAATAGAAGTAAAAAAAGCTTATCTATGCAATAGGTATCGATGCACTGATAACAGCTGATCGATGCATCGATGCAACTCTAATGAGCTTTAATGCACTTGTCAAACCGAGCTTAATTTTACCCTCGTATCCGCTCAAAATTATCTCTCATTCTATTTGAGATCTGTGCCAAGCCAAACGTCTTGATTTTCTTACGATTTTCATGTAAATCTAAGACGGCATAAGACTCGCATAATTTTTGAGCGTGCCTTTTTCGCACCCATAATACTTTTTATCTGGAATTGGATTAAATAAAAGCCCCAAAATAAACCTTGGGGTGTGGTGCCCCGATACAGTGCTGGATATTGTGCTGAATATTGTGCTAGTGTGTGATCGAAATTAAAGTGTGGTTTTCTAGCCGGATCATCCGAGCCATTCCGCTCCCGCTTGGGCAGCGAATCATTTGAGCCAGTGAAACCAATTTAAGTGGCTGCGGCAGCGATCCATATTTGCATTTTTCTGACGCTCCGCCCAGTCTTTTGGCCGGTTACGGCCGCCTACGCCCGTTTTGGCATATTTCTTTGGAGGTTGTAGACGAACTTAAGAAGGAGATCGTTTCCCTACGGAATTTTGGAATATAATTAGCTATATCGGCGGCGCCCTCAAGTGCGCTGCGGCATATATTAATGTGCAACTAATCCCTCGCAGGAACATTTGTATCGCCTGCGTTATATTTTGATTAATCTAAGATTATCAGGGGTGCCATGCAAAACACAATGATTTTGATTTCCACAAAAAGGCATTTCCGCTAAACCAATTTCTCGGTGCCATACAACATCGAATAAGTTTTGTGTTTTTAGTTTTTTCACAAACCATTCGAAATGGCTGGCAGGATTGCCATGATGAAATCACGCATGTGTTTTAGCAAACATTTTTTTGAAATGACTGTAAAATGGTAGGTTTTGGTTATTTTATTATTTAAATAATGTTATTTAACCTATTTTGTTAATTAATTTAGTTTTTTTTTACTTTTAATTAAAAAAAAAGCTTAAAATGTTGGCGCTAAAATAAATAAAACTAGCTAGAGAGCTCTACTAAACCCGACTTCAAAATTTCGAATCTATTTATGTGGTAGGCATCGAAATTGACGTCAAGTTGTGTGTTTTCAAAGACCCGAAAAATATTTGAGTGGAAGTGCTGTGGCACCGAGGAATCATTTTTCAGGGTTTTTGCAGCGGAATTGGTTTCTGTGGCAGCCCTGTATATTTAAAACGAGTTTATACTTATATCTAACTTTGTTTTCATGTGCTGCTGACAAGTTTGGTTTTTCATATTTGCTATTAATTTCCACCCTTATCAGCCAAGGTCACCAAGGTCAGCGGGCCCGTCGACATCGAGGGACTCGGTGGTAAGTACGGCATAGCCGGAATAAAATCTTGTGAAAAGCCAAGACCAGCACACAGTTAGTGAAGATCGCTCCAATTTAAGGAGTTTTTCTCTTTATTTGTTTAACTTTATTTTATATATATTCATAGTACATAAGTACTTATGATATCGACTATTTTTGAATTTTTATATACAATCTTAGTATTAATTGCTTACGATGTTAGGATATAAAATCAAGTCTTTGATTGAATTATAACGAAATTGAAATCATGAATTATTAGAGTAATTTCTTGAGGCACCTTAAGTGATCAACACCTCAGATGGATTCAAAGATAGGGAAATAAATAACATCTTAGTTCTCAAACAAAAATAGTTCATGCCACATATTTAATTCTTGGGTTTCCTTCTTTTCTTCCGATACTCTGTCTACAATTAATTCGAGTAATGGGAATGTCCCAAGAGGTACAAAGAACCACGCCATTTTCCCTGAGCACAGCTGGCATCCTTTAGTAGATAAAGCGTACCTCGAAGGACATATACCGTCCGTTACACCCTGGCGTGGATTTCTTCGGCCTTCTTCACGCTTCGAGCAGGGATTTGGCCTACCACCGCTGGAGCCAGGCCAAACGTCCGCCAGAAATCAATGCCAAGATATGCCGGCTTCTCCAGGTACGGAAAGAGATAAAAAAGGACGTTTTCTACCCGACCCTTATAAACCACAGGTACCTTTACTCGCCCGATGATCGACCGATCCTCGCCAGCGGCAGTACGCACCACCGAGAAGTAGCGCTGGACAGGCACCACTTACGCCTCTACCAGCTCCCTGCAGCCTTTGCCCAGCAGACTGATGCTAGCTCCCATGTCCAATAACCCTGTCAGTTGGTGGATGCCGCCCCGCTTGACCGCCGCAACGACTTCTCTACGCTTTTCGCGCCGCAGACTAAAACGTTCTCGAGCTTTTCGCACTTTTCGGGAATTTTTGCGCATACCACTCAGCTGGTGTTGCTCGAAAATCCGGCTCCGAACCTCTAGGTACCGTCGCATGCGCTCTTCGTAGGGTAAGTATCTTAAACTGAATGTATTATCAACGTTACTACCTATTTGCTCTATTTTTAGCTCTTTTACATCCATTCTGGGTTCCTCTCTGGGCGAGATCCTCCCGCTCTCAGCTCTCCCAGTCCGTTTCCCGTGCACTTCGGACACTTCGGAGAGACCGTGTCTGCTTTCCCGCATCGGAAACAAAGCACTTTTTTTCAATTCCTGCTCGCAGTCCCGGAACCCGTGCCCCATGGCTCCGCAGTTCCAGCATCCTGCACGGAACGGATTCCGCGTACCTGCTCGGACTTCCTCCACTTCTAGAGATGGGTCTTCCTCATCTGACTCCGGTGCAAAGGCCTCGCTGACCCTGTTTCGTTCCCCGTTCGCGTAGCGCATCGGGCCCGAGTATGCGGCACGGCTTCTGCGTCCGAAGCTGCGCTCCACCTCTACGCTCTCCTGCCGCAACTCGTCCACGGTGAGTAGCTCCATAGCGTACACATACCGTGCGATCCCCTCTCTCAAACCTTTCTTCATCACCTTTACCAAATTCCGCTCTGGCATTGGCTTGTTCAGGCGAGAAGCAAGGGTCTGCATGGCATGCAGGTAGTCGTCCACGCTCTCTCCGGTCTGCTGCTCCCGCAGCACTTCTTACCACGGGCAGCGCGTCTGCCTCTGGAGGTACTCCAATCGGAACAAGAAGCCCTCGACGTGGTTCCGCTCGTCCTCGTCGCTGAACGAGATGTTCCAACGGTCCACTCTCGTGCTGTGGGAACTGCCTCCCGCGAACCCGTTGACGTAGAGCCGTTCGTCTCGGAACTCGCCAGCTCTGCGGACCTCCGCCGCCGTCTCGATGCCTTTCCTCGGCCTCCGTGGACCAGCCTGGACTGCTGCAGTTACTTCCCACATGATCCTGTTCCCTCCTGGGTGGCTTGGCCGGAACCCATGGTGGTCCACTTGCTGCTTGGTCCGTCCGGGAATGTCGTGATACCGCTCCGTGGGATTTCTGGGCCGTCTCCATCGGATCTCCTGCTGGAAGTGGGTGCTGATGACGCCTTGCCGGCAACGGCTCCTGCCGTTGTCCTGCTGACCATTGCTGCTGCTGGGTGGCCGGTCGTAGCACCTGGTTCATCAGCTGCATCATTTCTAGAAAGCCAGCCCGCATCTCGTCCCGCAAGCTCTGCTCGATCCCAGCATTCTGGGACTTGAGGTACGTCTCCGCTGCCTGGGCCAGGGCGAGGTTCACCGCCGACTGGACCGTGGAATCCACGGGTGGATCGTGGAAGCGGACCGACTTTGGAGCTGTCTCCAACCCCAGCAGGTTGTCTGCTGCAACCCCAAGGGCCTCGAAATCCAGGGATTTCGGAGTCCTCTGCTCCTCTGCATGTTGTTCCGGGCGTTGCAACGGCGGCGTCCTCATCAACCCAGTATAAATTCGGGGCTGCGCTAACCCAATCGCCCCTCTGAATCCGTGGCCAACATTTCCTCTTCCTGGTCTAAATGAACCTTCGACCTAAGCTCATAATGATGCCCTGACTCTTTTTCCTCGGCCATATTTATTAACCCTGTGAGGAGCCGTAAATAAATAATCATAACCTAAACTAAATATGTAAATAAATAAATAATAATAACTAAATCCATAAATAAATAATAATAAGTAAATGTACATAAATAATAATAACTAGTTAAGCAGTAATAATAAGTTAGATTTATATTTACAATAATTTAAGTAGGGTAAGGCTACGGCAGCCACACACGATACGATAGTTAAAACTATCATCACTAACCCGAGCTCGCCCCGCTAGCCTGGAAGGCTAGCACACACCGACACACACACACCAGCGCACACAGCAAAACTCACCATAATCACGCCACCCGAAAACAGGCAAGCGCCCATGAGAGCGAGAGAGAGGGAGCGACGGATCGTACGGTAAACTTCTGGAAGAAGTAAAAAGAACTCCGCAAGAAATTTCGCGAAGCGAAACGGAGTGGAGTTGGATTAAAGTGGCGAACGAAAACGGACGTGCGTTACGAAGTGAGTGACGGAAAACCGCGTGTGCGAACAGAAACCTTGATAGAACTTATAAACCAATAAAAAAAGGAGAAACTACGGGCCGGCGATTGCCACCGTGAGTGAGAGACAGATTTTTGAGGAAGCAGCCAGGAGGACAAAAGATGGACAAGGCGAAGTCTGGCCCAGGACCAGCGGCGAGACGGAGCCAGTCCAAGGGTGTGTGCCGGAGCGAAACGGGTGAGTGTTAGTGTGAGACCGCAACGAGTTGGCTAGCAGGTGTGTATAGGAAAATCTTTGCGACCCCTCGATGCGGTGGTCACTAGAGAGTGCGGTCAGACCGACTCTAGAAAATTCATGTTCTTGACCTAACCTAGAAAAACACTGCGAGAAATTGTGCGAGACTCGGAAATTACAGTAGAATCCAGTTATAACGACATTCAAGGGACCGACGATTTTACGTCGTTATATCCGGAAGTCGCACTAGCCGGGAGGAGCAACAAAATTTTTATTTGTTTTTTTTAAATGGTTGCCATGTTCATAATAACTTTTAAAATAAAACAAATTATTTTTTCAATAAAACCGAAAAATTTAATAAATTCCAAATTAAAATAGATATTTTTTTCATAACAAATATAACGGGGAATAGGCTATGAGGTCTGCACACTAGAGCTGAAAAAAACATTGGCGATTCAGCGATGTTTTTTCTTAAAAACATCGAAACATCGATGTCGGTGACACCATCGGTTGTAGTTTAAATTTGTTTGCATTATTTCGCTGTATTTTTTTCTGGCACGTCGCAATAACCGGTTGAATTGTCAAAAATCGGTCAAAAATCGTCGTTATAAGCGGTCGATCGTTATAACCGGAGTCGTTATAACCGGATTCTACTGTATATGAAATATGCAAACATAGAAAATATGGAAATAAAATAGTAAACGGAAATTAAGATCTTAGAAATTATAAAATAATGTCAACGGGCGAAAACACAGAGAGAAAAATGTGGAAGTTTGTAAGTATGAAATCTTAAAAATTATAAATTAGGAAATTATGAAAAAAAGGGAAATAATAAAAGAAAGCAAGTGCACTAAGAGAAACATCGGAAGAACAAAAATTTAAAAATAAATAATGATATTAAATTTAACCAATTGTGTTTAATAAATAAAAGGGCGGGAAACCACGAGAATAAAAATAGATGAGAAATCGAACAAAGTTTAATTAAATTAAATTGAATAATTAAATGATTAAATTAAAATACCACGAGGTCGGGAAAACTACACTAGGAGAAAAATATTTTGCGAAAAAAATCAAACAAGATCGAATTAAATTAAATTAAATAATTTAAAACCAAATTAAATTAAATCCCACGAGATGGGGAACCCATTACACTGGGAGAAAAAAAATATTTAAGAAAAATGGTAAATTATAGGAAATGGAAATTAAATTAAATTGTTTTGGATATAAATAAAACTAGCAGAATACATTTGAAATAAATAGCGGAAAACCGATGGTGAAAAATAAACGATGAAAAAAAATAATAAGGAAAAATAGTAAATTATAGGCGCACTGGAGAAAACAAATAATAAATTTAAATTATATTTATTATTTATTAACAATATTTTGGCGAAATTTATACTTTGGGAAATTTGCAAGTAAACCTGAATATAACTGAGACGGGCCAGGCACAGCCGGCCGGAGCGAATCCGCTAATATTTCGTCTTTTCCCCCTAGGTCCTTTGGCCCCAAACATGTATGAGGGCTAATTCGGTCCTTCCCTCTGTCACACCCTATCAACATATTTTTTAGTGTAACCCCCTACCGTCTCATCATAGTCACACTGTCCCAGATCTTTATACATTTTCTGTAGAGAGACCCTGGCGAGACTGAGTCTCTATCCCAGCCCAGATAACTACCTCACAACCCTAAGGCCCCATTTACACTAGGCTGCGTTTTTGCGTCATCAGAGCAAACGTAGTTTTTTTTACATAGGTTTTGTATAGGGGCCTAGAGGTGGGAAAAAGTTGCGTCCAAGTTGCGTTCAAGTTACGTTTGTGTCGATAACACCTGTGTATTTCAATAACAACTCTATCAGGGGTGCCATGAAAAACACTGTGGTTTTGATTTCCCCAAAAAGGCATTTCCGCTAAACCAATTTCTCGGTGCCATACAACATCGAATAAGTTTTGTGTTTTTAGTTTTTTCACAAACCATTCGAAATGGCTGGCAGGGTTGCCTTGATGAAATCACCCATGTGTTTTAACAAACATTTTTTTTAAATGACTGTAAAATGGTAGGTTTTGGGTTATTTTATTCTTTAAATAATGTGATTTAACCTATTTTGTTAATTAATTTAGTTTTTTTTTTACTTTTATTTAAACAAAAAGTTTAAAATGTTGGCGCGAAAATAAATAAAACCAGCTAGACAGCTCTACTAAACCCGACTTCAAAATTTCGAATCTATTGATGTGGTAGGCATCGAAACGTCAAGTTGTGTGTTTTCAAAGACCCGAAAAATATTTGAGTGGAAGTGCTGTGGCACCGAGAAATCATTTTTCAGGGTTTTTGCAGCGGAAGTGGTTTCTGTGGCACCCCTGTATATTCGGACTATCGTACAAGTTTCACCACCAAATAAAAATCAAAACCTAGTAACTGACGGTTTGAGCAGTGCACTCTTGGGGACTTCTGGTCGGCACTTCTGGATCTGTGGACAAAGAATATGACAGAATTCAGTGAGTTCTGAAGAACTCCCACATATACAGAAAGATAAAATATAATTCAAATTGGGATCGATGCTAGCCGACCGCTTGGATGGACCTCTTTCAAAAATCGCAATATGGCGTTTTAAAAAACCGCGTAAAAACCCTTTTTTTTAAATTAAAAAATATTTTAAAATTAATGTACAAAATAATTATTTAATAATGGTTCCACAAAGAACATTTAGACCCAGGCGTGACCAATGCGTTCAGCGCTTTCGTTTGTATTTCCTATCCAAGTTTCTTGAACAAGTTGCCTCCAATATCATCAAATTCTTTAACGGATATTGTTATTCACTTATTGGTGAGGGATCCTGGTGGATACTCGCAACCAAAATCCTGCATATTATTGGGTGAGCCAGAGACTCGCTATAGTGCGGTATTCCGTAGAACATCCCAAGCAGTACAAGACAATCCCAATTCGCTTCTCCAAAGAAAAAGACATCGCAGACAAATCCATGGCCTTCGTTATGGTTACTTTATTTTACTCCACGGCTGATAAAATTAGGCTTTCGTTCAAAGTGCTCATTTTCGTCAATTTTTTTAAATTTTCAGTAAATGCTGACAGCTGTAAAAAAACAAACGCAATAGAAACACACATTCTACGTTATTGCGTTTCCTTCGATATCGATTGGTAACGCACGATAGTGTAAATAGGCTTTAACTCTACACACCTAACAAATATATATATATGACAACTAGAACTACCAGATACGAATAATTAAACACCTAACAAATTAATAAACAACCAACGACGAATAAATAAATATATATTATTAAGAAATTAAATAAATAAATGGGCAAAAATCCGAGAAATATTAAATAAATATAATAAATAAATAAATATGAAATAAATAAATAAATATGTGATAAATAAGTAAGTAAATAATAAATAAACAAGCACCAAATAAATAAATAATTTCCGATATATAATTAAATATTTAGATAGTTAATTATTTTTAAGGACATCGGCCTTCCGCAGATCCTGTAGGATTTTCCTTGATGAACATAACCTACGGTTCAAATTGTGGTAGTCGTGCAGCGCGCAGTTAGTACTGCGAGTCACGATCCCACCATTCACCAGGAAAAGCCAAGGATCTACCCACCAACTACGTTAAACTGACAAAAAAAACACACTACGTTAAATTGAATAAATAACATGAATTCCTATCTACCATATCACAGTTTTTTTTTATCACAGCGTTTTCCTCGTGCCTCTTGCACGGATCTGTAAGCAGATCCGTGGTTTCCACGGGCGAATGCCACCACCTGGCCACATCCGTCTTCATGCGGCTCAAGCCTCCCGTCCTAACTGGAAACTGGAATTGCACAAGGAACTTATGCCTTGACCACCAGTCCCCAGGCCCTCGGTGCAATTACAGGCCGTACAATAGGCCTCGCAAGCCACCGTTTCGTGGGGGCTGGCTGGTCCAGGACGTGGTTATGGAGACGTCGACATCTCGCTATTCCGTTTAATTTGTTTTTGATTGGGCGCCATATTGTTACAGAACTGCTAGTTTGGGCAATGCCGGGCTAGCTCAGGTCTCAGGGCGGGTTTCGACCCGATGCCCGCAGTCCGCACAATTACTAAATACCGATATATCGGACGTCTCAAAACTACACAAAACTCCCATAACTACAAAAAAAAAAGATAACAAACAACAAAAAACTACGCAGATACTTTCGGGACGGAATTGGTGGCATTGTTGACGTTGCCACGACGCTCCCACCCTACCTTGTGATGCCTCCGGGTCATCTTGGGGCATCACCCATCTCCGGCGGACCGGATCCTATTCCAGGCGGTCTCGCGATCTACTCCCCAAATTTCAACCTGCAATCCCTGCTGGAGCTCCAAGAGAAATTAAGGGTGGGTTGTTTTTTGATTTAATATTTACTCACTGCTTCTTCTAACCGACTCTTTTTTTGCAGCGCTTGTGTTGCACAAATCCCTGACATGCGTTTAGGGAACGTGGAGAACAAGGGACGGAAAAACTATGGCAAGTTGAACACACAAAAATTACATATAAATAAAGGCTTCATTTTTAAATTCAGGAGGCTTCAAAGTGAAATTTGCCGGGCGGCTCACAATGGCCGCGACGGACTTAGTCTTGGAGAAGCGGCGAGCAAAACAATTCGTGACCCAGGTGCGGTGGACGAAAGGAGGGAAAGGCTGCGCCAGATTGCGCGTGGGCTGGATTTGACTCTCTGTGGCGGTTGCAGTGGAAGGCCAGAAATAGGGCCCCCGCCGTCTAGCGTTGCTCCGGCACCCACAACAAAAATATTCCTTTGTCGAGCGGCTACAGCCGCGCTCGGAACGGACTCACCGGCTCCAGTCTCGGAAAGGCTCAGGCTTGTTGGCTCGGCTGTCTGACTGCGGCGGCTAACTGGTGCTCGGCTACGCCTGGATGCCTGCGACGGGTCCGGAGTCACTCCACAGATAGGTATACATATATGCCGTGGTCAGTGTTTTCACCACTGCCACGATGAAAAGAAAACATTTTTTTTTCAAATCTCGCCCTAACCTTTTCGGCCACTTTCACTCACAGTTCCTTTTCGATCTTTTCTATACAGAACTGGATTACTGCGGCCGCCCGTGTTCTTTTCCTTTTTCCTACTACTACTATCTACTACTGCTATCTACTCCTCCCTATATGGGATCGTTCCGTTGCCTGAATTCCGCCTTCAAGAAACCGTTCGTTTTGGTGCTCAGGGCAACGATCGAGTAAAAGGGCATATCCCTTTCTCTTAAAAAGAGCTGGCCGAGATCTAGAGGGCGCCACCGATGCCTTTTTCCCGGTTCGCTCTTGAACCCCCCTCATCACTAACCAATCTCTCCCTATTCCTATCGATATATCGATGGCCCTCTAGCCCATTCCGACTGGAAATGTAACAACGAAGTTATAAACTAATTGGAAGATTTTATAAATTTTTGCTGACAGCCGCCTATTCTTCAGTAGCTTTGCTAGGAAAGTCGCTGGATTGTTTGTCTTTTTTTTGCCGAATGTATTTTTTCACATAATCATTTTCTCACTCTTACTTTTGTTGCTGGATCTCTGGTCACTGTCGCCATATAACGCGGGTAGTCATCAATATAAGTTTTCTAGGGACGTGTGTCCCATTCGACTTCTCTTTCTTTATTTTTTATTAATCAAAAGTTCCTATTAAAATATTACAGCTAAGGGCCGCGCAACTGCGCTGCCAGCGAGCTCGGCAGCGGAGCGGCTGTCTTATGTCTATTGTTAATGCTGAACAGGAGAGTCAGCTATCAGCTATCCCGCCAGCAGACCAGCACTGTTGGCGAAATGTAACTTTTACCCGTTTCCGAACTGGGGCACGAAGCCGCCATGTTCAAATGTACATGGGCTAATTCGAAGAATAAACCCCAAGCGACAAGTCGCCTTTTTTAACGCTGCAGCACTCCAACGCATTTTATTATTTCACCCTTTGGGATATTTGGAACACCAGCTCGCCGGCCCCGACGATATTCATTTTGGTCCTTCGAGCCGGATTTCCAGCGCTTTGCCGAGATAAGTACGGTGCCAGAATTCCCACTATATATGTATGTACGTACACATATGCACATATCGCTGCAATGCCTACTATCAACTAGTGGCCGGCTGCGCAATCATATATGTACATATGTGTGTATATGCTATATACACTCAATATATAATTCAAATAACACTTTCCAATAAAAGAACGACTTAATCCAAGTCCGCCACCTAAAAAACTTCCACACAACATTAACATACATAAATACATTAAAGACATCGTGGCCGATCTACGAACATACATACATATGTCCATTACATCTGCACACATTACGTACATGGCACATACGCAACGTCGTATATCTGTATGGTCATAGGGTGTTCATAAATCGGTAGAAAAATAAATAGGGATCAAGTATAAATCCTACCCAACATATTCACATACATATTCATCTTATTGTTTTAAATTAAATTAATTAACGTTGATAAAGGCGATTTTTCTAAGAATTGTGGTCAAAGTTTTATTTGGGGGCGACGTCTAGTTTTTATTTTATCGATTTGTAAAGTTTAATTATTTTCCATACAAAATGTATGCGTTTCGGTTATATTTAGTAAACAATAAACCAGTTTGACCAGAGTTCGTGCAGACGAAAACTCTAAAACATACTAAATTCCAAACATGACCATTAAGCACTGTATCCAGAGAGAAGAAAACTGTTGCAAAGCAGTGAGAGAGAGCGAAAGGCAAATAGTTTGAAACAGCTTGTCCCCTAGGTCTGTTTCAAAGGTTAGTATCCAGTACAGGTTCGAAAATACTAGAAAGTGGCATGGCGTTACCAGATTATTTGATGCGCGCGTTTTAGTATTTCCATAACGCGTAGCGAAAAAGAATAAAAATTTTAATAAAACTGTCTTTCTCCAATGTTTTTCCACTCGCTCTGCCCTTCACATATTTCAAACTATGGATCCCGGCATGAACAAAAATGAGTGAAAAAGTCGAATTAAAAGAGCAAATGCAGTCCTAATTGACTTGATAAAGCCAAATTCAAGGGGAACGGGCGCGTATTACGTGTCATTCAAATTGACCTATTTTTTTGCCAAATCTATATGAAATGTTGATCGTATAATTGGTCGCACGCTTATCCAGCGTCTCAGATCGACAATCGTAGTCCAGCGTAACCCAACGCCCCCATATCTGTTTTTCCTTAATCGACTTTTTCCCGATTATTATTATTTCGCGCTTTATCCAGCAACCCCGCGTTTTATATAAAAACGATAACATAATTGGTACGATTATCACTTGTCACGCGTAACCCAACGCCCCCTATTTCTTTTTAATTTATTTTTTTATCTAAATCGATAAAACTTTCCCGTTAATTCATTTAGTTTGCACTAAGTCTAGCGACCCCAGATTTACTTTCTTTTCAAATTTGATAACATTATTTTGTTCCGATTATTACCCGTGTCACGCGTAATCCAGCGCCCCCTATTGTCTGTGTAAATCGATAACAGATTTTTTCCGATTATTCAGTTTTTTTTGCGCTTCATATAGCGAACCCATATCACGCAAAATTGACAACCATTATTTTTATCCGTCCGTTTTATCCAGCAACTCCAGTTACTTTTTCCAATTACGAAATATTTCGGTCGATTCAACTGGTTGCACGCTTATCCAGCGTCCCGACAATATAAGGTAACTCCATAGTTCAATTGGTTGCACGCTTATCCAGCGTCCCAAATATAAGTTGTCTTCGATCTTGCAACTCATTGAACTCTTTATCCAGCGTCCCAAATATAAGTTGTTTCTCGATCTTTCAACTGGTTGTACGTTTGATCCAGCGTCCCAAAGATATACGTCTTTTTTATCGATCCAGTTGGTTGCACGCTTTATCCAGCGTCCCAGAAGTTGTTTTTGATCTTTTCAACTGGTGGCACGCTTATCCAGCCTCCCAAACATATAAGATATTTCGAACGTTTAGGTGGTTAAACGCTCTATCCAGCTTCCCCGTAATTGTCCAAGTGGACAGATAGTTTCGCCCCCTTACGGTTTTCGGCTCCTACGAGAGCTTAATATGCCAATTGGCCACGGTGAGGAGGGAAAACCCCGTTTGACTGTCTCTAAAGCGTCTCAGCGAGTTAGAGCCAAGAGCGAGTCCTCTGTGGCCCCCAAAAGCCCAAATCCCTCTCAAAGTAGAACCCCATTGACAACTCCACTAAAATTTACGAGCACGTCGCTCCAAGTTCCGCGGTCAGTACCGAACACAAAATCTGCGATTTCAGACTTCTCACCCCAAGTTACTAGATCAGCCGCAAAAATGGCGCAAGCTGAGGCAGACAAAAGGCCTTGACGAAATTCATGACCGTAACCGATAGGGTAGGTCAGTTCGAAGCCACCCCAGCAGACACATATCCGTCAATCCACACGAGTAGGGTGCGAGCAGATCAGAGACCTATGGGACAAGGGAAAGTGTCGAGTGCGACACTTTCAGTGGGGACTATGTTCACTGGCCCACGTTTCGGGACCTGTTTTCAGCCATCTACATAAACAACCCTCGGTTGTCAGAAGTTGAAAAATTGTTCCACCTCAATGCGAAAACTAGCGGTGAAGCCAAATCCATTGTGTCCTTATCACCCCTAACCAATGATGGGTTTGAATCAGAGTGGAGGAACTTGCAGAATCGGTTCGAAAATAAGAGGCTCCTGGTCAACAGTCAGCTGAAGATTTTGTTTAATTTACCTTCCGTCCCCCTTGAATGCGGCAAATCCTTGAAACAGTTAGAGAGCACGGTCCAAGGCTGTTTAACGGCTTTGAAAATAGCAAAAATCGATACCACTAACTGGGATTGCCTGCTAGTTTTTCTGTGCTCCTTCAAGTTGCCAAAGCTAACGCTGTCTCTATGGGAACAGTCCCTTATCAGTAAGACAGATATTCCACTCTGGGCTGAATTCAAGGCCTTCTTACAAGATCGTCATCGAACGCTCGAGGCGATTGAAGATTGAAGAGTTTAAGCCAAGCGCGGGCGCTCAATCCAGACCACCGCGGACTGACAATTTCTCGCGGACAATCCAAACCTTTGTGAGTAGAGTTACAGTAAGTCCACAATCCTGTAAACTTTGTTCTCAAGAGAACCATCCCATCCGAGTATGTCCGTTATTCTTACGAATGCCAGTCGGAGATCGGGAGAACTAAATCAAACAGCAGAAGTTATGTTTAAACTGTTTCGCCAGAACGCATCTTCTTAGGGACTGCACCAGCACGCATAATTGCTATACTTGCAGAGGACGCCATAACACTCTCCTGCACCGAAATAGCACTCCGGCAGTCCAGTCCGTGGTCAACCCTGACCATCAGCCCCACTTATCCACATTTGATCACCAGCAAAATATACAGTCCACTCCATCGACGAGTCAACCGAATGTGCAAACGTTCTTGGCTGTAAGCACTCAAGGGGTCCTCCTGAGTACAGCTTTAATAGAGATTTGCCATCAAATACTCAGCACGGGCACTGATTGACTCGGGTTCTGAGGCAACTTTTATATCAGAACGGTTATTCGACTTGATTAAGTTGCCTTATGAGTCCGTACAAGCTCAAGTTGCAGGGGTCAACCTCCCTGTTGCGGCTCAGCCCCGTAAGCGCTGTCAACTCAACATAGGTTCTCCTGTCAAGCCCCATATCCAAATTGCATACGTACTGCCACAATTGGCCGAAAATCTCCCATCCTGTACTGTACCAGAAAACTAACTGAAGCAACTGCCGCCGTTGCAACTAGCAGATCCGAATTTCTACCGGAGTTCGCAGATCGACGTACTTATTGGCGCCGATATCCTGCCATCGATCATTCTCAGCGGCTCCCATTCCAATATTTGTGGCACGCTTTTTGGTCAAGAGACCATATTCGTGTGGATTCTCTGCGGTCCCATCGCAACGAATCCCACAAGCAGAATAGGCTCATTTTCATCCCGACTAGCTGTCACCGAGGCCAGCCAACGAGTGGCGCCTTGGGCGTATCCAAGGGGTCTGTCCTGGCTCAGACGGCAAGGTCAGAATAGCAGACGCTCTCACGGCAAGGGGTGTCATACGACGGCCAGTGGCGAAGATGATTCGCCTCCCAATGGACAGCCCTAATGAGTCTAAGAACTCCTCCATATAGTCTTTGACTTGTCCTAAGTTTGTGTCGTCCCACGTCGTCCATACGTCCATGTGTCATAATCATCTGCATCCATATCGCCTCATTTTCCTTATTTATTCATTTCTACTGTAGCTTCGTATATAATGGCTCCAACGACCCGCCACGTTGTCTGTCGCTCGGCATCCAATGATGTGTACCGATGTCGAGTCTGCAGGGGTGTTCACCCATTGAAGAGTTGCCGGCGTTTCCTGCAGCTACCGGCTGTGAAGCGACTCCGGGCAGTCTTAATAAACAAATACTGCGCGAACTGTCTGGCCCACGAGCATTTGGATCGGTCATTTCACAGCAAGGGGAGGTGCCACATCTGCCGAGGAGCCCATCACACCCTGCTGCACATCCGCGGCGAACAGTAGCGCTCTTTCAGGCCTGAACAGAAGCGCAAACCACGCGCTGCGCCTCAGCCTCAGCAGCGTCGGAAGGCGGGTTCAACCGGGTTACGACGCTCAGCCTCGCCGTTGGGTGTGTCGCCACCCCGCAGTTCAGTGTCAGCGCCTACGTGCGCGCCTATCCTGGTGCGTACGAGTGTGAGCATCCTTCCGACCGCAGCCGTGCTCATTGGATCCGATCAGAAGCGGTTCGATGTGCGAGTCTTGGTGGATCCTTGCTGCCCTGTGAGTCGCATCCACGTCTCGCTGGTAAAGGCTCTCAACTTGGCCATCACGGATATTGGCGGCGAACGGTTGTGCAGCACTGAGATTCGCTCGAAAGCATCCCGGATGAGCAGGCAGCTGCTGATGCTGGTGGACGAGCAGATGCAGACGCGAACTCCGGCGCAGCCTCTGGATCCGAAGGTTCAGGAAATCTTCCAGAACTTGACGCTAGCGGACGACCGTTGGTTCCACCCATCGCTCGTATCGGCGGTACTGGGAGCGGATGTCAACGCCGATCTGATGCTGCCACGTACTCTTCCAGGCCAGGACGGCCTGCTCATGGCGCAGAACTCGACTTTAGGATGGATCCTTTCGGGACGGTGCTCCTTCTCCTAAATTGCAAGTCTTCCTCTTGCAAGGGGGGGAGAATGTTCATGCTGAACAGGAGAGTCAGCTATCAGCTATCCCGCCAGCAGACCATCACTGTTGGCGAAATGTAACTTTTACCCGTTTCCGAACTGGGGCACGAAGCCGCCATGTTCAAATGTACATGGGCTAATCCGAAAAATAAACCCCAAGCGACAAGTCGCTTTTTTTAACGCTCCAGCACTCCAACGCATTTTATTATTTCACCCTTTGGGATATTTGGAACACCAGCTCGCCGGCCCCGACGATATTCACCTATGTACTTGGTTGCTTAGGGCACACGCGCACATTCGGTTATGCATTATTATGCTGACACTGCACTTGATCGGTCTTACACTTTATGTGTGCAATCACATTACGTCCAGCCACTTATGCTTGGACTTTTGTTATTAAATGACTACGACGAAGAGTCATAGTCTGTACAGTGTGTACTAGATATGTGCATATACCACACAAGTTACGGAACCAAAGACTAGCAGCCGTGTAAGGAAATACACAAGGAATACCAAAAAGCGATATACGCAGCCAAGAAAGACTCTTGCAGCAGGTACTGCGAATCGCTAGAAGGAATCAAAGACATGGCTAGGTTGAGCAAATTACTAGCCAAGGGGCATACAAGCCCCACGCTTATAAACAGGTCTGACGGCACAGGAAGTACGTCAGCAAAAGGGACACTGGAGATCCTGCTGAGCACACACTTCCCAGGTAGCCAGAAAGAAGAAACAAGAGCAGTGGAAAGCCAAATGGCGGAACACCAGCTAAGAGTCGACGAGATCGTCACCATGAAAAGAATCCTATGGGCGGGACCGGACGGAATCATACCAGCAATGTTGCAAACAACAAACGCATGCATTGGCAGATGGCTGCAAGTAATCTTTCAAGCATGCATCAAAACAGCACACATACCACTTCCGTGGAAGGAAGCAAGAGTAGTCTTTATACCAAAACCAGGAAGAAGAGGACACATCCAAGCCAAGGATTACAGGCCGATCAGCCTGACCTCATTCCTCATGAAAACAATGGAACGGATACTAGATATCCATATCAGAGAAAGAACGGAGAAAAACCTTTCCGAAGCACAGGATGCATACAGGAAAGGTAAGTCCACTGAAACAGCACTACACGAAGTAGTGGGATACATAGAAAAGGCACTGGTCTACAAAAACTACACATTGGCCACCTTCTTAGACATAGAAGGCGCCTGCGTAAACGTAGATTTCATCCTAAGGTTCCTCAACAGGATTGGAGTTGAAGGCATCAGAAAATGGATCGGCGCAATGCTAACGAGCAGAAGGATAACAGCCGAACTGAGTGGCACTCATCACACGAGATACGTAAAGAGGGGCTCACCTCAGGGAGGAGTTCTGTCTCCACTGCTGTGGCTGATTAACATGGACGACATATTGAGAGAACTCTATAGCGAAGGAGTTAAAGTGGTAGCATACGCAGACGACGTAGTTCTACTCGCTTCAGGACCATTCTCAGAAGTCATCAGCGAACTAATGACAAGGGCGCTGAAAAAAATCAACCAATGGGCAAAAGCCTGTGGGTTGGGCATAAACCCAAGCAAAACGGAACTTATGCTCTTTACAAAGAGAACAAAGATCCCCAGATTCAGTAAACCAAAGATAGACGGTCCAGAGCTAAAGCTGTCACAACAAGCCAAGTATCTAGGAGTGATACTGGATACAAAGCTATTATAAAAACAAAACATCAACGATAGAGTAAAGAAATCAAGCATAGCATTCTACTCCTGTAGGAAGATGTTCGGGAAAAACTGGGGCATCAACCCCAAGACTATAATATGGCTCTACACAGCGGTTGTAAGACCCATACTCACATACGGAGCACTAGTTTGGTGGCCAGCACTAACTAGAGTGGAGAAGAGGGAGTGTAACCGAGCCAGATGAGGTATCACTCTACACCGATGGCTCAAAAATGAGCGGCGGGGTAGGGGCCGGAATCTTTGCCGAAACCTGGGGGATAGAAGAGTCCTTCCACCTCCCAGGGTCAGCAACAGTGTTCCAGGCGGAGGTCCTCGGGATTTTGAAAGCAGCTGAACTTTCATTGGGCCGAGACCTCCAGAATACCAAGGTAAGGATATACACAGATAGCCAAGCGGCCATCAAATCTCTCGCAACAGCAAGGACAATAGTCGCCAATAGTTGACTTTCGAATAAGGATCATTTAGTAGTTCTTGGTAATTTTAATATCCCAGGGGCTATTTGGTCCTCAAATAATTCCTCTAATATACTTTTCACCTCCACACAGCATGATTTTATTGCTGGCATGCTCGACATTTCGCTGTCTCAAGTCAACCATGTACGAAATTCCCTAGAGCGCTTACTTGATCTCTGTTTTGTCTCAGATCCGGCAAGAGTCAGTTTAGCCAGGGTGGCGCCGTTGACGCTTCCCGAAGATCCCTTTCATCCTACTTTCGACGTGACTCTCGACATTGAGTCTGACTTACAGAACATATCTGACTGTCCAGCCAAGAAAATCCTTTCACAAGGCGGACTTCGAAAGGCTGAATAACTTTATATCAGATTTTAATTGGTCCGATTTATACATGTGCACTGACATGTCAGTAGCCGTGGATATTTTTTACAGTGCCATAAATTCCTTTTTTACTGAATGTGTTCCGTTATATTATCCATCAACATCGAATAAGCCTCCTTGGTTTACTAAAGAGTTGAGTCATCTTAAAAACAAAAAATCTAGGCTGTATACTAAATATAAATATACCGGTTCTAACTCTGCCCTATCCCTTTATTTATCTGCTCGGTCAAGATTACCGTGTTGAACGCGCAGTGTTACAAGAATTATTTGACTCATTGTAGGGTCCAGATCTCTCAGGACCCAAAACAGTTTTATAATTTTGTTAACACTAAACGTAAGCCAATTACGCATCCTTCCTCGCTTTCGTTTGAAAATACAACCGTAAAAAAAGATCGGGCTATTTCCGATCGGTTTGCGCAGTTTTTTCAAACCACTTACTCAACTTCCACTGACTGTAACCAAGCTCGAGACTTACACGCTAAACTGCTGCTCTTTGAAAAGAATTAATATAGTCGATGATTTGGGTGTCCGACTGGACCCTAAACTTGACTTTATCGATCATATTTCGTGCATGGTGAATAAAGCCAGAGGTGTGCTTGGTTTCATTAAACGGTGGTCGAAAGAATTCAATGACCCTTATGTTACAAAATCCCTATATATTTCTTTAGTTCGTCCTATCTTAGAATATGGATCTTGCGTTTGGAGCCCTCAGTATGGGGTTCACAGTAAACGCATTGAGTCAGTTCAGAAGAACTTTTTGCTTTTCGGTTTACGCGGTTTGCACTCGGCTCCAGAAACAGAGTTTACCCTCGTACTCTAGTAGACTTCTCCTAACTAACTTACCTTCTTTAGCTAACCGTAGAACCATGTTTGGCATTACGTTCATTTTTGACTTGCTGGGTCAGCTTAACTTTCACGTACCGAGTAGAAAAACTAGATCCTATATTCCTTTATTTTTGCACCACTGTAGAACGTCTTTTGAATTGCATGAACCCTTTAGAGCCTTATGTGCCAATTATAACGATTTGCACATGATAACATCAAACGTAAATAGTCTTCCCCAACTAAAAACCTTAGTTCTAACCCTCTTAGTACGCATGCAGGCAAACGATCTGCCAGCACGCCAGTAGCCACTTCCTCGTATTCCTTTTCTATACTTTCATTTGTCGCGCCTACTAACACCTAACACGAACAGGCACGTGCTTGGGGTCAGATGGGCCACTTGAATGTACTGATCGCAGTGCATCAACGTCCAACTAAAATGTAAGGAGGCACTAAACAGACTCGCGGAACACAACAGGGTGCAGATAGCCTGGGTACCCGGGCACAATGACATCCCCGGCAACGAAAAAGCTGACGAACTGGCCAGAAAAGGGTCAGTAGAAATCGCAGTAACAACAGATATTCAAGTATCTCTGAACACGGTTCAGGCCGAGATCCACGACCACTTCAAAGTACTAGCCAGCAAAGAATGGTCGATGAAGGCAGAACACAGGAGATCGAAACTGTGCTGGACTGAATACAATAGGAGACGGACTGCAGAGCTGATCTCCAAGAGTAAAACGGACATCAGAAGGGTAAGGGAAGCCATCACGGGCCACTGGCCAATAGGCACGCATGCCTGTAAGATGGGCCTAGCCTAACCCACTCTGCAGAAGCTGCAAGGAACCAAACGAGCAGCAGACACCGGAGCATTTACTGTGTCACTGCCCGGCTTTCAACCAGCTTAGAGCGCGTCACTTCGGAGCCCACCAACTCGGGTCACTAGGGGAAGTGGGGAGGCAGTCAGTGAGTGCCATCCTGGCTTACATGAATGACACGGGCTGGTACTGAAGGGAAGCGCAGACTACAACCAAACGAGGGTGTGGTTCAAAACGGAGCTAAGCTCTAATTGGTGGTTACAAATAGTAACCTCACCACTGCCTTGTGATCGTCCAATATCCCATATTGTAACCACATGCGTCCATATTTTAATAATAATATTGTTTTTAGATATCATGTCAGTACAAAAGCGGGTGCTGTTTTTGTATATGGCATAGCGAGCGCTTGTCTCTCAATAAAGTTAGAGCTGTTGAAAGTTATATTTTTATATGTGTATTTTGCAACGCAGTGAAGGAGACATTTCCGTTCCCATAAAGTATATATATTCTTGATCAGCATCGGCTGGCGAAAATCCTCCATCTGAACCCTCCAAGAGGGCGCCGGCTGGGCAATGGGCACTGTATTATCCCGGACAACGGGTAATGCACTGCTGCTCGCTCCGTCCGCGGTAATACAGTGTTTAGCTAAGGCAACGGTTCAATTCCTTCCGCTGGAAAAGCCGGAGGAAATGAATCATTTGCCATGGATGTAGGTGCCTGGCGGTTAGGCATAAAACGCAAGTGGGTGGTTCCCCGGAAAATCAACCAGTGTATTCTGAAATAGACCCAAAGACGGTTTCAACTCGGGCTGGGATATCAGCCCAAACGTCGGTGGAAGGCGTGACTGCTACCACCGGCGGGCACAGAGGGGAGCAATCCCCTCTGCGTGTCGCCAGCGGTCACACCTCTGATTTGACGGGAGCAGGTCATGTCAGTTGTAATGCCACTGCCACAACCACGCAAGGGAAGCTTACCCGCTCAGGTGCCATGGTCGATACAGACTCGGACCTGGAGAGCGTGCAGCTCTCTAAAGAAGAGGAGGAAAGCCTTCTCCGCTCGCCGAAACCAGGCACCAGCTCCCCGCGCAAGTATGGGCCGAAGCGTTCAAGCGAGGGGATGAAGGCTAAGGCGCAATATAAAGTCGCCCTTCGCATCTTGAGCCGGCTCCAGGAAAAAGCCGCCCTATCCCAACAGGAGAAGGCATAGCTTACCTGGGCCGAGCAAAGGGTCGCAGAGGGCAGGCTGCACTTCGCCAACCTCCCGAATATGATCTCAACGGGCGGATTCGCCAACAAGGTGGAGAAGTCGCTTGCCAACAAGAGGCAACGCTCAGCCGAGAGCGCCAATAAGGACGCACCGGGGAGCAAGAGGCGACGCGGGCCGAAGGAGACAGGCGCTCCCCCCAGAAATCGAAGAAGCCTGAGACCAAACGACACTTGACCGTGGCACTCATTGACAGAAGCGATGAAGCCGGCAAGATGACCGAGCCGCGGTGGAATTTGTTGCATGCGCGACTCGTTGAGTCATTGTTTGCACGGATGGAGGAAGACCCCGAGGCCCCCATGCCCACATTTGATGGTGCCGGGTGGCTGAACGGAGTCAAAATCCTGAAGTGTATGGATGACCCGACGAGAAAAAGGCTGACGCAAACGGTCTGCCAATTGGAGGCGTTGTGGGAGGGGGCCCAGCTGGAGGTGGTTGACAGGGAGCTAATCCCGTAAATTCCTAAGGCGAAGGTTCTTTTTCCCATCGCAATCCAAGAGGACCGGGCGCAGAAGCTGCTGCAACGACAGAATCCGGACATCCGGACTGGATAGTTCTGCACCTTGCGACCCCATTACCCAAGGAGGGGGGCCATAGAGACGTCCTCCAGATAAATAAAGAGGCCGAGGACATCCTTTATCCGAGGTACGGGAAGATGGCGTGGGGCATGGGGAGCGTGTACCTGCGCCTCAAAAAGCGCCATCCCGGGGATAAGGATGCTCACACCCTGAAGGCAGGCGAGGTGGAGAAGGACTTAGGTCTGGAAACCGCCTATAGTCCATTCCTCCCTTGTCGGGTAGGAGGTCGTCTAGCCGAATCTAATTTCGGTTGTCGTGTAGTCCATATTTTCGTCTATTAACGCCGTGACCCCGTCAAGGATAGTGCGGTGACCAATGCGGCGATCCCTCCAGCAATTGCTTGCTTTTAGTCTCACCGCACTTTGCGCCGCCGCATCCTTGATAAATAGGTCAATAGCACGAGCGCATAGCCCCCGTAGCTCCTGCGCATGCCGAACGTTGTATCCTCGTCAGTTTGGTGATGTTATAGGCTCTTGTGAGTGCCGGCCACCATACTAGAGCCCCGTATGTTAATATAGGCCTAACTACTGCTGTGTAGATCCCTATTATGGTCTTTGGGTATTGTCCCCAGTTTTCCCCAAACATATTTCTACAGGAGTAGAAGGCAATGCTTGCCTTCCTGACTCTCTCTTCGATATTTCGTTTCCATGACAGCTTAGGGTCTAGTATAACTCCCAAATACTTCGCCTGCTCAGAAAGTTTTAGCTCTATGCCTTCTATTTTGGGCATGTTATAACTTGGGATCTTTATTAGGGGTTAATTAGGGTTAATTCCAAGTCCGCAGGATTTCGCCCAATTATTTAGTCTGTCCAGAGCATTACAGGAGGAGATCCAGCGCGGATTCCTCGAAATGATGACGATGAGCAATGAAGTTGTCCAGCCGCTGAAGCAAACAGCAGCCGCCGTGCAGGCGATGCAACTGCAGACATTGCAAGGTGGCTCCCGAGGTGGTCACGAGCGTGGTGAAGCACGCGGAAGCCAGGAGGCGACGGGCGCGGAGGAGAGAACCATTAGACTCCACCCAAACCTCCAAGGGCAAGCGACGTAGCCACGAAGAGGGGTGGCGATGCCGGTGGATATCCGAGAGAGCAGCAGCGCAGGAGTGGCGGAGAACAGCAGCAAGTCCGGGCGGAATACGAGAATCGAAGAGGCAGCACGGAAGGTCTCCGAGGTCCTGAAAGGAGAGAGGATGCGATTAGAGGCGTCCGAATCGAGAAATGGGAAATCTTCTTCTACGGCGACCAGAATAAACTCGCGGTAGAAAATTTCGTGTTCCTGCTGGAATACCTGCAGCGGCAGTCTTGGTGTCCGTGGAACCAGGTGCTGGCCAGCTTCTACCAGCTTCTACCAGCTGATGGGAGCTGGGAGGCTGGGAGCTGGGAGGCCAGGCAGCCGAGTGGTACCCTCCACATACGTGGGAGGACCTCAAGGAAAGCTTGGTGGCGAGGTTCCGGGTCATCGGCGGCGAGTTTGAGCGCAGACGGCAACAGGGCGAGTCCGTGGAGGATTATTTCCGAGCGAGGCGGAGACTCGGAAATAAATTGGTGGCACCGATACCGGAGACGGAAATTATCCGGATCGTAAAGAAGGGGCTTACAGCCGAGATAGCCCGAACCGTATACGCCTTGAGGGTGTTTAGCGTGGACCAGCTGCGGGAGGAGTGCATCGAAGTGGAGGAGGCTTTCATGAGGCGGGACAGCCGAGCCACATACCGCGGGCCGGCCAAGTTTCCGACGAGCGGACGCCAAGTGGAAGAGGTGGTCGGAGATCCACCCGATGACGAAGTGGGAGTGGAGGATCCGCACATCGAAGACGTTTCCAGGCCAAGGATATGCTGCTGGAATTCCGTGACTGCGCGTCGGCTGAGCGGAAGATTTTCTGCTACCGCTGCGGGAAGCCGGAGGTAGTCACTCCCAACTGCCCGGTGTGTGCGGGAAACGGGAGGACGAGCGCCGGGAAGGTGGGAGACCTGCGCTCGAAATACAGGCCCAACCGCTGATAAGCCTTCCGCCAAAGCTGATACCTAGATTAGAGAACAATAAAATAATCATAGGAGTAATGTTGGAATTAATAGGTTAAGTATCTTAACCGGCAGAGGAACGAATGCAGAAATACCTCGAGGTTCGGAACCGAATTTTTGCCAACCACCAGGTGCGAAGCGTCAGCCGAAGGTTTTTAAAGGCCAGAACCCGAATTCGGCAGAGGCATCAGACGAGACGTGCCGTAGTTGAAGCCGTTCGTCGTGGGATGGGAGGCGAACCCAGAGTCTTCGCCGAGGTCCGTGTACAGGGCAAGCCCATTTCCGGTCTGCTGGACACAGACGCATCGGTAAATGTCCTGGGAAAAGGCAGCCGAGAGTTGCTGGAGGAGCTCGGTGTCAACATAGACAAGTACACGTCGATTGTGAAGACGGCTGCGGGAGAAGACCGATCGATTATAGGTCGAGTACAGGTTCCGGTGGAATTCAAAGGCGTGGAGAAGGTGCTTTCCTTTTACGTGTGCCCGTACCTGGAGCAGGTACTGTAACTTGGGATCGATTTCTGGAGGCGTTTCGCGTTGGCTCCAGCCATCCTCGGAGAGATGCCAGCGACGAACTCAAAGGAAAACGTGGAAGAAGTATGGGACGCGACAAATCCGTGGCTGGATGGGATAGCCGCTAAGGAGTGCGTGATCGAGGAGTGGAACCTGCAAGAAGAGGAAAAGAATCGAGTAGAAGCAGTAAAGAAGGAGTTTCTATCTTTCGAGGACGTCGGTCTGGGCAAGACACGTGGAGACGCATCGAATCCAGCTCGTGGAAGGCGCAGAACCGTTAAAGGATCGGCATTATCCGCAGTCGCCAGCGATGCAGCAGATTCTGTGGGCTGAAGTCGATAAAATGTTGGAGCTTGGCGTGATCGAGGTCAGCGAGAGTCCGTGGAGTAACCGCACGACAGTGGTGCGAAGGCCGGCCAAGAACTGATTCTGCTTAGACGCACGGAAGCTGAACGATCTAACCGTAAAAGACGCGTATCCGCTGCCATGCATAGAGGGAATCCTGTCCAGAATCGAGCAGACACACAACATTTCAAGCGTCGACTTGAAATTCGCATTCTGGCAGGTGGAGTTGGATCCCGAAAGCCGTCCATATACAGCGTTTACGGTTGCTGGGAGGACCTTGTATCAGTTCGCCATGATGCCGTTCGGTCTGTGCAATGCGGGGCAGCGGCTATGCCGGCTGATGGACAAGGTGATCCCAGCGCAGTTGAGATCAAACGTCCTTGTCTACCTGGACGACCTGGACGAGAGCAGTTCCGACACACGGCTGGCGAAAGATGAGCGGCACCTGACCGCCTGCCACCCTCGCTTAGTATAGCTTTGCGGCAGTCCCGCGGGAGTGGACTCTACACTTCTTCCTTCTTCCTATACTCTTTACATTTGTAAATTTATTCCATAATCTTTTGAATAAAAAAAAAAAAAAAACTGGACGACCTTCTGATCATAGCATCAGACTTCGAGACCCATTCGAAATATATCCGGTTGGTAGCGGAATGCCTGAAAAAAGCAAATTTGACTATAGGCTTGAAGAAATCCAAATTTTGCTACAAGGCATTGAAATACCGGTGGAGGTACCCTGCGGATGGATGTGGACAGGATCGTCGCAATCCAAAAGATTCCTGAGCCGAAATCGGTGAAGGAGCTACAGAGTTTCCTGGGAACAGCGGGATGGTATCGCCGGTTCATAAAGGACTTCGCAACCATGGCGACCCCGCTTACCGACGCCCTGAAGAAAGGAAAGAACACCCGGTTAGTGCTGAACGAGGCCAAGGACGCGATACAGGCGCTTAAGACGGCACTTACCACGGCCCCTGTCTTGGTTCACGCCGATTTTAGACGGCCATTCTTTGTCCAATGCGACGCGTCGCACTATGGAGTTGGAGCAGTACTGTTCCAGTACGACGAGGAAAAGAACGAGCGCCCGATTGCGATGGTCTCTGAGGTTGCAGAGCTTCGATTTCCAGATAGCGCACCGGAAGGGATCCGAAAATGTGGTGGCCGACACGCTGTCCAGATGCGCAGAGGAGCTTTAGCTGGACGCCGATGATGCTCTCGGGTTCGCCACGACGGAGTTCGAATCTGAGGAGTACAAAGAGATTCGGGATGAGATTCTGGAGAATCAGGATCGGCTGCCGGATGTCTGAGTGGAAGGGAGTCTCGTCTTCAAACGCAGCGGATTCGACAGGTTGGAGGATGAAGTCGAAGGAGGGACTTGGAAGCTGTGGATCCCAGCCTCGCTCACAGGTGGCCTGATCGCGACGGCCCACGACGAGCCTACGTCAGGACACGGAGGCATAAAGAAGACGCTGCAGCGACTCCAGCGGCAATATTATTGGCCGGGGATGACGACCCAAGTCCGAGACTTTGTGGCCCAATGCATCCAGTGCAAGGAGTCGAAGGCACCGAACTATCGCACTCAGGTCGGAATAGGTGGTGACGGAGAGGCCATTCCAGAAGCTATATATCGACTTCCTAGGTAAATATCCGCGATCCAAGCGAGGGAAGGCCTGGATATTTGTAGTCGTGGACCACTTCTCCCAATTCACCTTCCTGAAGTCGATGAAGGAAGCCACAACGTCCAATGTCATCGAATTCCTGGTGCAGGAGGTGTTCTTCAAGTTTGGCGAGCCCGAGGTAATCCACTCCGATAATGGCAAGCAGTTCACTGCCAAAGCCTTCCAGGAGGTGATGGAGGCGTACGGGATCCAGCATATGCGGACGGCGGTTTACTCTCCGCAAAGCAACGCTGCAGAGAGGATCAATCGGACAGTACTAGCCGCAATTAGGACATATTTGGAGCAGGACCACCGAGACTGGGACTCGTATCTGCCGGAGGTCGAAGTCGCGATAAAAAACTCTGTCCACGAAGCGACAGGCGTCACGCCTTTCTTCGAGGTATTCGGGCAGCAGATGTACCTCCACGGCAGCTGCTACAAATTGGCCAGGAAGCTGCGGTCGATGACGGATTACGATATAGTCACGTTGAACTCGCAGGACAAGAGGAACCTAATCCGTGAACGAATCAGCCAAAACCTACATCAGGGCTACGAGCGTAGCAGCCGACAGTATAACAAGCGCGCCCGTGAGTTCCACGTGAAATCAGGCCAAGAAGTGTTCCGGCGAAACTTAACCCTGAGCGACTTCGGGAAGAACTATAACGCCAAGTTCGAAAGGAAGTTCGCGAGATGCCAAGTCAGGAGGGCAATCGGGAACAACATGTTTGTGTTGGAGGACCTGACGGGGAAGCCTATTGGCATCTACCACGCTAAAGACATGCGGCTGTAAGGGAAGAACGACACGCTTCAGACAGGGACAAAGTAGGATGCTTACCATGGGTGTGGCCTACGTTGGGATAACCCAGGAGCAGTAGGGCAAGGGCCAATCGCCTGTTGAACACCGCAAAGCGTGTCCGAGGTTTTCGTCTTGAATTTTGTTTGTTTTTGTTTTGTTGTTATGTTATGTTTATGTGTGAAATGCTCGCGAATATTCCCCTTCTTGTTTGATTGACGAATTTTCGCGTGGTATTGCATTCTGACGGTGATCGATAGCCGCGGGCGAAACAAATATCGTCCGGAATGAGCACCGAAAGTTGGTTGGCATAGTCGAAGGGGAAATTTGACCCAGTAGGCGAGGTTGGCAGTCCCACGTGGAGGAGAGGAAAGGGGAACATAAGAAGAGCGCAACCTACCGTCCACACCCAAGAAAGGGGAAGTGTGGATGATATGTGGAGAGAGGAGCTCATGGATGGAGTGCATCCACCCATACCAAGGCAGGAGAAGAGCACTGGCCTTGAAGTCGTTTCTCGACCTACAGGACGGAGAAAAGAACCGGCAGAACCGAGCCCATATATAGGGCAAGGTGACCGCCATGTGGGCCAGTAAAAATTTGCGAATCGGACGAACCGCTGTCCGCGACTGCGATACATTCGGCCGTGTTCAAATCGTGTGGCACAAATAAATTTGTGAGTTCGGTTGGTCGGAGGTGAAAGCTCCATATAATCGTGTTGGTGTTTTTTTTTTTGTTGTAGGGAATTTGTTCAGGAGAGAAAACCCGATCCGCAGATCGACGAGGAGACGAAGGTAACAAAAAAAACAAAGATACCAGCCAGGAGGAAGAGAAAAAAAAAGTGAGTCCGTTCCGAAAGAAAACAGAATTAGGAGTAAAATATGTATATCTGGGTTTTAGAAGGGCGTAAACGCATTTTCTCGGCCCCGGGATATCCTCCTTCTGGACCCGGGGAGACCTTCTTCCTGGATCCGAAACCCGTTGTCTTGGACTCGTGGCCTGGTGGATCGATTCCAACCTCCAGCCCCACTCGAGAACGAGCAAACCCACCCGGGAGAAGTCCAGCCAAAATTAAGAAGAATTAGGATAGTCATTTATTTTTTTATTTAATCCACATTTATGCATAACTACATCCACCTTATTCCATATATATTTATTTAAACTATTTATTTATTTATCTTAATTTATTTATTTATTGGATTTGTTGATCGATATTTATTTATTTATTTAATATTATTATGTGCCAGTGCTAGAATTATTTGTTAAAAATTTATGTGAGCTACTCGTCTGTGTGTACTTATTTATTTATTTATTTTTGGTGGCTATTAATATGCCATAAGAAAACACACATATTTATTAAAAGACGATAGAAATTACCAAAAGCATAAATATTTATTGAAACAGAAAAGGCACTAAACCGAAACAATAATCCAGTAAGTAAGGAGGGCAATCGGGAACAACATGTTTGTGTTAGAGGACGTTAAGGAGGGGAAAGGGGAACATAAGAAGAGCGCAACCTACCGTCCACACCCAAGAAAGGGGAAGTGTGGATGATATGTGGAGAGAGGAGCTCATGGATGGAGTGCATCCACGCATACCAAGGCAGGAGAAGAGCACTGGCCTTGAAGTCGGTTCTCGACCTACAGGACGGGGAAAAGAACCGGCAGAACCGAGCCCATATATAGGGCAAGGTGACCGCCATGTGGGCCAGTAAAAATTTGCGAATCGGACGAACCGCTGTCCGCGACTGCGATACATTCGGCCGTGTTCAAATCGTGTGGCACAAATAAATTTGTGAGTTCGGTTGGTCGGAGGTGAAAGCTCCATATAATCGTGTTGGTGTTTTTTTTTTGTTGTAGGGAATTTGTTCAGGAGAGAAAACCCGATCCGCAGATCGACGAGGAGACGAAGGTAACAAAAAAAACAAAGATACCAGCCAGGAGGAAGAGAAAAAAAAAGTGAGTCCGTTCCGAAAGAAAACAGAATTAGGAGTAAAATATGTATATCTGGGTTTTAGAAGGGCGTAAACGCATTTTCTCGGCCCCGGGATATCCTCCTTCTGGACCCGGGGAGACCTTCTTCCTGGATCCGAAACCCGTTGTCTTGGACTCGTGGCCTGGTGGATCGATTCCAACCTCCAGCCCCACTCGAGAACGAGCAAACCCACCCGGGAGAAGTCCAGCCAAAATTAAGAAGAATTAGGATAGTCATTTATTTTTTTATTTAATCCACATTTATGCATAACTACATCCACCTTATTCCATATATATTTATTTAAACTATTTATTTATTTATCTTAATTTATTTATTTATTGGATTTGTTGATCGATATTTATTTATTTATTTAATATTATTATGTGCCAGTGCTAGAATTATTTGTTAAAAATTTATGTGAGCTACTCGTCTGTGTGTACTTATTTATTTATTTATTTTTGGTGGCTATTAATATGCCATAAGAAAACACACATATTTATTAAAAGACGATAGAAATTACAAAAAGCATAAATATTTATTGAAACAGAAAAGGCACTAAACCGAAACAATAATGCAGTAAGTAAGGAGGGCAATCGGGAACAACATGTTTGTGTTGGAGGACGTGGAGGAGGGGAAAAGGGAACATAAGAAGAGCGCCACCTACCGTCCACACCCAAGAAAGGGGAAGTGTGGATGATATGTGGAGAGAGGAGCTCATGGATGGAGTGCATCCACGCATACCAAGGCAGGAGAAGAGCACTGGCCTTGAAGTCGGTTCTCGACCTACAGGACGGAGAAAAGAACCGGCAGAACCGAGCCCATATATAGGGCAAGGTGACCGCCATGTGGGCCAGTAAAAATTTGCGAATCGGACGAACCGCTGTCCGCGACTGCGATACATTCGGCCGTGTTCAAATCGTGTGGCACAAATAAATTTGTGAGTTCGGTTGGTCGGAGGTGAAAGCTCCATATAATCGTGTTGGTGTTTTTTTTTTTGTTGTAGGGAATTTGTTCAGGAGAGAAAACCCGATCCGCAGATCGACGAGGAGACGAAGGTAACAAAAAAAACAAAGATACCAGCCAGGAGGAAGAGAAAAAAAAAGTGAGTCCGTTCCGAAAGAAAACAGAATTAGGAGTAAAATATGTATATCTGGGTTTTAGAAGGGCGTAAACGCATTTTCTCGGCCCCGGGATATCCTCCTTCTGGACCCGGGGAGACCTTCTTCCTGGATCCGAAACCCGTTGTCTTGGACTCGTGGCCTGGTGGATCGATTCCAACCTCCAGCCCCACTCGAGAACGAGCAAACCCACCCGGGAGAAGTCCAGCCAAAATTAAGAAGAATTAGGATAGTCATTTATTTTTTTATTTAATCCACATTTATGCATAACTATTATTTATTGGATTTGTTGATCGGTATTTATTTATTTATTTAATATTATTATGTGCCAGTGCTAGAATTATTTGTTAAAAATTTATGTGAGCTACTCGTCTGTGTGTACTTATTTATTTATTTATTTTTGGTGGCTATTAATATGCCATAAGAAAACACACATATTTATTAAAAGACGATAGAAATTACCAAAAGCATAAATATTTATTGAAACAGAAAAGGCACTAAACCGAAACAATAATCCAGTAAGTAAGGAGGGCAATCGGGAACAACATGTTTGTGTTGGAGGACGTGGAGGAGGGGAAAGGGGAACATAAGAAGAGCGCCACCTACCGTCCACACCCAAGAAAGGGGAAGTGTGGATGATATGTGGAGAGAGGAGCTCATGGATGGAGTGCATCCACGCATACCAAGGCAGGAGAAGAGCACTGGCCTTGAAGTCGGTTCTCGACCTACAGGACGGAGAAAAGAACCGGCAGAACCGAGCCCATATATAGGGCAAGGTGACCGCCATGTGGGCCAGTAAAAATTTGCGAATCGGACGAACCGCTGTCCGTGACTGCGATACATTCGGCCGTGTTCAAATCGTGTGGCACAAATAAATTTGTGAGTTCGGTCGGTCGGAGGTGAAAGCTCCATATAATCGTGTTGGTGTTTTTTTTTTGTTGTAGGGAATTTGTTCAGGAGAGAAAACCCGATCCGCAGATCGACGAGGAGACGAAGGTAACAAAAAAAACAAAGATACCAGCCAGGAGGAAGAGAAAAAAAAAGTGAGTCCGTTCCGAAAGAAAACAGAATTAGGAGTAAAATATGTATATCTGGGTTTTAGAAGGGCGTAAACGCATTTTCTCGGCCCCGGGATATCCTCCTTCTGGACCCGGGGAGACCTTCTTCCTGGATCCGAAACCCGTTGTCTTGGACTCGTGGCCTGGTGGATCGATTCCAACCTCCAGCCCCACTCGAGAACGAGCAAACCCACCCGGGAGAAGTCCAGCCAAAATTAAGAAGAATTAGGATAGTCATTTATTTTTTTATTTAATCCACATTTATGCATAACTATTATTTATTGGATTTGTTGATCGGTATTTATTTATTTATTTAATATTATTATGTGCCAGTGCTAGAATTATTTGTTAAAAATTTATGTGAGCTACTCGTCTGTGTGTACTTATTTATTTATTTATTTTTGGTGGCTATTAATATGCCATAAGAAAACACACATATTTATTAAAAGACGATAGAAATTACCAAAAGCATAAATATTTATTGAAACAGAAAAGGCACTAAACCGAAACAATAATCCAGTAAGTAAGGAGGGCAATCGGGAACAACATGTTTGTGTTGGAGGACGTGGAGGAGGGGAAAGGGGAACATAAGAAGAGCGCCACCTACCGTCCACACCCAAGAAAGGGGAAGTGTGGATGATATGTGGAGAGAGGAGCTCATGGATGGAGTGCATCCACGCATACCAAGGCAGGAGAAGAGCACTGGCCTTGAAGTCGGTTCTCGACCTACAGGACGGAGAAAAGAACCGGCAGAACCGAGCCCATATATAGGGCAAGGTGACCGCCATGTGGGCCAGTAAAAATTTGCGAATCGGACGAACCGCTGTCCGCGACTGCGATACATTCGGCCGTGTTCAAATCGTGTGGCACAAATAAATTTGTGAGTTCGGTCGGTCGGAGGTGAAAGCTCCATATAATCGTGTTGGTGTTTTTTTTTTTTGTTGTAGGGAATTTGTTCAGGAGAGAAAACCCGATCCGCAGATCGACGAGGAGCCGAAGGTAACAAAAAAAAACAAAGATACCAGCCAGGAGGAAGAGAAAAAAAAAGTGAGTCCGTTCCGAAAGAAAACAGAATTAGGAGTAAAATATGTATATCTGGGTTTTAGAAGGGCGTAAACGCATTTTCTTGGCCCCGGGATATCCTCCTTCTGGACCCGGGGAGACCTTCTTCCTGGATCCGAAACCCGTTGTCTTGGACTCGTGGCCTGGTGGATCGATTCCAACATCCAGCCCCACTCGAGAACGAGCAAACCCACCCGGGAGAAGTCCAGCCAAAATTAAGAAGAATTAGGATAGTCATTTATTTTTTTATTTAATCCACATTTATGCATAACTACATCCACCTTATTCCATATATATTTATTTAAACTATTTATTTATTTATCTTAATTTATTTATTTATTGGATTTGTTGATCGATATTTATTTATTTATTTAATATTATTATGTGCCAGTGCTAGAATTATTTGTTAAAAATTTATGTGAGCTACTCGTCTGTGTGTACTTATTTATTTATTTATTTTTGGTGGCTATTAATATGCCATAAGAAAACACACATATTTATTAAAAGACGATAGAAATTACCAAAAGCATAAATATTTATTGAAACAGAAAAGGCACTTAACCGAAACAATAATCCAGTAAGTAAGGAGGGCAATCGGGAACAACATGTTTGTGTTGGAGGACGTGGAGGAGGGGAAAGGGGAACATAAGAAGAGCGCCACCTACCGTCCACACCCAAGAAAGGGGAAGTGTGGATGATATGTGGAGAGAGGAGCTCATGGATGGAGTGCATCCACGCATACCAAGGCAGGAGAAGAGCACTGGCCTTGAAGTCGGTTCTCGACCTACAGGACGGAGAAAAGAACCGGCAGAACCGAGCCCATATATAGGGCAAGGTGACCGCCATGTGGGCCAGTAAAAATTTGCGAATCGGACGAACCGCTGTCCGCGACTGCGATACATTCGTCCGTGTTCAAATCGTGTGGCACAAATAAATTTGTGAGTTCGGTCGGTCGGAGGTGAAAGCTCCATATAATCGTGTTGGTGTTTTTTTTTTTTTTGTTGTAGGGAATTTGTTCAGGAGAGAAAACCCGATCCGCAGATCGACGAGGAGACGAAGGTAACAAAAAAAACAAAGATACCAGCCAGGAGGAAGAGAAAAAAAAGTGAGTCCGTTCCGAAAGAAAACAGAATTAGGAGTAAAATATGTATATCTGGGTTTTAGAAGGGCGTAAACGCATTTTCTCGGCCCCGGGATATCCTCCTTCTGGACCCGGGGAGACCTTCTTCCTGGATCCGAAACCCGTTGTCTTGGACTCGTGGCCTGGTGGATCGATTCCAACATCCAGCCCCACTCGAGAACGAGCAAACCCACCCGGGAGAAGTCCAGCCAAAATGAAGAAGAATTAGGATAGTCATTTATTTTTTTATTTAATCCACATTTATGCATAACTACATCCACCTTATTCCATATATATTTATTAAAACTATTTATTTATTTATCTTAATTTATTTATTTATTGGATTTGTTGATCGATATTTATTTATTTATTTAATATTATTATGTGCCAGTGCTAGAATTATTTGTTAAAAATTTATGTGAGCTACTCGTCTGTGTGTACTTATTTATTTATTTATTTTTGGTGGCTATTAATATGCCATAAGAAAACACACATATTTATTAAAAGACGATAGAAATTACCAAAAGCATAAATATTTATTGAAACAGAAAAGGCACTTAACCGAAACAATAATCCAGTAAGTAAGGAGGGCAATCGGGAACAACATGTTTGTGTTGGAGGACCTGGCGGGGAAGCCTATTGGCATCTACCACGCTAAAGACATGCGGCTGTAAGGGAAGAACGACACGCTTCAGACAGGGACAAAGTAGGATGCTTACCATGGGTGTGGCCTACGTTGGGATAACCCAGGAGCAGTAGGGCAAGGGCCAATCGCCTGTTGAACACCGCAAAGCGTGTCCGAGGTTTTCGTCTTGAATTTTGTTTGTTTTTGTTTTGTTGTTATGTTATGTTTATGTGTGAAATGCTCGCGAATATTCCCCTTCTTGTTCGATTGGCGAATTTTCGCGTGGTGTTGCATTCTGACGGTGATCGATAGCCGCGGGCGAAACAAATATCGTCCGGAATGAGCACCGAAAATGGGGTTGGCATAGTCGAAGGGGAAATTTGACCCAGTAGGCGAGGTTGGCAGTCCCACGTGGAGGAGGGGAAAGGGGAACATAAGAAGAGCGCAACCTACCGTCCACACCCAAGAAAGGGGAAGTGTGGATGATATGTGGAGAGAGGAGCTCATGGATGGAGTGCATCCACGCATACCAAGGCAGGAGAAGAGCACTGGCCTTGAAGTCGGTTCTCGACCTACAGGAGGGAGAAAAGAACCGGCAGAACCGAGCCCATATATAGGGCAAGGTAACCGCCATGTGGGCCAGTAAAAATTTGCGAATCGGACGAACCGCTGTCCGCGACTGCGATACATTCGGCCGTGTTCAAATCGTGTGGCACAAATAAATTTGTGAGTTCGGTCGGTCGGAGGTGAAAGCTCCATATAATCGTGTTGGTGTTTTTTTTTTTGTTGTAGGGAATTTGTTCAGGAGAGAAAACCCGATCCGGAGATTGACGAGGAGACGAAGGTAACAAAAAAAAACAAAGATACCAGCCAGGAGGAAGAGAAAAAAAAAGTGAGTCCGTTCCGAAAGAAAACAGAATTAGGAGTAAAATATGTATATCTGGGTTTTAGAAGGGCGTAAACGCATTTTCTCGGCCCCGGGATATCCTCCTTCTGGACCCGGGGAGACCTTCTTCCTGGATCCGAAACCCGTTGTCTTGGACTCGTGGCCTGGTGGATCGATTCCAACCTCCAGCCCCACTCGAGAACGAGCAAACCCACCCGGGAGAAGTCCAGCCAAAATTAAGAAGAATTAGGATAGTCATTTATTTTTTTATTTAATCCACATTTATGCATAACTATTATTTATTGGATTTGTTGATCGGTATTTATTTATTTATTTAATATTATTATGTGCCAGTGCTAGAATTATTTGTTAAAAATTTATGTGAGCTACTCGTCTGTGTGTACTTATTTATTTATTTATTTTTGGTGGCTATTAATATGCCATAAGAAAACACACATATTTATTAAAAGACGATAGAAATTACCAAAAGCATAAATATTTATTGAAACAGAAAAGGCACTAAACCGAAACAATAATCCAGTAAGTAAGGAGGGCAATCGGGAACAACATGTTTGTGTTGGAGGACGTGGAGGAGGGGAAAGGGGAACATAAGAAGAGCGCAACCTACCGTCCACACCCAAGAAAGGGGAAGTGTGGATGATATGCGGAGAGAGGAGCTCATGGATGGAGTGCATCCACGCATACCAAGGCAGGAGAAGAGCACTGGCCTTGAAGTCGGTTCTCGACCTACAGGAGGGAGAAAAGAACCGGCAGAACCGAGCCCATATATAGGGCAAGGTAACCGCCATGTGGGCCAGTAAAAATTTGCGAATCGGACGAACCGGTGTCCGCGACTGCGATACATTCGGCCGTGTTCAAATCGTGTGGCACAAATAAATTTGTGAGTTCGGTCGGTCGGAGGTGAAAGCTCCATATAATCGTGTTGGTGTTTTTTTTTTTTGTTGTAGGGAATTTGTTCAGGAGAGAAAACCCGATCCGCAGATCGACGAGGAGACGAAGGTAACAAAAAAAAAAGATACCAGCCAGGAGGAAGAGAAAAAAAGTGAGTCCGTTCCGAAAGAAAACAGAATTAGGAGTAAAATATGTATATCTGGGTTTTAGAAGGGCGTAAACGCATTTTCTCGGCCCCGGGATATCCTCCTTCTGGACCCGGGGAGACCTTCTTCCTGGATCCGAAACCCGTTGTCTTGGACTCGTGGCCTGGTGGATCGATTCCAACATCCAGCCCCACTCGAGAACGAGCAAACCCACCCGGGAGAAGTCCAGCCAAAATTAAGAAGAATTAGGATAGTCATTTATTTTTTTATTTAATCCACATTTATGCATAACTACATCCACCTTATTCCATATATATTTATTTAAACTATTTATTTATTTATCTTAATTTATTTATTTATTGGATTTGTTGATCGATATTTATTTATTTATTTAATATTATTATGTGCCAGTGCTAGAATTATTTGTTAAAAATTTATGTGAGCTACTCGTCTGTGTGTACTTATTTATTTATTTATTTTTGGTGGCTATTAATATGCCATAAGAAAACACACATATTTATTAAAAGACGATAGAAATTACAAAAAGCATAAATATTTATTGAAACAGAAAAGGCACTAAACCGAAACAATAATGCAGTAAGTAAGGAGGGCAATCGGGAACAACATGTTTGTGTTGGAGGACGTGGAGGAGGGGAAAGGGGAACATAAGAAGAGCGCCACCTACCGTCCACACCCAAGAAAGGGGAAGTGTGGATGATATGTGGAGAGAGGAGCTCATGGATGGAGTGCATCCACGCATACCAAGGCAGGAGAAGAGCACTGGCCTTGAAGTCGGTTCTCGACCTACAGGACGGAGAAAAGAACCGGCAGAACCGAGCCCATATATAGGGCAAGGTGACCACCATGTGGGCCAGTAAAAATTTGCGAATCGGACGAACCGCTGTCCGCGACTGCGATACATTCGGCCGTGTTCAAATCGTGTGGCACAAATAAATTTGTGAGTTCGGTTGGTCGGAGGTGAAAGCTCCATATAATCGTGTTGGTGTTTTTTTTTTTGTTGTAGGGAATTTGTTCAGGAGAGAAAACCCGATCCGCAGATCGACGAGGAGACGAAGGTAACAAAAAAAACAAAGATACCAGCCAGGAGGAAGAGAAAAAAAAAGTGAGTCCGTTCCGAAAGAAAACAGAATTAGGAGTAAAATATGTATATCTGGGTTTTAGAAGGGCGTAAACGCATTTTCTCGGCCCCGGGTTATCCTCCTTCTGGACCCGGGGAGACGTTCTTCCTGGATCCGAAACCCGTTGTCTTGGACTCGTGGCCTGGTGGATCGATTCCAACCTCCAGCCCCACTCGAGAACGAGCAAACCCACCCGGGAGAAGTCCAGCCAAAATTAAGAAGAATTAGGATAGTCATTTATTTTTTTATTTAATCCACATTTATGCATAACTACATCCACCTTATTCCATATATATTTATTTATTTATCTTATTTTATTTATTTATTGGATTTGTTGATCGGTATTTATTTATTTATTTAATATTATTATTAATTGCCAGTGCTAGAATTATTTGTTAAAAATTTATGTGAGCTACTCGTCTGTGTGTACTTATTTATTTATTTATTTTTGGTGGCTATTAATATGCCATAAGAAAACACACATATTTATTAAAAAACGATAGAAATTACCAAAAGCATAAATATTTATTGAAACAGAAAAGGCACTTAACCGAAACAATAATCCAGTAAGTAAGGAGGGCAATCGGGAACAACATGTTTGTGTTGGAGGACCTGGCGGGGAAGCCTATTGGCATCTACCACGCTAAAGACATGCGGCTGTAAGGGAAGAACGACACGCTTCAGACAGGGACAAAGTAGGATGCTTACCATGGGTGTGGCCTACGTTGGGATAACCCAGGAGCAGTAGGGCAAGGGCCAATCGCCTGTTGAACACCGCAAAGCGTGTCCGAGGTTTTCGTCTTGAATTTTGTTTGTTTTTGTTTTGTTGTTATGTTATGTTTATGTGTGAAATGCTCGCGAATATTCCCCTTCTTGTTCGATTGGCGAATTTTCGCGTGGTGTTGCATTTTGACGGTGATCGATAGCCGCGGGCGAAACAAATATCGTCCGGAATGAGCACCGAAAGTGGGTTGGCATAGTCGAAGGGGAAATTTGACCCAGTAGGCGAGGTTGGCAGTCCCACGTGGAGGAGGGGAAAGGGGAACATAAGAAGTGCGCCACCTACCGTCCACACCCAAGAAAGGGGAAGTGTGGATGATATGTGGAGAGAGGAGCTCATGGATGGAGTGCATCCACGCATACCAAGGCAGGAGAAGAGCACTGGCCTTGAAGTCGGTTCTCGACCTACAGGAGGGAGAAAAGAACCGGCAGAACCGAGCCCATATATAGGGCAAGGTGACCACCATGTGGGCCAGTAAAAATTTGCGAATCGGACGAACCGCTGTCCGCGACTGCGATGCATTCGGCGTGTTCAAATCGTGTGGCACAAATAAATTTGTGAGTTCGGTCGGTCGGAGGTGAAAGCTCCATATAATCGTGTTGGTGTTTTTTTTTTGTTGTAGGGAATTTGTTCAGGAGAGAAAACCCGATCCGGAGATTGACGAGGAGACGAAGGTAACAAAAAAAACAAAGATACCAGCCAGGAGGAAGAGAAAAAAAAAGTGAGTCCGTTCCGAAAGAAAACAGAATTAGGAGTAAAATATGTATATCTGGGTTTTAGAAGGGCGTAAACGCATTTTCTCGGCCCCGGGATATCCTCCTTCTGGACCCGGGGATACCTTCTTCCTGGATCCGAAACCTGTTGTCTTGGACTCGTGGCCTGGTGGATCGATTCCAACCTCCAGCCCCACTCGAGAACGAGCAAACCCACCCGGGAGAAGTCCAGCCAAAATTAAGAAGAATTAGGATAGTCATTTATTTTTTTATTTAATCCACATTTATGCATAACTACATCCACCTTATTCCATATATATTTATTAAAACTATTTATTTATTTATCTTAATTTATTTATTTATTGGATTTGTTGATCGATATTTATTTATTTATTTAATATTATTATGTGCCAGTGCTAGAATTATTTGTTAAAAATTTATGTGAGCTACTCGTCTGTGTGTACTTATTTATTTATTTATTTTTGGTGGCTATTAATATGCCATAAGAAAACACACATATTTATTAAAAGACGATAGAAATTACAAAAAGCATAAATATTTATTGAAACAGAAAAGGCACTAAACCGAAACAATAATCCAGTAAGTAAGGAGGGCAATCGGGAACATCATGTTTGTGTTGGAGGACGTGGAGGAGGGGAAAGGGGAACATAAGAAGAGCGCAACCTACCGTCCACACCCAAGAAAGGGGAAGAGTGGATGATATGTGGAGAGAGGAGCTCATGGATGGAGTGCATCCACGCATACCAAGGCAGGAGAAGAGCACTGGCCTTGAAGTCGGTTCTCGACCTACAGGACGGAGAAAAGAACCGGCAGAACCGAGCCCATATAGGGGCAAGGTGACCGCCATGTGGGCCAGTAAAAATTTGCGAATCGGACGAACCGCTGTCCGCGACTGCGATACATTCGGCCGTGTTCAATCGTGTGGCACAAATAAATTTGTGAGTTCGGTTGGTCGGAGGTGAAAGCTCCATATAATCGTGTTGGTGTTTTTTTTTTTGTTGTAGGGAATTTGTTCAGGAGAGAAAACCCGATCCGCAGATCGACGAGGAGACGAAGGTAACAAAAAAAACAAAGATACCAGCCAGGAGGAAGAGAAAAAAAGTGAGTCCGTTCCGAAAGAAAACAGAATTAGGAGTAAAATATGTATATCTGGGTTTTAGAAGGGCGTAAACGCATTTTCTCGGCCCCGGGTTATCCTCCTTCTGGACCCGGGGAGACGTTCTTCCTGGATCCGAAACCCGTTGTCTTGGACTCGTGGCCTGGTGGATCGATTCCAACCTCCAGCCCCACTCGAGAACGAGCAAACCCACCCGGGAGAAGTCCAGCCAAAATTAAGAAGAATTAGGATAGTCATTTATTTTTTTATTTAATCCACATTTATGCATAACTACATCCACCTTATTCCATATATATTTATTTAAAATATTTATTTATTTATCTTATTTAATTTATTTATTGGATTTGTTGATCGGTATTTATTTATTTATTTAATATTATTATTAATTGCCAGTGCTAGAATTATTTGTTAAAAATTTATGTGAGCTACTCGTCTGTGTGTACTTATTTATTTATTTATTTTTGGTGGCTATTAATATGCCATAAGAAAACACACATATTTATTAAAAGACGATAGAAATTACCAAAAGCATAAATATTTATTGAAACAGAAAAGGCACTAAACCGAAACAATAATCCAGTAAGTAAGGAGGGCAATCGGGAACAACATGTTTGTGTTGGAGGACGTGGAGGAGGGGAAAGGGGAACATAAGAAGAGCGCCACCTACCGTCCACACCCAAGAAAGGGGAAGTGTGGATGATATGTGGAGAGAGGAGCTCATGGATGGAGTGCATCCACGCATACCAAGGCAGGAGAAGAGCACTGGCCTTGAAGTCGGTTCTCGACCTACAGGACGGAGAAAAGAACCGGCAGAACCGAGCCCATATATAGGGCAAGGTGACCGCCATGTGGGCCAGTAAAAATTTGCGAATCGGACGAACCGCTGTCCGCGACTGCGATACATTCGGCCGTGTTCAAATCGTGTGGCACAAATAAATTTGTGAGTTCGGTTGGTCGGAGGTGAAAGCTCCATATAATCGTGTTGGTGTTTTTTTTTTTGTTGTAGGGAATTTGTTCAGGAGAGAAAACCCGATCCGCAGATCGACGAGGAGACGAAGGTAACAAAAAAAACAAATATACCAGCCAGGAGGAAGAGAAAAAAAGTGAGTCCGTTCCGAAAGAAAACAGAATTAGGAGTAAAATATGTATATCTGGGTTTTAGAAGGGCGTAAACGCATTTTCTCGGCCCCGGGATATCCTCCTTCTGGACCCGGGGATACCTTCTTCCTGGATCCGAAACCTGTTGTCTTGGACTCGTGGCCTGGTGGATCGATTCCAACCTCCAGCCCCACTCGAGAACGAGCAAACCCACCCGGGAGAAGTCCAGCCAAAATTAAGAAGAATTAGGATAGTCATTTATTTTTTTATTTAATCCACATTTATGCATAACTACATCCACCTTATTCCATATATATTTATTAAAACTATTTATTTATTTATCTTAATTTATTTATTTATTGGATTTGTTGATCGATATTTATTTATTTATTTAATATTATTATGTGCCAGTGCTAGAATTATTTGTTAAAAATTTATGTGAGCTACTCGTCTGTGTGTACTTATTTATTTATTTATTTTTGGTGGCTATTAATATGCCATAAGAAAACACACATATTTATTAAAAGACGATAGAAATTACAAAAAGCATAAATATTTATTGAAACAGAAAAGGCACTAAACCGAAACAATAATCCAGTAAGTAAGGAGGGCAATCGGGAACATCATGTTTGTGTTGGAGGACGTGGAGGAGGGGAAAGGGGAACATAAGAAGAGCGCAACCTACCGTCCACACCCAAGAAAGGGGAAGAGTGGATGATATGTGGAGAGAGGAGCTCATGGATGGAGTGCATCCACGCATACCAAGGCAGGAGAAGAGCACTGGCCTTGAAGTCGGTTCTCGACCTACAGGACGGAGAAAAGAACCGGCAGAACCGAGCCCATATAGGGCAAGGTGACCGCCATGTGGGCCAGTAAAAATTTGCGAATCGGACGAACCGCTGTCCGCGACTGCGATACATTCGGCCGTGTTCAAATCGTGTGGCACAAATAAATTTGTGAGTTCGGTTGGTCGGAGGTGAAAGCTCCATATAATCGTGTTGGTGTTTTTTTTTTTGTTGTAGGGAATTTGTTCAGGAGAGAAAACCCGATCCGCAGATCGACGAGGAGACGAAGGTAACAAAAAAAACAAAGATACCAGCCAGGAGGAAGAGAAAAAAAGTGAGTCCGTTCCGAAAGAAAACAGAATTAGGAGTAAAATATGTATATCTGGGTTTTAGAAGGGCGTAAACGCATTTTCTCGGCCCCGGGTTATCCTCCTTCTGGACCCGGGGAGACGTTCTTCCTGGATCCGAAACCCGTTGTCTTGGACTCGTGGCCTGGTGGATCGATTCCAACCTCCAGCCCCACTCGAGAACGAGCAAACCCACCCGGGAGAAGTCCAGCCAAAATTAAGAAGAATTAGGATAGTCATTTATTTTTTTATTTAATCCACATTTATGCATAACTACATCCACCTTATTCCATATATATTTATTTAAAATATTTATTTATTTATCTTATTTAATTTATTTATTGGATTTGTTGATCGGTATTTATTTATTTATTTAATATTATTATTAATTGCCAGTGCTAGAATTATTTGTTAAAAATTTATGTGAGCTACTCGTCTGTGTGTACTTATTTATTTATTTATTTTTGGTGGCTATTAATATGCCATAAGAAAACACACATATTTATTAAAAGACGATAGAAATTACCAAAAGCATAAATATTTATTGAAACAGAAAAGGCACTAAACCGAAACAATAATCCAGTAAGTAAGGAGGGCAATCGGGAACAACATGTTTGTGTTGGAGGACGTGGAGGAGGGGAAAGGGGAACATAAGAAGAGCGCCACCTACCGTCCACACCCAAGAAAGGGGAAGTGTGGATGATATGTGGAGAGAGGAGCTCATGGATGGAGTGCATCCACGCATACCAAGGCAGGAGAAGAGCACTGGCCTTGAAGTCGGTTCTCGACCTACAGGACGGAGAAAAGAACCGGCAGAACCGAGCCCATATATAGGGCAAGGTGACCGCCATGTGGGCCAGTAAAAATTTGCGAATCGGACGAACCGCTGTCCGCGACTGCGATACATTCGGCCGTGTTCAAATCGTGTGGCACAAATAAATTTGTGAGTTCGGTTGGTCGGAGGTGAAAGCTCCATATAATCGTGTTGGTGTTTTTTTTTTTGTTGTAGGGAATTTGTTCAGGAGAGAAAACCCGATCCGCAGATCGACGAGGAGACGAAGGTAACAAAAAAAACAAATATACCAGCCAGGAGGAAGAGAAAAAAAAAGTGAGTCCGTTCCGAAAGAAAACAGAATTAGGAGTAAAATATGTATATCTGGGTTTTAGAAGGGCGTAAACGCATTTTCTCGGCCCCGGGTTATCCTCCTTCTGGACCCGGGGAGACGTTCTTCCTGGATCCGAAACCCGTTGTCTTGGACTCGTGGCCTGGTGGATCGATTCCAACCTCCAGCCCCACTCGAGAACGAGCAAACCCACCCGGGAGAAGTCCAGCCAAAATTAAGAAGAATTAGGATAGTCATTTATTTTTATACCCTGGCAGGGTATTATAATTTTAGTCAGAAGTTTGCAACGCAGTGAAGGAGACATTTCCGACCCTATAAAGTATATATATTCTTGATCAGCATCAACAGCCGAGTCGATCTAGCCATGTCCGTCTGTCTGTCCGTCTGTCTGTCCGTCTGTCTGTCCGTCCGTTTCTACGCAAACTAGTCCCTCAGTTTTGAAGCTATCTGAATGAAACTTTGCAGATAGTCTTCTATATGCTCTCACTGCTATATATGTCGGAACGGGGCGGATCGGACGACTATATCATATAGCTGCCATAGGAACGATCGGAAATTTTTGAGAAAAAAAATTTTTACTATGCCAATTTTGAATATATTTTCATATAATATGATACATGGCCATTTTATATTATTCCAGAATTTCGGTTTACATTTTATTTAAATCGGACCACTATATCATATAGCTGCCATAGGAATATATATGTATATCAATTCATTTAATTTTTTGCAACATATTTCGTTAGCAACATTATTGCGCTAGCAACATTTTTTGCTAGCAACATTCCGAGAAAGCGGAAAGTCAGAACATTTTTCTTCTTCTTCTTTTACTTACTGCAAGGGTATTTAAACTTCGGCATGCCGAAGTTAGCTTCCTTTCTTGTTTTATTTAATCCACATTTATGCATAACTACATCCACCTTATTCCATATATATTTATTTAAAATATTTATTTATTTATCTTATTTTATTTATTTATTGGATTTGTTGATCGGTATTTATTTATTTATTTAATATTATTATGTGCCAGTGCTAGAATTATTTGTTAAAAATTTATGTGAGCTACTCGTCTGTGTGTACTTATTTATTTATTTATTTTTGGTGGCTATTAATATGCCATAAGAAAACACACATATTTATTAAAAGACGATAAAAATTACAAAAAGCATAAATATTTATTGAAACAGAAAAGGCACTAAACCGAAACAATAATCCAGTAAGTAAGGAGGGCAATCGGGAACATCATGTTTGTGTTGGAGGACGTGGAGGAGGGGAAAGGGGAACATAAGAAGAGCGCAACCTACCGTCCACACCCAAGAAAGGGGAAGAGTGGATGATATGTGGAGAGAGGAGCTCATGGATGGAGTGCATCCACGCATACCAAGGCAGGAGAAGAGCACTGGCCTTGAAGTCGGTTCTCGACCTACAGGACGGAGAAAAGAACCGGCAGAACCGAGCCCATATATAGGGCAAGGTGACCGCCATGTGGGCCAGTAAAAATTTGCGAATCGGACGAACCGCTGTCCGTGACTGCGATACATTCGGCCGTGTTCAAATCGTGTGGCACAAATAAATTTGTGAGTTCGGTCGGTCGGAGGTGAAAGCTCCATATAATCGTGTTGGTGTTTTTTTTTGTTGTAGGGAATTTGTTCAGGAGAGAAAACCCGATCCGCAGATCGACGAGGAGACGAAGGTAACAAAAAAAAACAAAGATACCAGCCAGGAGGAAGAGAAAAAAAAAGTGAGTCCGTTCCGAAAGAAAACAGAATTAGGAGTAAAATATGTATATCTGGGTTTTAGAAGGGCGTAAACGCATTTTCTCGGCCCCGGGTTATCCTCCTTCTGGACCCGGGGAGACGTTCTTCCTGGATCCGAAACCCGTTGTCTTGGACTCGTGGCCTGGTGGATCGATTCCAACCTCCAGCCCCCACTCGAGAACGAGCAAACCCACCCGGGAGAAGTCCAGCCAAAATTAAGAAGAATTAGGATAGTCATTTATTTTTTTATTTAATCCACATTTATGCATAACTATTATTTATTGGATTTGTTGATCGGTATTTATTTATTTATTTAATATTATTATGTGCCAGTGCTAGAATTATTTGTTAAAAATTTATGTGAGCTACTCGTCTGTGTGTACTTATTTATTTATTTATTTTTGGTGGCTATTAATATGCCATAAGAAAACACACATATTTATTAAAAGACGATAGAAATTACCAAAAGCATAAATATTTATTGAAACAGAAAAGGCACTAAACCGAAACAATAATCCAGTAAGTAAGGAGGGCAATCGGGAACAACATGTTTGTGTTGGAGGACGTGGAGGAGGGGAAAGGGGAACATAAGAAGAGCGCCACCTACCGTCCACACCCAAGAAAGGGGAAGTGTGGATGATATGTGGAGAGAGGAGCTCATGGATGGAGTGCATCCACGCATACCAAGGCAGGAGAAGAGCACTGGCCTTGAAGTCGGTTCTCGACCTACAGGACGGAGAAAAGAACCGGCAGAACCGAGCCCATATATAGGGCAAGGTGACCGCCATGTGGGCCAGTAAAAATTTGCGAATCGGACGAACCGCTGTCCGCGACTGCGATACATTCGGCCGTGTTCAAATCGTGTGGCACAAATAAATTTGTGAGTTCGGTCGGTCGGAGGTGAAAGCTCCATATAATCGTGTTGGTGTTTTTTTTTTTTGTTGTAGGGAATTTGTTCAGGAGAGAAAACCCGATCCGCAGATCGACGAGGAGCCGAAGGTAACAAAAAAAAACAAAGATACCAGCCAGGAGGAAGAGAAAAAAAAAGTGAGTCCGTTCCGAAAGAAAACAGAATTAGGAGTAAAATATGTATATCTGGGTTTTAGAAGGGCGTAAACGCATTTTCTCGGCCCCGGGATATCCTCCTTCTGGACCCGGGGAGACCTTCTTCCTGGATCCGAAACCCGTTGTCTTGGACTCGTGGCCTGGTGGATCGATTCCAACATCCAGCCCCACTCGAGAACGAGCAAACCCACCCGGGAGAAGTCCAGCCAAAATTAAGAAGAATTAGGATAGTCATTTATTTTTTTATTTAATCCACATTTATGCATAACTACATCCACCTTATTCCATATATATTTATTTAAACTATTTATTTATTTATCTTAATTTATTTATTTATTGGATTTGTTGATCGATATTTATTTATTTATTTAATATTATTATGTGCCAGTGCTAGAATTATTTGTTAAAAATTTATGTGAGCTACTCGTCTGTGTGTACTTATTTATTTATTTATTTTTGGTGGCTATTAATATGCCATAAGAAAACACACATATTTATTAAAAGACGATAGAAATTACCAAAAGCATAAATATTTATTGAAACAGAAAAGGCACTTAACCGAAACAATAATCCAGTAAGTAAGGAGGGCAATCGGGAACAACATGTTTGTGTTGGAGGACGTGGAGGAGGGGAAAGGGGAACATAAGAAGAGCGCCACCTACCGTCCACACCCAAGAAAGGGGAAGTGTGGATGATATGTGGAGAGAGGAGCTCATGGATGGAGTGCATCCACGCATACCAAGGCAGGAGAAGAGCACTGGCCTTGAAGTCGGTTCTCGACCTACAGGACGGAGAAAAGAACCGGCAGAACCGAGCCCATATATAGGGCAAGGTGACCGCCATGTGGGCCAGTAAAAATTTGCGAATCGGACGAACCGCTGTCCGCGACTGCGATACATTCGTCCGTGTTCAAATCGTGTGGCACAAATAAATTTGTGAGTTCGGTCGGTCGGAGGTGAAAGCTCCATATAATCGTGTTGGTGTTTTTTTTTTGTTGTAGGGAATTTGTTCAGGAGAGAAAACCCGATCCGCAGATCGACGAGGAGACGAAGGTAACAAAAAAAACAAAGATACCAGCCAGGAGGAAGAGAAAAAAAAAGTGAGTCCGTTCCGAAAAAAAACAGAATTAGGAGTAAAATATGTATATCTGGGTTTTAGAAGGGCGTAAACGCATTTTCTCGGCCCCGGGATATCCTCCTTCTGGACCCGGGGAGACCTTCTTCCTGGATCCGAAACCCGTTGTCTTGGACTCGTGGCCTGGTGGATCGATTCCAACATCCAGCCCCACTCGAGAACGAGCAAACCCACCCGGGAGAAGTCCAGCCAAAATTAAGAAGAATTAGGATAGTCATTTATTTTTTTATTTAATCCACATTTATGCATAACTACATCCACCTTATTCCATATATATTTATTTAAACTATTTATTTATTTATCTTAATTTATTTATTTATTGGATTTGTTGATCGATATTTATTTATTTATTTAATATTATTATGTGCCAGTGCTAGAATTATTTGTTAAAAATTTATGTGAGCTACTCGTCTGTGTGTACTTATTTATTTATTTATTTTTGGTGGCTATTAATATGCCATAAGAAAACACACATATTTATTAAAAGACGATAGAAATTACCAAAAGCATAAATATTTATTGAAACAGAAAAGGCACTTAACCGAAACAATAATCCAGTAAGTAAGGAGGGCAATCGGGAACAACATGTTTGTGTTGGAGGACGTGGAGGAGGGGAAAGGGGAACATAAGAAGAGCGCCACCTACCGTCCACACCCAAGAAAGGGGAAGTGTGGATGATATGTGGAGAGAGGAGCTCATGGATGGAGTGCATCCACGCATACCAAGGCAGGAGAAGAGCACTGGCCTTGAAGTCGGTTCTCGACCTACAGGACGGAGAAAAGAACCGGCAGAACCGAGCCCATATATAGGGCAAGGTGACCGCCATGTGGGCCAGTAAAAATTTGCGAATCGGACGAACCGCTGTCCGCGACTGCGATACATTCGTCCGTGTTCAAATCGTGTGGCACAAATAAATTTGTGAGTTCGGTCGGTCGGAGGTGAAAGCTCCATATAATCGTGTTGGTGTTTTTTTTTTGTTGTAGGGAATTTGTTCAGGAGAGAAAACCCGATCCGCAGATCGACGAGGAGACGAAGGTAACAAAAAAAACAAAGATACCAGCCAGGAGGAAGAGAAAAAAAAAGTGAGTCCGTTCCGAAAGAAAACAGAATTAGGAGTAAAATATGTATATCTGGGTTTTAGAAGGGCGTAAACGCATTTTCTCGGCCCCGGGATATCCTCCTTCTGGACCCGGGGAGACCTTCTTCCTGGATCCGAAACCCGTTGTCTTGGACTCGTGGCCTGGTGGATCGATTCCAACATCCAGCCCCACTCGAGAACGAGCAAACCCACCCGGGAGAAGTCCAGCCAAAATGAAGAAGAATTAGGATAGTCATTTATTTTTTTATTTAATCCACATTTATGCATAACTACATCCACCTTATTCCATATATATTTATTAAAACTATTTATTTATTTATCTTAATTTATTTATTTATTGGATTTGTTGATCGATATTTATTTATTTATTTAATATTATTATGTGCCAGTGCTAGAATTATTTGTTAAAAATTTATGTGAGCTACTCGTCTGTGTGTACTTATTTATTTATTTATTTTTGGTGGCTATTAATATGCCATAAGAAAACACACATATTTATTAAAAGACGATAGAAATTACCAAAAGCATAAATATTTATTGAAACAGAAAAGGCACTTAACCGAAACAATAATCCAGTAAGTAAGGAGGGCAATCGGGAACAACATGTTTGTGTTGGAGGACCTGGCGGGGAAGCCTATTGGCATCTACCACGCTAAAGACATGCGGCTGTAAGGGAAGAACGACACGCTTCAGACAGGGACAAAGTAGGATGCTTACCATGGGTGTGGCCTACGTTGGGATAACCCAGGAGCAGTAGGGCAAGGGCCAATCGCCTGTTGAACACCGCAAAGCGTGTCCGAGGTTTTCGTCTTGAATTTTGTTTGTTTTTGTTTTGTTGTTATGTTATGTTTATGTGTGAAATGCTCGCGAATATTCCCCTTCTTGTTCGATTGGCGAATTTTCGCGTGGTGTTGCATTCTGACGGTGATCGATAGCCGCGGGCGAAACAAATATCGTCCGGAATGAGCACCGAAAGTGGGGTTGGCATAGTCGAAGGGGAAATTTGACCCAGTAGGCGAGGTTGGCAGTCCCACGTGGAGGAGGGGAAAGGGGAACATAAGAAGAGCGCAACCTACCGTCCACACCCAAGAAAGGGGAAGTGTGGATGATATGTGGAGAGAGGAGCTCATGGATGGAGTGCATTCACGCATACCAAGGCAGGAGAAGAGCACTGGCCTTGAAGTCGGTTCTCGACCTACAGGAGGGAGAAAAGAACCGGCAGAACCGAGCCCATATATAGGGCAAGGTAACCGCCGTGTGGGCCAGTAAAAATTTGCGAATCGGACGAACCGCTGTCCGCGACTGCGATACATTCGGCCGTGTTCAAATCGTGTGGCACAAATAAATTTGTGAGTTCGGTCGGTCGGAGGTGAAAGCTCCATATAATCGTGTTGGTGTTTTTTTTTTTGTTGTAGGGAATTTGTTCAGGAGAGAAAACCCGATCCGCAGATCGACGAGGAGACGAAGGTAACAAAAAAAACAAAGATACCAGCCAGGAGGAAGAGAAAAAAAAAGTGAGTCCGTTCCGAAAGAAAACAGAATTAGGAGTAAAATATGTATATCTGGGTTTTAGAAGGCCGTAAACGCATTTTCTCGGCCCCGGGATATCCTCCTTCTGGACCCGGGGAGACCTTCTTCCTGGATCCGAAACCCGTTGTCTTGGACTCGTGGCCTGGTGGATCGATTCCAACATCCAGCCCCACTCGAGAACGAGCAAACCCACCCGGGAGAAGTCCAGCCAAAATTAAGAAGAATTAGGATAGTCATTTATTTTTTTATTTAATCCACATTTATGCATAACTACATCCACCTTATTCCATATATATTTATTTAAACTATTTATTTATTTATCTTAATTTATTTATTTATTGGATTTGTTGATCGATATTTATTTATTTATTTAATATTATTATGTGCCAGTGCTAGAATTATTTGTTAAAAATTTATGTGAGCTACTCGTCTGTGTGTACTTATTTATTTATTTATTTTTGGTGGCTATTAATATGCCATAAGAAAACACACATATTTATTAAAAGACGATAGAAATTACCAAAAGCATAAATATTTATTGAAACAGAAAAGGCACTTAACCGAAACAATAATCCAGTAAGTAAGGAGGGCAATCGGGAACAACATGTTTGTGTTGGAGGACGTGGAGGAGGGGAAAGGGGAACATAAGAAGAGCGCCACCTACCGTCCACACCCAAGAAAGGGGAAGTGTGGATGATATGTGGAGAGAGGAGCTCATGGATGGAGTGCATCCACGCATACCAAGGCAGGAGAAGAGCACTGGCCTTGAAGTCGGTTCTCGACCTACAGGACGGAGAAAAGAACCGGCAGAACCGAGCCCATATAAGGGCAAGGTGACCGCCATGTGGGCCAGTAAAAATTTGCGAATCGGACGAACCGCTGTCTGCGACTGCGATACATTCGTCCGTGTTCAAATCGTGTGGCACAAATAAATTTGTGAGTTCGGTCGGTCGGAGGTGAAAGCTCCATATAATCGTGTTGGTGTTTTTTTTTTGTTGTAGGGAATTTGTTCAGGAGAGAAAACCCGATCCGCAGATCGACGAGGAGACGAAGGTAACAAAAAAAACAAAGATACCAGCCAGGAGGAAGAGAAAAAAAAAGTGAGTCCGTTCCGAAAGAAAACAGAATTAGGAGTAAAATATGTATATCTGGGTTTTAGAAGGGCGTAAACGCATTTTCTCGGCCCCGGGATATCCTCCTTCTGGACCCGGGGAGACCTTCTTCCTGGATCCGAAACCCGTTGTCTTGGACTCGTGGCCTGGTGGATCGATTCCAACATCCAGCCCCACTCGAGAACGAGCAAACCCACCCGGGAGAAGTCCAGCCAAAATTAAGAAGAATTAGGATAGTCATTTATTTTTTTATTTAATCCACATTTATGCATAACTACATCCACCTTATTCCATATATATTTATTAAAACTATTTATTTATTTATCTTAATTTATTTATTTATTGGATTTGTTGATCGATATTTATTTATTTATTTAATATTATTATGTGCCAGTGCTAGAATTATTTGTTAAAAATTTATGTGAGCTACTCGTCTGTGTGTACTTATTTATTTATTTATTTTTGGTGGCTATTAATATGCCATAAGAAAACACACATATTTATTAAAAGACGATAGAAATTACCAAAAGCATAAATATTTATTGAAACAGAAAAGGCACTTAACCGAAACAATAATCCAGTAAGTAAGGAGGGCAATCGGGAACAACATGTTTGTGTTGGAGGACCTGGCGGGGAAGCCTATTGGCATCTACCACGCTAAAGACATGCGGCTGTAAGGGAAGAACGACACGCTTCAGACAGGGACAAAGTAGGATGCTTACCATGGGTGTGGCCTACGTTGGGATAACCCAGGAGCAGTAGGGCAAGGGCCAATCGCCTGTTGAACACCGCAAAGCGTGTCCGAGGTTTTCGTCTTGAATTTTGTTTGTTTTTGTTTTGTTGTTATGTTATGTTTATGTGTGAAATGCTCGCGAATATTCCCCTTCTTGTTCGATTGGCGAATTTTCGCGTGGTGTTGCATTCTGACGGTGATCGATAGCCGCGGGCGAAACAAATATCGTCCGGAATGAGCACCGAAAGTGGGGTTGGCATAGTCGAAGGTGAAATTTGACCCAGTAGGCGAGGTTGGCAGTCCCACGTGGAGGAGGGGAAAGGGGAACATAAGAAGAGCGCAACCTACCGTCCACACCCAAGAAAGGGGAAGTGTGGATGATATGTGGAGAGAGGAGCTCATGGATGGAGTGCATCCACGCATACCAAGGCAGGAGAAGAGCACTGGCCTTGAAGTCGGTTCTCGACCTACAGGAGGGAGAAAAGAACCGGCAGAACCGAGCCCATATATAGGGCAAGGTAACCGCCATGTGGGCCAGTAAAAATTTGCGAATCGGACGAACCGGTGTCCGCGACTGCGATACATTCGGCCGTGTTCAAATCGTGTGGCACAAATAAATTTGTGAGTTCGGTCGGTCGGAGGTGAAAGCTCCATATAATCGTGTTGGTGTTTTTTTTTTTTGTTGTAGGGAATTTGTTCAGGAGAGAAAACCCGATCCGCAGATCGACGAGGAGACGAAGGTAACAAAAAAAACAAAGATACCAGCCAGGAGGAAGAGAAAAAAAAAAGTGAGTCCGTTCCGAAAGAAAACAGAATTAGGAGTAAAATATGTATATCTGGGTTTTAGAAGGGCGTAAACGCATTTTCTCGGCCCCGGGATATCCTCCTTCTGGACCCGGGGAGACCTTCTTCCTGGATCCGAAACCCGTTGTCTTGGACTCGTGGCCTGGTGGATCGATTCCAACATCCAGCCCCACTCGAGAACGAGCAAACCCACCCGGGAGAAGTCCAGCCAAAATTAAGAAGAATTAGGATAGTCATTTATTTTTTTATTTAATCCACATTTATGCATAACTACATCCACCTTATTCCATATATATTTATTTAAACTATTTATTTATTTATCTTAATTTATTTATTTATTGGATTTGTTGATCGATATTTATTTATTTATTTAATATTATTATGTGCCAGTGCTAGAATTATTTGTTAAAAATTTATGTGAGCTACTCGTCTGTGTGTACTTATTTATTTATTTATTTTTGGTGGCTATTAATATGCCATAAGAAAACACACATATTTATTAAAAGACGATAGAAATTACCAAAAGCATAAATATTTATTGAAACAGAAAAGGCACTTAACCGAAACAATAATCCAGTAAGTAAGGAGGGCAATCGGGAACAACATGTTTGTGTTGGAGGACCTGGCGGGGAAGCCTATTGGCATCTACCACGCTAAAGACATGCGGCTGTAAGGGAAGAACGACACGCTTCAGACAGGGACAAAGTAGGATGCTTACCATGGGTGTGGCCTACGTTGGGATAACCCAGGAGCAGTAGGGCAAGGGCCAATCGCCTGTTGAACACCGCAAAGCGTGTCCGAGGTTTTCGTCTTGAATTTTGTTTGTTTTTGTGTGAAATGCTCGCGAATATTCCCCTTCTTGTTCGATTGACGAATTTTCGCGTGGTGTTGCATTCTGACGGTGATCGATAGCCGCGGGCGAAACAAATATCGTCCGGAATGAGCACCGAAAATGGGGTTGGCATAGTCGAAGGGGAAATTTGACCCAGTAGGCGAGGTTGGCAGTCCCACGTGGAGGAGGGGAAAGGGGAACATAAGAAGAGCGCAACCTACCGTCCACACCCAAGAAAGGGGAAGTGTGGATGATATGTGGAGAGAGGAGCTCATGGATGGAGTGCATCCACGCATACCAAGGCAGGAGAAGAGCACTGGCCTTGAAGTCGGTTCTCGACCTACAGGAGGGAGAAAAGAACCGGCAGAACCGAGCCCATATATAGGGCAAGGTAACCGCCATGTGGGCCAGTAAAAATTTGCGAATCGGACGAACCGCTGTCCGCGACTGCGATGCATTCGGCGTGTTCAAATCGTGTGGCACAAATAAATTTGTGAGTTCGGTCGGTCGGAGGTGAAAGCTCCATATAATCGTGTTGGTGTTTTTTTTTTTTGTTGTAGGGAATTTGTTCAGGAGAGAAAACCCGATCCGCAGATCGACGAGGAGACGAAGGTAACAAAAAAAACAAAGATACCAGCCAGGAGGAAGAGAAAAAAAAAGTGAGTCCGTTCCGAAAGAAAACAGAATTAGGAGTAAAATATGTATATCTGGGTTTTAGAAGGGCGTAAACGCATTTTCTCGGCCCCGGGATATCCTCCTTCTGGACCCGGGGAGACGTTCTTCCTGGATCCGAAACCCGTTGTCTTGGACTCGTGGCCTGGTGGATCGATTCCAACCTCCAGCCCCACTCGAGAACGAGCAAACCCACCCGGGAGAAGTCCAGCCAAAATTAAGAAGAATTAGGATAGTCATTTATTTTTTTATTTAATCCACATTTATGCATAACTACATCCACCTTATTCCATATATATTTATTTAAAATATTTATTTATTTATCTTATTTTATTTATTTATTGGATTTGTTGATCGGTATTTATTTATTTATTTAATATTATTATTAATTGCCAGTGCTAGAATTATTTGTTAAAAATTTATGTGAGCTACTCGTCTGTGTGTACTTATTTATTTATTTATTTTTGGTGGCTATTAATATGCCATAAGAAAACACACATATTTATTAAAAAACGATAGAAATTACCAAAAGCATAAATATTTATTGAAACAGAAAAGGCACTTAACCGAAACAATAATCCAGTAAGTAAGGAGGGCAATCGGGAACAACATGTTTGTGTTGGAGGACCTGGCGGGGAAGCCTATTGGCATCTACCACGCTAAAGACATGCGGCTGTAAGGGAAGAACGACACGCTTCAGACAGGGACAAAGTAGGATGCTTACCATGGGTGTGGCCTACGTTGGGATAACCCAGGAGCAGTAGGGCAAGGGCCAATCGCCTGTTGAACACCGCAAAGCGTGTCCGAGGTTTTCGTCTTGAATTTTGTTTGTTTTTGTTTTGTTGTTATGTTATGTTTATGTGTGAAATGCTCGCGAATATTCCCCTTCTTGTTCGATTGGCGAATTTTCGCGTGGTGTTGCATTTTGACGGTGATCGATAGCCGCGGGCGAAACAAATATCGTCCGGAATGAGCACCGAAAGTGGGTTGGCATAGTCGAAGGGGAAATTTGACCCAGTAGGCGAGGTTGGCAGTCCCACGTGGAGGAGGGGAAAGGGGAACATAAGAAGTGCGCCACCTACCGTCCACACCCAAGAAAGGGGAAGTGTGGATGATATGTGGAGAGAGGAGCTCATGGATGGAGTGCATCCACGCATACCAAGGCAGGAGAAGAGCACTGGCCTTGAAGTCGGTTCTCGACCTACAGGAGGGAGAAAAGAACCGGCAGAACCGAGCCCATATATAGGGCAAGGTGACCACCATGTGGGCCAGTAAAAATTTGCGAATCGGACGAACCGCTGTCCGCGACTGCGATGCATTCGGCGTGTTCAAATCGTGTGGCACAAATAAATTTGTGAGTTCGGTCGGTCGGAGGTGAAAGCTCCATATAATCGTGTTGGTGTTTTTTTTTTTTGTTGTAGGGAATTTGTTCAGGAGAGAAAACCCGATCCGGAGATTGACGAGGAGACGAAGGTAACAAAAAAAACAAAGATACCAGCCAGGAGGAAGAGAAAAAAAAAGTGAGTCCGTTCCGAAAGAAAACAGAATTAGGAGTAAAATATGTATATCTGGGTTTTAGAAGGGCGTAAACGCATTTTCTCGGCCCCGGGATATCCTCCTTCTGGACCCGGGGAGACCTTCTTCCTGGATCCGAAACCCGTTGTCTTGGACTCGTGGCCTGGTGGATCGATTCCAACCTCCAGCCCCACTCGAGAACGAGCAAACCCACCCGGGAGAAGTCCAGCCAAAATTAAGAAGAATTAGGATAGTCATTTATTTTTTTATTTAATCCACATTTATGCATAACTATTATTTATTGGATTTGTTGATCGGTATTTATTTATTTATTTAATATTATTATGTGCCAGTGCTAGAATTATTTGTTAAAAATTTATGTGAGCTACTCGTCTGTGTGTACTTATTTATTTATTTATTTTTGGTGGCTATTAATATGCCATAAGAAAACACACATATTTATTAAAAGACGATAGAAATTACCAAAAGCATAAATATTTATTGAAACAGAAAAGGCACTAAACCGAAACAATAATCCAGTAAGTAAGGAGGGCAATCGGGAACAACATGTTTGTGTTGGAGGACGTGGAGGAGGGGAAAGGGGAACATAAGAAGAGCGCCACCTACCGTCCACACCCAAGAAAGGGGAAGTGTGGATGATATGTGGAGAGAGGAGCTCATGGATGGAGTGCATCCACGCATACCAAGGCAGGAGAAGAGCACTGGCCTTGAAGTCGGTTCTCGACCTACAGGACGGAGAAAAGAACCGGCAGAACCGAGCCCATATATAGGGCAAGGTGACCGCCATGTGGGCCAGTAAAAATTTGCGAATCGGACGAACCGCTGTCCGTGACTGCGATACATTCGGCCGTGTTCAATCGTGTGGCACAAATAAATTTGTGAGTTCGGTCGGTCGGAGGTGAAAGCTCCATATAATCGTGTTGGTGTTTTTTTTTTGTTGTAGGGAATTTGTTCAGGAGAGAAAACCCGATCCGCAGATCGACGAGGAGACGAAGGTAACAAAAAAAACAAAGATACCAGCCAGGAGGAAGAGAAAAAAAAAGTGAGTCCGTTCCGAAAGAAAACAGAATTAGGAGTAAAATATGTATATCTGGGTTTTAGAAGGGCGTAAACGCATTTTCTCGGCCCCGGGATATCCTCCTTCTGGACCCGGGGAGACCTTCTTCCTGGATCCGAAACCCGTTGTCTTGGACTCGTGGCCTGGTGGATCGATTCCAACATCCAGCCCCACTCGAGAACGAGCAAACCCACCCGGGAGAAGTCCAGCCAAAATTAAGAAGAATTAGGATAGTCATTTATTTTTATACCCTGGCAGGGTATTATAATTTTAGTCAGAAGTTTGCAACGCAGTGAAGGAGACATTTCCGACCCTATAAAGTATATATATTCTTGATCAGCATCAACAGCCGAGTCGATCTAGCCATGTCCGTCTGTCTGTCCGTCTGTCTGTCCGTCTGTCTGTCCGTCCGTTTCTACGCAAACTAGTCCCTCAGTTTTGAAGCTATCTGAATGAAACTTTGCAGATAGTCTTCTATATGCTCTCACTGCTATATATGTCGGAACGGGGCGGATCGGACGACTATATCATATAGCTGCCATAGGAACGATCGGAAATTTTTGAGAAAAAAAATTTTTACTATGCCAATTTTGAATATATTTTCATATAATATGATACATGGCCATTTTATATTATTCCAGAATTTCGGTTTACATTTTATTTAAATCGGACCACTATATCATATAGCTGCCATAGGAATATATATGTATATCAATTCATTTAATTTTTTCGCAACATATTTCGTTAGCAACATTATTGCGCTAGCAACATTTTTTGCTAGCAACATTCCGAGAAAGCGGAAAGTCAGAACATTTTTCTTCTTCTTCTTTTACTTACTGCAAGGGTATTTAAACTTCGGCATGCCGAAGTTAGCTTCCTTTCTTGTTTTATTTAATCCACATTTATGCATAACTACATCCACCTTATTCCATATATATTTATTTAAAATATTTATTTATTTATCTTATTTTATTTATTTATTGGATTTGTTGATCGGTATTTATTTATTTATTTAATATTATTATGTGCCAGTGCTAGAATTATTTGTTAAAAATTTATGTGAGCTACTCGTCTGTGTGTACTTATTTATTTATTTATTTTTGGTGGCTATTAATATGCCATAAGAAAACACACATATTTATTAAAAGACGATAAAAATTACAAAAAGCATAAATATTTATTGAAACAGAAAAGGCACTAAACCGAAACAATAATCCAGTAAGTAAGGAGGGCAATCGGGAACATCATGTTTGTGTTGGAGGACGTGGAGGAGGGGAAAGGGGAACATAAGAAGAGCGCAACCTACCGTCCACACCCAAGAAAGGGGAAGAGTGGATGATATGTGGAGAGAGGAGCTCATGGATGGAGTGCATCCACGCATACCAAGGCAGGAGAAGAGCACTGGCCTTGAAGTCGGTTCTCGACCTACAGGACGGAGAAAAGAACCGGCAGAACCGAGCCCATATATAGGGCAAGGTGACCGCCATGTGGGCCAGTAAAAATTTGCGAATCGGACGAACCGCTGTCCGTGACTGCGATACATTCGGCCGTGTTCAAATCGTGTGGCACAAATAAATTTGTGAGTTCGGTCGGTCGGAGGTGAAAGCTCCATATAATCGTGTTGGTGTTTTTTTTTTGTTGTAGGGAATTTGTTCAGGAGAGAAAACCCGATCCGCAGATCGACGAGGAGACGAAGGTAACAAAAAAAAACAAAGATACCAGCCAGGAGGAAGAGAAAAAAAAAGTGAGTCCGTTCCGAAAGAAAACAGAATTAGGAGTAAAATATGTATATCTGGGTTTTAGAAGGGCGTAAACGCATTTTCTCGGCCCCGGGTTATCCTCCTTCTGGACCCGGGGAGACGTTCTTCCTGGATCCGAAACCCGTTGTCTTGGACTCGTGGCCTGGTGGATCGATTCCAACCTCCAGCCCCACTCGAGAACGAGCAAACCCACCCGGGAGAAGTCCAGCCAAAATTAAGAAGAATTAGGATAGTCATTTATTTTTTTATTTAATCCACATTTATGCATAACTACATCCACCTTATTCCATATATATTTATTAAAACTATTTATTTATTTATCTTAATTTATTTATTTATTGGATTTGTTGATCTATATTTATTTATTTATTTAATATTATTATGTGCCAGTGCTAGAATTATTTGTTAAAAATTTATGTGAGCTACTCGTCTGTGTGTACTTATTTATTTATTTATTTTTGGTGGCTATTAATATGCCATAAGAAAACACACATATTTATTAAAAGACGATAGAAATTACCAAAAGCATAAATATTTATTGAAACAGAAAAGGCACTTAACCGAAACAATAATCCAGTAAGTAAGGACACGCTTCAGACAGGGACAAAGTAGGATGCTTACCATGGGTGTGGCCTACGTTGGGATAACCCAGGAGCAGTAGGGCAAGGGCCAATCGCCTGTTGAACACCGCAAAGCGTGTCCGAGATTTTCGTCTTGAATTTTGTTTGTTTTTGTTTTGTTGTTATGTTATGTTTATGTGTGAAATGCTCGCGAATATTCCCCTTCTTGTTCGATTGGCGAATTTTCGCGTGGTGTTGCATTCTGACGGTGATCGATAGCCGCGGGCGAAACAAATATCGTCCGGAATGAGCACCGAAAGTGGGTTGGCATAGTCGAAGGGGAAATTTGACCCAGTAGGCGAGGTTGGCAGTCCCACGTGGAGGAGGGGAAAGGGGAACATAAGAAGAGCGCCACCTACCGTCCACACCCAAGAAAGGGGAAGTGTGGATGATATGTGGAGAGAGGAGCTCATGGATGGAGTGCATCCACGCATACCAAGGCAGGAGAAGAGCACTGGCCTTGAAGTCGGTTCTCGACCTACAGGAGGGAGAAAAGAACCGGCAGAACCGAGCCCATATATAGGGCAAGGTGACCACCATGTGGGCCAGTAAAAATTTGCGAATCGGACGAACCGCTGTCCGCGACTGCGATACATTCGGCCGTGTTCAAATCGTGTGGCACAAATAAATTTGTGAGTTCGGTTGGTCGGAGGTGAAAGCTCCATATAATCGTGTTGGTGTTTTTTTTTTTGTTGTAGGGAATTTGTTCAGGAGAGAAAACCCGATCCGCAGATCGACGAGGAGACGAAGGTAACAAAAAAAACAAAGATACCAGCCAGGAGGAAGAGAAAAAAAAAGTGAGTCCGTTCCGAAAGAAAACAGAATTAGGAGTAAAATATGTATATCTGGGTTTTAGAAGGGCGTAAACGCATTTTCTCGGCCCCGGGATATCCTCCTTCTGGACCCGGGGAGACCTTCTTCCTGGATCCGAAACCCGTTGTCTTGGACTCGTGGCCTGGTGGATCGATTCCAACCTCCAGCCCCCACTCGAGAACGAGCAAACCCACCCGGGAGAAGTCCAGCCAAAATTAAGAAGAATTAGGATAGTCATTTATTTTTTTATTTAATCCACATTTATGCATAACTACATCCACCTTATTCCATATATATTTATTTAAAATATTTATTTATTTATCTTAATTTATTTATTTATTGGATTTGTTGATCGGTATTTATTTATTTATTTAATATTATTATTAATTGTAAGTGCTAGAATTATTTGTTAAAAATTTATGTGAGCTACTTTTCTGTGTGTACTTATTTATTTATTTATTTTTGGTGGCTATTAATATGCCATAAGAAAACACACATATTTATTAAAAGACGATAGAAATTACCAAAAGCATGAATATTTATTGAAACAGTAAACAAGCAGTCCTTTGCACACGAATCTTCGGCAGCCTTGAAGGAGCTGCAAAATACGATCCAAAACCGCCTCACATCCCTAAATTTGTCCGGCCTTCCTACGGATAATTGGGATTGTCTTCTGGTGTATGTGTGTTCCACTAAGCTTCCAAAACTGACGCTCGCATTATGGGAGCAATCTATCCCGAATAAGACCGACCTTCCTACGTGGCTAGCACTTGACTCTTTGCTGACTGAGCGCCATAGAACTCTGGAGGCCATAGAGTTTATACATCCTACTACGTTGCGCCTCCATCCGTCCGAACCGACACCCTCCGACGTGTCGCCACGAATACTGAAATCCTTCAGTACGAGGATCGTTCCGATATCCAAAAGATGCGATGTATGTTCCAAAGAGAACCATCCAGTGCGTTTATGTCCACGCTTCCTTCAGATGACGACAGAGGATCGCACCGCTTACATCCGAAAAAAGCTGTTGTGCTTAAATTGCTTTGCAAGCAATCATCAAATTCGTAATTGCACAAGCGCCCACAAGTGCTTCACGTGTCACGGTCGGCATCACACTTTGTTGCATCCAAGCAACTGCTCCTCCAGTGAACCGACTGCTCCTGATACTGCTTGGGTTTGAATGTTCACGCCAGAAGGGCGTTTATTTACCGAAGGCAGTGTGATCCCGTACACTCGCTCTCTCTCTCCCTCTTCCACTGCACTTTCCTGCATAGAGCTTATAATCCGCTCTCCCCAAGCTAGTTTTAAGCCTTCTTCTTAGTTAGTAACCTATTTACGATTCTACCAATAAAGACCTCATACGCACGTCGCGATATACCCCGAAGTTAATAAGCAAAAGCAATCACTCAGGCATGCTCTGGTAATTGTAATTTTTTTGTCGATTTCGATTCCCGGAGCACGCCTGACTGGCAGCACAACCACATTTTAGAAAAGAAAGTAATTTAATGCACAAATCATAATAGCTACATGCAAGCGAAGTCAACGGGAACTCTTTAAAATACGAAATATAAGACTTAAATAAAACCCAGGTGGTTATTATGCAAAATTAACACACAACAAGAAAGGAAGCTAACTTCGGCATGCCGAAGTTTAAATACCCTGGCAGTAAGTAGAAGAAGAAGAAGAAACATTTTCTGACTTTCCGCTTTCTCAGAATGTTGCTAACAAAAAATGTTGCTAGCGAAAAATGTTGCTAACGAAATACATATGTTGCGAACAAATTAAATTAATTGATATATATATTCCTATGGCAGCTATATGATATAGTGGTCCGATTTGAATAAAATTAAAATCGAATTTCCGGAATAATACAAAATGGCCATGTATCAAATTATATGAAAATATATTGAAAATTGGAATAGTAAATTTTTTTTCTCAAACATTTCCGATCGTTCCTATGGCAGCTATATGATATAGTCGTCCGATCCGGCCCGTTCCGACATATATAGTAGTGAGAGCATATAGAAGACTATCTGCAAAGTTTCATTCAGATAGCTTAAAAACTGAGGGACTAGTTTGCGTAGAAACGGACAGACGGACAGACGGACAGACAGACAGACGGACAGACGGACATGGCTAGATCGACTCGGCTGTTGATGCTGATCAAGAATATATATACTTTATAGGGTCGGAAATGTCTCCTTCACTGCGTTGCAAACTTCTGACTAAAATTATAATACCCTGCCAGGGTATAAAAAGAAGAGAGAAAGCTTTATTCTTTATAAATCAAAAAGTAATTTGATCAGCATGAAATTATCTTCTATTTGAACCTATATTGCTAATAAAACTATGTTTTATTATTTTTGAAAAGGGTGGGAAGTAAAACGCCATTTTCTGAAAGCTAAAAATTTTCGTTCAAAACTGATTAAATATTGTTGCTAACATTTTGTTTAGGTGAGAGCCCACTGCGCCCCCTCTGCGCACAGAGCTTTCGCTCTCGTCCGCACTCGCCTCTCTTTTGCGCTCCCTCCGGAGCTCGGGCTCGGGTTGCGAACTTCGCGATCGGTCGCCGTCGATCTCCCGCTCTCGCTTAAGCGAAGGAGAGCGGCTCTAGTTTTAAGTATCAATAGTGAGTCTTATGTATGCAGCCGAATAAAGCTGATATATTATCCACGATGCCCCCATTTCTTCTTCTTCGCCTTTTACGACTTTGCTCTGCGCCGTTGGAATAGATATATTCGCCATCTACCTGCCGCTTATTTTTGGAGTACGCGATTGCCCCCCTACAATCACATTTCATTTAGGTTTTTTTTTATGTTTAGGTATGTTTTTAGATATATATCCTCTATATGTCGGCCATGTTGGCAACAAATTTTTTTTATCATTCTTGATATCCCTTTTAACTTTATTGTTTCCTAAAGATAAAAAACCTGAAAAATTACAACATTTTGAGAGAATCATGTATATCCCACCTTAAGTCTTGCAACTGTAGTGAACCAGTTTTTTGGTAATCCGCCAAAATATTTAATACATTTTGAGTGCGTCAGACAATAATAATGAATTGTTTCTAATTTTTTATTATTATTCAATTATAAGAAACATACATATATTTTATTCACTTCCTTCATCGTCAAGCCCAGAATATTTGTTAGACGAATGCAAATCCTTAAAAAAATGAAACATTTTGTTAAAAAATAAAAAATTTAGAATTTAATAGTAAGTTGCATATTGTATTGGATAGTTTACTTACTGGTCCATGATTCGGTTTATTTTTCGGCAGTGGCTGGTCATCACGCTTATGTTTGCAGTCCTCTTGAAGTCTGCTCTGACCGTTTGTAGCAACTTTTTCCTTTAAAGATTCGGGCCTTAAAAGATTCAAGCATTACCAATATATTGATTTTAAAATACATCTGAGAACTTATATATTAAAATATTTTAAGGGGGGTTTCTACCTTGTGTGGTCGAAAAAATCGAATTTTTTTTTTTGCATTTTTGGATTGATATATGTTTCTAGAGTCCGCTCTCAAAATTTCAAATGGTTATCTTAAGAATTACGGAACCTACACCTTAAAACAGGGAGCCCCTACACGTTAAAACGGGTACTGAAGCAAAACTTCAAACGCGTTTTACTCGAAACGACATTTTTTGACCTTGCGGAAGTGATTCAAGCCAGACGAGTTGAGCAATCGCCACGAAATTTTAAAGTATCGTGTATTAGAGGCTTATTCATGGCTGGTACCAAAATCTTTAAAAAATATTGAATATTTTTCATTTTATATAACAATTAATATCGAAAAAAGTGCGTAAAAATCGATTTTTTCATTTAAAATGGCATAAGTTTTTCAATTTTCATTTTTTTTTTCGCAATTCTGGTACCAGCCATGCACAAAAGTATACAAAGTAAGAATATATTTAATTTTTGTGTTTCAGATCCTTTGGGGCAGCAACAGGACTTCCGTGAGCGTAAAAAGGCGTTCCATTGCTCAATGCCCCCTCCCCACCCCTGTGCATATTTCTATTTGAAACTTTTTTTACTTAAACAATAAACTTGTAGATACACCTGAAAAAAATTATAAGTGTTTATCTTCAATACATTCCACGAAAAAATTTTTTAAAAGCACATTTTTTCGACCACACAAGGTAGAAACCCCCCTTAATATTGATCATAGAAAATGTTTGCTTATAAAATATTGTCTTTGACGGATCACTATTACGACTCTTGAAAAAATATAATTATAATACTGTCAACCGGCAATCATTGGGAGCAGCCGTCTTGGTATTATAATGGAGCTTGTAATATAACTTATATAATATTTGGCAAGGTTACTCGACTTATCCGATTTGGGTTGAGAAATTCGAAGAATACCAATCTCAAACGTTGAAATAAATAGAAGAGTGTCCTCCTTTGTGTCAAAATAATTGAAAACAAGAAAGAAAGCTAACTTTGGCTCGCCTTGCAGCTTACAATTGGATCATTAAAAATTCACCAAATTATCAAAAGAAAAGAAAAACTAACAGGAATTATATATAGCATTCCACTGTGTTTCTTGTGTTTTCTTTCAGTATCTCTTCTTATTTTTTCACTTTCTATTGTCCCTTTTCCTTTTGTGACTTTTCCTTTTGTGACTTTTCCTTTACTCTCTCTTCCTTTTGTTTCTTTTCTTTAAGTCTCTCATCTTTTTGTTTCTTTTCCTCTTGTCCCTCTTCTTATTGCCCATATTCCATTTGTCTCGCTTTCTTTTGTTTCTCTTCCTTTTTTTTTGAGCTTTAACCATCCAATTAATTATTTAATTTTTGGTCACAACTGGTTTGTTGTAATGATCAGTGTTCACGCCGGAAGGGCGTTTATTTTCCGAAGGCAGTGTGATCCCGTACACTCGCTCTCTCTCTCCCTCTCCCACTGCACTTTTGTGCATCGAGCTCCTAGTCCGCTCTCCCCAAGTTAGTTTTAAGGCTTCTTCTTGCATTTAGTACTAATTTCCCATTACACAAATAAAGACGCACGTTGCGTAATACCCCGCAAGTTATCTTCCGTGTTTTACTTATCGAGTGTGCAGGTTTAAGCCATCCCCCTCCGAACATTTGGTCCTTCGAGCCGGATAATTCCAGTCCAGCAGCTACGGTGGCTTTAACACCGCACAAGATAAGTAACCATTACATTATTGCTGCCGGTCATGCAGTTAGGTTTTTCGAAACCCAGTTGGTCTAACTTCTCTGCATGATTATTGCCTAAATCCAAGTCCGATTAATCCGGCACTACGGCAGCTAATAATTTCCGATTCCGAGTACAGAATTATGGTTCCTTAATTCCTTAATTTCTATAAAACACCGTGTTTCTAAAGTGTTTAAATATATGCCAAGCCACAGTGAAACTTCCCATTTCGAATTTCTCTTCGTTCACTGTGTTCCGCTTGCATTTATTTACACTCTCCTATATACATACATACAATACAGTCCACTCCACTGATCTACGAGCGCCACGGCAATTTGCACAAAATTGAATATATATACTTACAAATATTTCGGCACGGGTATTTTAATAATTTACCCCACAAAAAATATATTTCAAAATCGTCCAAAACATAAAACACTACAAATACAGTCCACTGCTCCAACAAATAAATATAATATATCAAAAAACCACGGCGCAGAAACGCCGAATTAATTTTATTGTATTTATTTACTCTTCCCTGCTCTATCCTGAGCGGTGCTACATTTAAATAAACAATATTTATTGTCATTCCTTTGCTCTATCCTGAGCTCAGCTGCATGCAAACATAGGCAAACATTGCAATTACATATGTACAACGTAATCGTCGGCAAGTCGACGCTCCGACTTTTGGCAATTTTCTTCCGCCTTTGTTGTCTCCGCTATTTTGCATTCGCAACGGCTAATGCACAAACAGATTCACACGCACGCCTTATCTCCAAGAACAGTACCGCGGCAAATACAGCAGCGGTCAACTGAATAAATCCAGGCACACAAAATAATTTTAAAATTATTTTTTATGAAATCCCAACTAACTAAATCAGTTAGAAATTCAAGTGCGCTTCCATATCCGCATTAGTGTGACCGTACATCTCCGCCACTACACAATAAAATTACACTATGCAAATAAATTAAATTCCTAATACATTCCGATTGGTTCCTAAATTTCAATTCCAGCTTCGACACGTATAACTAAATCGTCCCAAAAAAAATAAGTTGATTTTCGATTTCTTAACTGGTTGTACGCTTTATCCAGCGTCCCGAATATATACGTTTTCGATCCAATTGGTTGCACGCTTTATCCAGCGTCCCGAATAGAAGTTATTTTCGATCATTCAACTGGTTGAACGCTTTATCCAGCGTCCCAAATATAAGTTGTTTTTCGATCTTTCAACTGGTTGTACGCTTTATCCAGCGTCCCGAAAATATAAGTTAATTCGATCCAAAATATAACCATAAAGAAACAATCCAGTTTGTTCTTTAAATATCCAAAATGACTGCTTCCATTTTAAATAAATTTATTTCGATCTGTGACCGTCTAAGTCACTTCGATTCCAAAATCTGCAATCCAGCAGCAACTAGTCCATCCAAATATACGTGTCAAATTCATCTCGACCAAGTCAGAGCGCTATGGGATAAGGTCGAGAAAGAATATGAAACTTGTTCAGAGCAAATTTCAGTTGGCTTAGAGGGCACGGCGGACACCTTACCTACTCTAAAGGCAAAATACGAGTATGCATATTTTATATACGAAAGGTGTGCCGCAAAGCTCATGGAACAGATCGAAACGATCGCTTCTACAAAAGCTCAAGTCCAACCCGTTCCGCCCCAAAATTCCTATCCGTCTGGCTGTCAGCTTCCTCCGTGCGAAACATAAGTTTTCTCGGGCGATTACATTCGCTGGCCGACTTTCCGAGACCTTTTCACAGCGGTCTATATAGACAATCCTGCGCTGTTGAAAAGTTGTTCTATCTAAATACCAAGACTAGTGGTCAAGCCCATTCCGTAGTTTCCAAGTCGCCACTCACCAACGATGGTTTCCGCTCAGCCTGGAAAAACCTATCTGAGCGTTTCGAAAACAAACGAGCGCTGGTAAACAGCCAACTGAAAAAGTTATTAAACAAGCAGTCCTTTGCACACGAATCTTCGGCAGCCTTGAAGGAGCTGCAAAATACGATCCAAAACCGCCTCACATCCCTAAATTTGTCCGGCCTTCCTACGGATAATTGGGATTGTCTTCTGGTGTATGTGTGTTCCACTAAGCTTCCAAAACTGACGCTCGCATTATGGGAGCAATCTATCCCGAATAAGACCGACCTTCCTACGTGGCTAGCACTTGACTCTTTCCTGACTGAGCGCCATAGAACTCTGGAGGCCATAGAGTTTATACATCCTACTACGTTGCGCCTCCATCCGTCCGAACCGACACCCTCCGACGTGTCGCCACGAATACTGAAATCCTTCAGTACGAGGATCGTTCCGATATCCAAAAGATGCGATGTATGTTCCAAAGAGAACCATCCAGTGCGTTTATGTCCACGCTTCCTTCAGATGACGACAGAGGATCGCACCGCTTACATCCGAAAAAAGCAGTTGTGCTTAAATTGCTTTGCAAGCAATCATCAAATTCGTAATTGCACAAGCGCCCACAAGTGCTTCACGTGTCACGGTCGGCATCACACTTTGTTGCATCCAAGCAACTGCTCCTCCAGTGAACCGACTGCTCCTGATACTGCTTGGGTTTGAATGTTCACGCCAGAAGGGCGTTTATTTACCGAAGGCAGTGTGATCCCGTACACTCGCTCTCTCTCTCCCTCTTCCACTGCACTTTCCTGCATAGAGCTTATAATCCGCTCTCCCCAAGCTAGTTTTAAGCCTTCTTCTTAGTTAGTAACCTATTTACGATTCTACCAATAAAGACCTCATACGCACGTCGCGATATACCCCGAAGTTAATAAGCAAAAGCAATCACTCAGGCATGCTCTGGTAATTGTAATTTTTTTGTCGATTTCGATTCCCGGAGCACGCCTGACTGGCAGCACAACCACATTTTAGAAAAGAAAGTAATTTAATGCACAAATCATAATAGCTACATGCAAGCGAAGTCAACGGGAACTCTTTAAAATACGAAATATAAGACTTAAATAAAACCCAGGTGGTTATTATGCAAAATTAACACACAAAAAGAAGAGAGAAAGCTTTATTCTTTATAAATCAAAAAGTAATATGATCAGCATGAAATTATCTTCTATTTGAACCTATATTGCTAATAAAACTATGTTTTATTATTTTTGAAAAGGGTGGGAAGTAAAACGCCATTTTCTGAAAGCTAAAAATTTTCGTTCAAAACTGATTAAATATTGTTGCTAACATTTTGTTTAGGTGAGAGCCCACTGCGCCCCCTCTGCGCACAGAGCTTTCGCTCTCGTCCGCACTCGCCTCTCTTTTGCGCTCCCTCCGGAGCTCGGGCTCGGGTTGCGAACTTCGCGATCGGTCGCCGTCGATCTCCCGCTCTCGCTTCAGCGAAGGAGAGCGGCTCTAGTTTTAACCCTCTCAGCCCACATTTAAAATTAGCCAAGATAAACATTTTTTTTTAACAGATATGTATTTGGCTTTACTCAAATATGAACTGACGAAAATTTCAAGGTCCTTGGTGTCCTGGTTCGATAGTTACAGGATGTTGCCACAAAATGTTCACAAAATTCTTGTAGACAAACTATGAACTTTTTTTAAATTTTTTTATTTTTAAATAATTTACTTACCCCTATATATGTATAATCCCACCTAGTTTTCCATTACAACAAATATTTATTGAATAAAATGAAAAAAATGAATTTTTTATTTTACCAACACTTTTCCCGCCAACCATTTTTTTTCAAACTACTGCACTTAAAACGTCTGCTAAATAAACACGTTTGCAGCTACAAGTAACGTATTAGTTATTTTGGTTGCAGAAAACATTAAGGAAGATGTTGAAAAAAATCGCGAAGCAAAAAAATGTATATTCCAGGTAACTGAGGCGTATTTCTACAATGTTGCCTATAGGCAACAAATGGGCTGAGAGGGTTAAGTATCAATAGTGAGTCTTATGTATGCAGCCGAATAAAGCTGATATATTATCCACGATGCCCCCATTTCTTCTTCTTCGCCTTTTACGACTTTGCTCTGCGCCGTTGGAATAGATATATTCGCCATCTACCTGCCGCTTATTTTTGGAGTACGCGATTGCCCCCCTACAATCACATTTCATTTAGGTTTTTTTTTATGTTTAGGTATGTTTTTAGATATATATCCTCTATATGTCGGCCATGTTGGCAACAAATTTTTTTTATCATTCTTGATATCCCTTTTAACTTTATTGTTTCCTAAAGATAAAAAACCTGAAAAATTACAACATTTTGAGAGAATCATGTATATCCCACCTTAAGTCTTGCAACTGTAGTGAACCAGTTTTTTGGTAATCCGCCAAAATATTTAATACATTTTGAGTGCGTCAGACAATAATAATGAATTGTTTCTGATTTTTTATTATTATTCAATTATAAGAAACATACATATATTTTATTCACTTCCTTCATCGTCAAGCCCAGAATATTTGTTAGACGAATGCAAATCCTTAAAAAAATGAAACATTTTGTTAAAAAATAAAAAATTTAGAATTTAATAGTAAGTTGCATATTGTATTGGATAGTTTACTTACTGGTCCATGATTCGGTTTATTTTTCGGCAGTGGCTGGTCATCACGCTTATGTTTGCAGTCCTCTTGAAGTCTGCTCTGACCGTTTGTAGCAACTTTTTCCTTTAAAGATTCGGGCCTTAAAAGATTCAAGCATTACCAATATATTGATTTTAAAATACATCTGAGAACTTATATATTAAAATATTTTAAGGGGGGTTTCTACCTTGTGTGGTCGAAAAAATCGAATTTTTTTTTTGCATTTTTGGATTGATATATGTTTCTAGAGTCCGCTCTCAAAATTTCAAATGGTTATCTTAAGAATTACGGAACCTACACCTTAAAACAGGGAGCCCCTACACGTTAAAACGGGTACTGAAGCAAAACTTCAAACGCGTTTTACTCGAAACGACATTTTTGACCTTGCGGAAGTGATTCAAGCCAGACGAGTTGAGCAATCGCCACGAAATTTTAAAGTATCGTGTATTAGAGGCTTATTCATGGCTGGTACCAAAATCTTTAAAAAATATTGAATATTTTTCATTTTATATAACAATTAATATCGAAAAAAGTGCGTAAAAATCGATTTTTTCATTTAAAATGGCATAAGTTTTTCAATTTTCATTTTTTTTTCGCAATTCTGGTACCAGCCATGCACAAAAGTATACAAAGTAAGAATATATTTAATTTTTGTGTTTCAGATCCTTTGGGGCAGCAACAGGACTTCCGTGAGCGTAAAAAGGCGTTCCATTGCTCAATGCCCCCTCCCCACCCCTGTGCATATTTCTATTTGAAACTTTTTTTACTTAAACAATAAACTTGTAGATACACCTGAAAAAAATTATAAGTGTTTATCTTCAATACATTCCACGAAAAAAATTTTTTTAAAAGCACATTTTTTCGACCACACAAGGTAGAAACCCCCCTTAATATTGATCATAGAAAATGTTTGCTTATAAAATATTGTCTTTGACGGATCACTATTACGACTCTTGAAAAAAATATAATTATAATACTGTCAACCGGCAATCATTGGGAGCAGCCGTCTTGGTATTATAATGGAGCTTGTAATATAACTTATATAATATTTGGCAAGGTTACTCGACTTATCCGATTTGGGTTGAGAAATTCGAAGAATACCAATCTCAAACGTTGAAATAAATAGAAGAGTGTCCTCCTTTGTGTCAAAATAATTGAAAACAAGAAAGAAAGCTAACTTTGGCTCGCCTTGCAGCTTACAATTGGATCATTAAAAATTCACCAAATTATCAAAAGAAAAGAAAAACTAACAGGAATTATATATAGCATTCCACTGTGTTTCTTGTGTTTTCTTTCAGTATCTCTTCTTATTTTTTCACTTTCTATTGTCCCTTTTCCTTTTGTGACTTTTCCTTTTGTGACTTTTCCTTTACTCTCTCTTCCTTTTGTTTCTTTTCTTTAAGTCTCTCATCTTTTTGTTTCTTTTCCTCTTGTCCCTCTCCTTATTGCCCATATTCCATTTGTCTCGCTTTCTTTTGTTTCTCTTCCTTTTTTTTGAGCTTTAACCATCCAATTAATTATTTAATTTTTGGTCACAACTGGTTTGTTGTAATGATCAGTGTTCACGCCGGAAGGGCGTTTATTTTCCGAAGGCAGTGTGATCCCGTACACTCGCTCTCTCTCTCCCTCTCCCACTGCACTTTTGTGCATCGAGCTCCTAGTCCGCTCTCCCCAAGTTAGTTTTAAGGCTTCTTCTTGCATTTAGTACTAATTTCCCATTACACAAATAAAGACGCACGTTGCGTAATACCCCGCAAGTTATCTTCCGTGTTTTACTTATCGAGTGTGCAGGTTTAAGCCATCCCCCTCCGAACATTTGGTCCTTCGAGCCGGATAATTCCAGTCCAGCAGCTACGGTGGCTTTAACACCGCACAAGATAAGTAACCATTACATTATTGCTGCCGGTCATGCAGTTAGGTTTTTCGAAACCCAGTTGGTCTAACTTCTCTGCATGATTATTGCCTAAATCCAAGTCCGATTAATCCGGCACTACGGCAGCTAATAATTTCCGATTCCGAGTACAGAATTATGGTTCCTTAATTCCTTAATTTCTATAAAACACCGTGTTTCTAAAGTGTTTAAATATATGCCAAGCCACAGTGAAACTTCCCATTTCGAATTTCTCTTCGTTCACTGTGTTCCGCTTGCATTTATTTACACTCTCCTATATACATACATACAATACAGTCCACTCCACTGATCTACGAGCGCCACGGCAATTTGCACAAAATTGAATATATATACTTACAAATATTTCGGCACGGGTATTTTAATAATTTACCCCACAAAAAATATATTTCAAAATCGTCCAAAACATAAAACACTACAAATACAGTCCACTGCTCCAACAAATAAATATAATATATAAAAAAACCACGGCGCAGAAACGCCGAATTAATTTTATTGTATTTATTTACTCTTCCCTGCTCTATCCTGAGCGGTGCTACATTTAAATAAACAATATTTATTGTCATTCCTTTGCTCTATCCTGAGCTCAGCTGCATGCAAACATAGGCAAACATTGCAATTACATATGTACAACGTAATCGTCGGCAAGTCGACGCTCCGACTTTGGCAATTTTCTTCCGCCTTTGTTGTCTCCGCTATTTTGCATTCGCAACGGCTAATGCACAAACAGATTCACACGCACGCCTTATCTCCAAGAACAGTACCGCGGCTAATACAGCAGCGGTCAACTGAATAAATCCAGGCACACAAAATAATTTTAAAATTATTTTTTATGAAATCCCAACTAACTAAATCAGTTAGAAATTCAAGTGCGCTTCCATATCCGCATTAGTGTGACCGTACATCTCCGCCACTACACAATAAAATTACACTATGCAAATAAATTAAATTCCTAATACATTCCGATTGGTTCCTAAATTTCAATTCCAGCTTCGACACGTATAACTAAATCGTCCCAAAAAAAATAAGTTGATTTTCGATTTCTTAACTGGTTGTACGCTTTATCCAGCGTCCCGAATATATACGTTTTCGATCCAATTGGTTGCACGCTTTATCCAGCGTCCCGAATAGAAGTTATTTTCGATCATTCAACTGGTTGAACGCTTTATCCAGCGTCCCAAATATAAGTTGTTTTTCGATCTTTCAACTGGTTGTACGCTTTATCCAGCGTCCCGAAAATATAAGTTAATTCGATCCAAAATATAACCATAAAGAAACAATCCAGTTTGTTCTTTAAATATCCAAAATGACTGCTTCCATTTTAAATAAATTTATTTCGATCTGTGACCGTCTAAGTCACTTCGATTCCAAAATCTGCAATCCAGCAGCAACTAGTCCATCCAAATATACGTGTCAAATTCATCTCGACCAAGTCAGAGCGCTATGGGATAAGGTCGAGAAAGAATATGAAACTTGTTCAGAGCAAATTTCAGTTGGCTTAGAGGGCACGGCGGACACCTTACCTACTCTAAAGGCAAAATACGAGTATGCATATTTTATATACGAAAGGTGTGCCGCAAAGCTCATGGAACAGATCGAAACGATCGCTTCTACAAAAGCTCAAGTCCAACCCGTTCCGCCCCAAAATTCCTATCCGTCTGGCTGTCAGCTTCCTCCGTGCGAAACATAAGTTTTCTCGGGCGATTACATTCGCTGGCCGACTTTCCGAGACCTTTTCACAGCGGTCTATATAGACAATCCTGCGCTGTTGAAAAGTTGTTCTATCTAAATACCAAGACTAGTGGTCAAGCCCATTCCGTAGTTTCCAAGTCGCCACTCACCAACGATGGTTTCCGCTCAGCCTGGAAAAACCTATCTGAGCGTTTCGAAAACAAACGAGCGCTGGTAAACAGCCAACTGAAAAAGTTATTAAACAAGCAGTCCTTTGCACACGAATCTTCGGCAGCCTTGAAGGAGCTGCAAAATACGATCCAAAACCGCCTCACATCCCTAAATTTGTCCGGCCTTCCTACGGATAATTGGGATTGTCTTCTGGTGTATGTGTGTTCCACTAAGCTTCCAAAACTGACGCTCGCATTATGGGAGCAATCTATCCCGAATAAGACCGACCTTCCTACGTGGCTAGCACTTGACTCTTTCCTGACTGAGCGCCATAGAACTCTGGAGGCCATAGAGTTTATACATCCTACTACGTTGCGCCTCCATCCGTCCGAACCGACACCCTCCGACGTGTCGCCACGAATACTGAAATCCTTCAGTACGAGGATCGTTCCGATATCCAAAAGATGCGATGTATGTTCCAAAGAGAACCATCCAGTGCGTTTATGTCCACGCTTCCTTCAGATGACGACAGAGGATCGCACCGCTTACATCCGAAAAAAGCAGTTGTGCTTAAATTGCTTTGCAAGCAATCATCAAATTCGTAATTGCACAAGCGCCCACAAGTGCTTCACGTGTCACGGTCGGCATCACACTTTGTTGCATCCAAGCAACTGCTCCTCCAGTGAACCGACTGCTCCTGATACTGCTTGGGTTTGAATGTTCACGCCAGAAGGGCGTTTATTTACCGAAGGCAGTGTGATCCCGTACACTCGCTCTCTCTCTCCCTCTTCCACTGCACTTTCCTGCATAGAGCTTATAATCCGCTCTCCCCAAGCTAGTTTTAAGCCTTCTTCTTAGTTAGTAACCTATTTACGATTCTACCAATAAAGACCTCATACGCACGTCGCGATATACCCCGAAGTTAATAAGCAAAAGCAATCACTCAGGCATGCTCTGGTAATTGTAATTTTTTTGTCGATTTCGATTCCCGGAGCACGCCTGACTGGCAGCACAACCACATTTTAGAAAAGAAAGTAATTTAATGCACAAATCATAATAGCTACATGCAAGCGAAGTCAACGGGAACTCTTTAAAATACGAAATATAAGACTTAAATAAAACCCAGGTGGTTATTATGCAAAATTAACACACAAAAAGAAGAGAGAAAGCTTTATTCTTTATAAATCAAAAAGTAATATGATCAGCATGAAATTATCTTCTATTTGAACCTATATTGCTAATAAAACTATGTTTTATTATTTTTGAAAAGGGTGGGAAGTAAAACGCCATTTTCTGAAAGCTAAAAATTTTCGTTCAAAACTGATTAAATATTGTTGCTAACATTTTGTTTAGGTGAGAGCCCACTGCGCCCCCTGTGCGCACAGAGCTTTCGCTCTCGTCCGCACTCGCCTCTCTTTTGCGCTCCCTCCGGAGCTCGGGCTCGGGTTGCGAACTTCGCGATCGGTCGCCGTCGATCTCCCGCTCTCGCTTCAGCGAAGGAGAGCGGCTCTAGTTTTAACCCTCTCAGCCGACATTTAAAATTAGCCAAGATAAACATTTTTTTTTAACAGATATGTATTTGGCTTTACTCAAATATGAACTGACGAAAATTTCAAGGTCCTTGGTGTCCTGGTTCGATAGTTACAGGATGTTGCCACAAAATGTTCACAAAATTCTTGTAGACAAACTATGAACTTTTTTTAAATTTTTTTATTTTTAAATAATTTACTTACCCCTATATATGTATAATCCCACCTAGTTTTCCATTACAACAAATATTTATTGAATAAAATGAAAAAAATGAATTTTTTATTTTACCAACACTTTTCCCGCCAACCATTTTTTTTCAAACTACTGCACTTAAAACGTCTGCTAAATAAACACGTTTGCAGCTACAAGTAACGTATTAGTTATTTTGGTTGCAGAAAACATTAAGGAAGATGTTGAAAAAAATCGCGAAGCAAAAAAATGTATATTCCAGGTAACTGAGGCGTATTTCTACAATGTTGCCTATAGGCAACAAATGGGCTGAGAGGGTTAAGTATCAATAGTGAGTCTTATGTATGCAGCCGAATAAAGCTGATATATTATCCACGATGCCCCCATTTCTTCTTCTTCGCCTTTTACGACTTTGCTCTGCGCCGTTGGAATAGATATATTCGCCATCTACCTGCCGCTTATTTTTGGAGTACGCGATTGCCCCCTACAATCACATTTCATTTAGGTTTTTTTTATGTTTAGGTATGTTTTTAGATATATATCCTCTATATGTCGGCCATGTTGGCAACAAATTTTTTTTATCATTCTTGATATCCCTTTTAACTTTATTGTTTCCTAAAGATAAAAAACCTGAAAAATTACAACATTTTGAGAGAATCATGTATATCCCACCTTAAGTCTTGCAACTGTAGTGAACCAGTTTTTTGGTAATCCGCCAAAATATTTAATACATTTTGAGTGCGTCAGACAATAATAATGAATTGTTTCTGATTTTTTATTATTATTCAATTATAAGAAACATACATATATTTTATTCACTTCCTTCATCGTCAAGCCCAGAATATTTGTTAGACGAATGCAAATCCTTAAAAAAATGAAACATTTTGTTAAAAAATAAAAAATTTAGAATTTAATAGTAAGTTGCATATTGTATTGGATAGTTTACTTACTGGTCCATGATTCGGTTTATTTTTCGGCAGTGGCTGGTCATCACGCTTATGTTTGCAGTCCTCTTGAAGTCTGCTCTGACCGTTTGTAGCAACTTTTTCCTTTAAAGATTCGGGCCTTAAAAGATTCAAGCATTACCAATATATTGATTTTAAAATACATCTGAGAACTTATATATTAAAATATTTTAAGGGGGGTTTCTACCTTGTGTGGTCGAAAAAATCGAATTTTTTTTTTGCATTTTTGGATTGATATATGTTTCTAGAGTCCGCTCTCAAAATTTCAAATGGTTATCTTAAGAATTACGGAACCTACACCTTAAAACAGGGAGCCCCTACACGTTAAAACGGGTACTGAAGCAAAACTTCAAACGCGTTTTACTCGAAACGACATTTTTTGACCTTGCGGAAGTGATTCAAGCCAGACGAGTTGAGCAATCGCCACGAAATTTTAAAGTATCGTGTATTAGAGGCTTATTCATGGCTGGTACCAAAATCTTTAAAAAATATTGAATATTTTTCATTTTATATAACAATTAATATCGAAAAAAGTGCGTAAAAATCGATTTTTTCATTTAAAATGGCATAAGTTTTTCAATTTTCATTTTTTTTCGCAATTCTGGTACCAGCCATGCACAAAAGTATACAAAGTAAGAATATATTTAATTTTTGTGTTTCAGATTCTTTGGGGCAGCAGCAGGACTTCCGTGAGCGTAAAAAGGCGTTCCATTGCTCAATGCCCCCTCCCCACCCCTGTGCATATTTCTATTTGAAATTTTTTTTACTTAAACAATAAACTTGTAGATACACCTGAAAAAAATTATAAGTGTTTATCTTCAATACATTCCATGACAAAAATTTTTTTAAAAGCACATTTTTTCGACCACACAAGGTAGAAACCCCCCTTAATATTGATCATAGAAAATGTTTGCTTATAAAATATTGTCTTTGACGGATCACTATTACGACTCTTGAAAAAATATAATTATAATACTGTCAACCGGCAATCATTGGGAGCAGCCGTCTTGGTATTATAATGGAGCTTGTAATATAACTTATATAATATTTGGCAAGGTTACTCGACTTATCCGATTTGGGTTGAGAAATTCGAAGAATACCAATCTCAAACGTTGAAATAAATAGAAGAGTGTCCTCCTTTGTGTCAAAATAATTGAAAACAAGAAAGAAAGCTAACTTTGGCTCGCCTTGCAGCTTACAATTGGATCATTAAAAATTCACCAAATTATCAAAAGAAAAGAAAAACTAACAGGAATTATATATAGCATTCCACTGTGTTTCTTGTGTTTTCTTTCAGTATCTCTTCTTATTTTTTCACTTTCTATTGTCCCTTTTCCTTTTGTGACTTTTCCTTTACTCTCTCTTCCTTTTGTTTCTTTTCTTTAAGTCTCTCATCTTTTTGTTTCTTTTCCTCTTGTCCCTCTTCTTATTGCCCATATTCCATTTGTCTCGCTTTCTTTTGTTTCTCTTCCTTTTTTTTTGAGCTTTAACCATCCAATTAATTATTTAATTTTTGGTCACAACTGGTTTGTTGTAATGATCAGTGTTCACGCCGGAAGGGCGTTTATTTTCCGAAGGCAGTGTGATCCCGTACACTCGCTCTCTCTCTCCCTCTCCCACTGCACTTTTGTGCATCGAGCTCCTAGTCCGCTCTCCCCAAGTTAGTTTTAAGGCTTCTTCTTGCATTTAGTACTAATTTCCCATTACACAAATAAAGACGCACGTTGCGTAATACCCCGCAAGTTATCTTCCGTGTTTTACTTATCGAGTGTGCAGGTTTAAGCCATCCCCCTCCGAACATTTGGTCCTTCGAGCCGGATAATTCCAGTCCAGCAGCTACGGTGGCTTTAACACCGCACAAGATAAGTAACCATTACATTATTGCTGCCGGTCATGCAGTTAGGTTTTTCGAAACCCAGTTGGTCTAACTTCTCTGCATGATTATTGCCTAAATCCAAGTCCGATTAATCCGGCACTACGGCAGCTAATAATTTCCGATTCCGAGTACAGAATTATGGTTCCTTAATTCCTTAATTTCTATAAAACACCGTGTTTCTAAAGTGTTTAAATATATGCCAAGCCACAGTGAAACTTCCCATTTCGAATTTCTCTTCGTTCACTGTGTTCCGCTTGCATTTATTTACACTCTCCTATATACATACATACAATACAGTCCACTCCACTGATCTACGAGCGCCACGGCAATTTGCACAAAATTGAATATATATACTTACAAATATTTCGGCACGGGTATTTTAATAATTTACCCCACAAAAAATATATTTCAAAATCGTCCAAAACATAAAACACTACAAATACAGTCCACTGCTCCAACAAATAAATATAATATATAAAAAAACCACGGCGCAGAAACGCCGAATTAATTTTATTGTATTTATTTACTCTTCCCTGCTCTATCCTGAGCGGTGCTACATTTAAATAAACAATATTTATTGTCATTCCTTTGCTCTATCCTGAGCTCAGCTGCATGCAAACATAGGCAAACATTGCAATTACATATGTACAACGTAATCGTCGGCAAGTCGACGCTCCGACTTTGGCAATTTTCTTCCGCCTTTGTTGTCTCCGCTATTTTGCATTCGCAACGGCTAATGCACAAACAGATTCACACGCACGCCTTATCTCCAAGAACAGTACCGCGGCAAATACAGCAGCGGTCAACTGAATAAATCCAGGCACACAAAATAATTTTAAAATTATTTTTTATGAAATCCCAACTAACTAAATCAGTTAGAAATTCAAGTGCGCTTCCATATCCGCATTAGTGTGACCGTACATCTCCGCCACTACACAATAAAATTACACTATGCAAATAAATTAAATTCCTAATACATTCCGATTGGTTCCTAAATTTCAATTCCAGCTTCGACACGTATAACTAAATCGTCCCAAAAAAATAAGTTGATTTTCGATTTCTTAACTGGTTGTACGCTTTATCCAGCGTCCCGAATATATACGTTTTCGATCCAATTGGTTGCACGCTTTATCCAGCGTCCCGAATAGAAGTTATTTTCGATCATTCAACTGGTTGAACGCTTTATCCAGCGTCCCAAATATAAGTTGTTTTTCGATCTTTCAACTGGTTGTACGCTTTATCCAGCGTCCCGAAAATATAAGTTAATTCGATCCAAAATATAACCATAAAGAAACAATCCAGTTTGTTCTTTAAATATCCAAAATGACTGCTTCCATTTTAAATAAATTTATTTCGATCTGTGACCGTCTAAGTCACTTCGATTCCAAAATCTGCAATCCAGCAGCAACTAGTCCATCCAAATATACGTGTCAAATTCATCTCGACCAAGTCAGAGCGCTATGGGATAAGGTCGAGAAAGAATATGAAACTTGTTCAGAGCAAATTTCAGTTGGCTTAGAGGGCACGGCGGACACCTTACCTACTCTAAAGGCAAAATACGAGTATGCATATTTTATATACGAAAGGTGTGCCGCAAAGCTCATGGAACAGATCGAAACGATCGCTTCTACAAAAGCTCAAGTCCAACCCGTTCCGCCCCAAAATTCCTATCCGTCTGGCTGTCAGCTTCCTCCGTGCGAAACATAAGTTTTCTCGGGCGATTACATTCGCTGGCCGACTTTCCGAGACCTTTTCACAGCGGTCTATATAGACAATCCTGCGCTGTTGAAAAGTTGTTCTATCTAAATACCAAGACTAGTGGTCAAGCCCATTCCGTAGTTTCCAAGTCGCCACTCACCAACGATGGTTTCCGCTCAGCCTGGAAAAACCTATCTGAGCGTTTCGAAAACAAACGAGCGCTGGTAAACAGCCAACTGAAAAAGTTATTAAACAAGCAGTCCTTTGCACACGAATCTTCGGCAGCCTTGAAGGAGCTGCAAAATACGATCCAAAACCGCCTCACATCCCTAAATTTGTCCGGGCTTCCTACGGATAATTGGGATTGTCTCCTGGTTTATTTGTGTTCCACGAAACTTCCAAAACTGACGCTCTCACTATGGGAGCAGTCCGTAACAGAACTTGATTCATTCCTGACTGAGCGCCATAGAACTCTAGAAACTATAGATTCTATTCAACCTCCTAAGTTGCGCCTCCATCCGTCAGAAACGACACCCTCCGACGTGTCGCCGCGAATACTGAAATCCTTCAGTACGAGGATCGTTCCGATATCCAAAAGATGCGATGTATGTTCCAAAGAGAACAATCCAGTGCGTTTATGTCCACGCTTCCTTCAGATGACGACAGAGGATCGTTCATCTTATATCCAGAAAAAGCGGTTGTGCTTAAATTGCTTTGCAGGCGGTCATCAACTCCGTAATTGCACAAGCGCCCATAAGTGCTTTAAGTGTCACGGTCGGCACCACACTTTGTTGCATCCAAGCAACTGCTCCTCCAGTGAACCGACTGCTCCTGATACTGCTTCTGATCCGATCCAAAGAATTTCTTCGTTCTCCACACGGGTGACAACTGCTCCAGATTCGTCCAATTACTGGGTTCCATACACCGATATGAAATGCAGACGTTCCCGAGGTATTCTATCCTACCCATGCAGAGTCTGCCAAGGGAACCATCCTCTTCGGAAATGCCACCGTTTCCTTCGGCTTAGCGCTGAGAAACGGCTCCAGGCAGTCATACAAAAGAAGTACTGCGTTAATTGCCTGGCCCACCATCATTCCACGGGATCTTGCCGCAGTGCCGACCGATGCCAGTCGTGCGGCCAGGATCACCACACACTTCTTCATGTCCACGAGCGCTCAGCGTATCCAACGCTTTCCCGAGCAAAGGCCTTCAATATTCCTACAGAGTATCCTCGCTAGGGGGGCCTCGAAGGCTTCTTATATTTTGCTGCGTATCCTCGCAAGGGGGGGGCGAATGTTCACGCCGGAAGGGCGTTTATTTTCCGGAGGCAGTGTGATCCCGTACACTCGCTCTCTCTCTCCCTCTCCCACTGCACTTTTGTGCATCGAGCTCCTAGTCCGCTCTCCCCAAGTTAGTTTTAAGGCTTCTTCTTGCATTTAGTACTAATTTCCCATTACACAAATAAAGAAGCACGTCGCGTAATACCCCGCAAGTTATCTTCCGTGTTTTACTTATCGAGTGTGCAGGTTTAAGCCATCCCCCTCCGAACAATCAGATACTATCGTTCCTTAAGCAGGTACAATTTGAAAAACACCAGGGGTAACGACATATGTCCTGGCGAGATATCTCCTCCGAACTTAAAATGACATACCTCTGGAATTCCGCCTACCTGCCCGGAGACTCGGAGGATGTACCTACGGCGGCTACCTGTGCTCTGATAGAGCACTGGCAGAGGAACCGGCTCAGTTGGATAATAGCCTGATTATGCCAATGCGCATCACATGGTCTGAGGGAGCAGTGACATCAACAAAAGAGGTGAGTGCCTTCTTGAATACATTACACAGTGTAACAAATTTTAAGAAAGTAAAAGCACTTTTGAAGTGACCTAGTAGAGATCGTTAAGTAGATCGAATATAACACAAAACCATGTTTGAAATTCTTCTAACACCCTCAAAATCTTGAGTTATGGTAAAAAAAACCGTTTTTCGGCTCTTTTTCACTTTGAAAAATTCCTGCTCAAAAAGTTGTTGACCAATTTGAAAAACTCTTGGAGTTTTTTATAGCTTAATAGTGTAGCTTACAGGAAAAAAAATAACTAATTGTTTGTTTCGAATGAGAAAGACAAAATTTTTGCTTCGAAATATGCAACTCGCACTTTTTTTCCGTGTTTTTTAGACTTTTACCCATTATTTTTAAACAAATCACCAATATTTCGCAATGATGCGCACCTAATGTTGTTGCCTAGTCAATTACGAATAAAACAAGACCAATTTCATGAAAAAAATAACGAAAATTAATAAAGTTATGACGATTTTTTCCCCTAAAAAAAAAGTATTTTTTAGAGCGCTCTATAGTAACAATGTGTAAAAGGGAACGAATGAGGACAATGAAAGGGTAATTCAGAGTTTAAACAGCAAATTGACATTATGGAATATATTTTTATTAATATCATAGTTCTGTAAACGTATTTTTTCTCACTTTTCTAATTTTTTATATTCTAAATTTGCACCCAAAGTAGAAAAGTGAGAAAAAATACGTTTACAGAACTATGATATTAATAAAAATATATTCCATAATGTCAATTTGCTGTTTAAACTCTGAATTACCCTTTCATTGTCCTCATTCGTTCCCTTTTACACATTGTTACTATAGAGCGCTCTAAAAAATACTTTTTTTTTGAGGAGGAAAAATCGTCATAACTTCATCAATTGTCGTTATTTTTTCGTGAAATTGGTCTTGTTTTATTTGTAATTGGTGTAAATATTGGTGATTTGATTAAAAAAAATGGCATCAAAGTCGAAAAAACACGGAAAAAAAGTGCAAGATGCATATTTCGAAGCAAAAATTTTGTCTTTCTCATTCGGAACAAACAATAAGTTATTTTTTCCTGTAAGCTACACTATTAAGCTATAAAAAACTCCAAAAGTTTTTTAAATTGGTCAACAATTTTTCGAGTAGGAATATTTCAAAGTGAAAAAGAGCCGAAAAACGGTTTTTTGACCATAACTCAAAATTTTGAGGGTGTTAGAAGAATTTCAAACATGGTTTTGTGTTATTTTCGACCTGCTTAACAATCTCTACTAGGTCACTTCAAAAGTGCAAAATCACTGTTGCACTGTGTTATTAGTAACAATATATCACCAACACATTAGATTTGACATAGAATGTGCCTTGCAATGTAGCCTAGTTACTAGAAATCCAAGAAAGACCAACTGGGAACTCTTCTGTTTTGAACTTGAGCAATCCAGAGACTGCTCCACCCGTCCGATAACATCCATAGACGAGTTAGATCGTGAAGCTACTGTGCTTCATACAAATGTTGAATCACCATATCACGCCAGCTGCGAACAAAAGGTCCGCAAGATCGGAAGGGTTGTTCCCTGGTGGAACAAAAGCCTTGAAGATCTCTAAAAGACTGCGCGAAGGCTCTTCAATAAAGCGAAGAGTGGGAGGGCCACATGGGACTCCTACAAATCTGCTTTAACGCTCTACAATAAAGAGCTGAGGGGCAGATCTTATCTCTCCCGGAAGCTGCTAGGCTGCAAAAAGCCCTCTCCAAAGACCACTCAAACGGCATCTGCACGCTGAAAAAGCCGGATGGAACTTACACAAAAAACCCAAAGGAGACGAGCAGCTACTCATTTTCCTGGGTGCGTGGCTGTGGAGCAACCCATCTCAGAGAGTGAGGCACCAACCTACCGCTCTGGGACTGGAGAGCGCCCACACCTGCGCGTGACTATGGTGGCAGACACCAATGGGGCTGAGGGAGGGGAACCCCCCTATCGCTCAGAACGTATCGGAAACATGCCCTATATAATGTTTCATCAAAATAGCATACAATGGGCATTACAAAGTTTCAGCCCATACAAATCACCCGGACCGTATGGGATATATCCATGCTTGCTGCAGCGGGGACTGCACCAAATCGCACTCCCCCTGGTCCGTCTATTTCGAGCTAGTCTCCTGCTTGGACACATACCAAGCAACTGGGCTAAAGTAAAAGTCGTGTTTATCCCAAAGGTAGGGAAGAAAGATTCCCAATTGCCTAAATCATATAGACCGATTAGCCTTAGCTCCTTCTTCCTTAAAACTATGGAGAAGATAATCGACCAGCATATCAGGGAGATGAATCTCAAGCAAGGGAAGAACCCCTAAACAAGTACCAATATGCGTATAAAGCTGGTAAATCAACTGGGACAGCCATACATACATTGCCTTCCAACAAGCATGTCATATGTAATTCTGTATATTCCACCTGCCGTTTTTTACCCTTGCCCAACACTAATTCTAAATCACTAGTCCTAAGATTAGGGTCAGTATTTTTCCCTTTTCCCCACAAATGTTCATAAATTGCTTTTGCTTCATTTGGTATCTGCTTGTCAAGAAAATTGAGATATTTACTGGCTTGTGTGATGTCAAAAGACTCTTGTCTCTCTTGTACCCAATTTTTGAGGGCTTTCAGAAAACACCATGCTTCCTTTGTCGTCGATTTAACATTTAGTTCCGTAATCCTCATTGCATAACTCGTTTTTTAGCAACTTTTACCGCTTTTCTCCATCTCATCTTAAGGGGGGTCTTCTACCTTCGCGCTCAAATTTGGGGCCTATTTTTCAAAAATGGATTGCAAAAAACTACACATGATATCCGAACAAAATTTTTTTTATTTGATTAACTAATTCTTGAACTTGAAAAAAAAGAAAACCATATGAATTTATAATAAAACTAGCGGCCCAGGCGAACTTTGTCTCGCCCCTTATTGTTGTTTTATATAGTTCTAGAGTGATAATAATACGCAGATAATTCAATTCAATTAAATTCTAGCTTCAATATCAGGTAGTTGCACCTTCCCAGACGCGCAACACATCCCGGCTGGTTCATTTGTGAATTTGAGAGCATGACAATGCGGTCATTCCTTGTCCATAGCACCAATTATAACTTTTGAATGAAAATAATATTCAATATCGGGCTCATACCGGAATGCAAGACGCTGGATCTGTTCCTCTGTTCTTTCGTCTCTTCTGCTTCGAAATATTCTAGCTGACCCGGTGAACTTAGTCCCACCTATCCGTGATTCAATTCATGCTGCATAAACAAAAACCATTTTTATCTCTGTCTAGTATGAAAACAACTATTATTGCAAGTATGTAAGGATGTGGTATATGAGTGAGAGGCGTGGAGCGCTGTTCACGAAAATGAAATGTGCAAAGATCCTCAATAGCAATCAATGCTTCATTGTACATAGCGTCACTGAATGTTATCGTTACATCGTTGCACCATGTACGATGTTGATGTAATATATCATCAGTCATTGAATCTTTGTGATTATCCCACAATACCTCTGCTCTGGATGGGGAACATATAGTCAACACTATAGCGAAGAGTAGACGAATTTGTTTTGCTGTACAGTTCAGTGCTGTTTCAGCAAGCATACATTCCCATTAATTGTCGTTTTCCAGCAAGCCGAGTGCAAGACATGCATCTTTATACGTTGTATACTGTTGTCCATCCACTGTACGTATATCTTGGAACGATAACGGGCCAGTAACATTAACCAACAACAATCGAAGGTAAAAGCACTCAGTCTGCCTTGGATTGACTGTAAACACCCGCCCCAACGCGTTCGATTGGAATAAATTTGGACATGCATCAACTTGTAAGCCTTGCTTGCGGGGTTTATTGCCACAGCACTGTAAATATAACTAATTGAATCACTTTAAATCATGAACCTCCTTTTCAAAAGAAACTCATAGGTCGGCCACAGAAACCTCTTCCTTTCCAAAAACCAAAAAAAATAATACCGAATTGCCACAGCACTGTAAATATAACTAATTGAATCACTTTAAATCATGAATCTACTTTTCAAAAGAAACTCACAGGTCGGCCACAGAAACCTCTTCCTTTCCAAAAACCAAAAAAATAATACCGAATTGCCACAGCAGCACTGTAAATATAACTAATTAAATTAAATCATGAATCTACTTTTCAAAAGAAACTCACAGGTCGGCCACAGAAACCTCTTCCAGAAACCTCTTCCTTTTCAAAAACCAAAAAAATAATACCGAATTGCCACAGCACTGTAAATATAACTAATTGAATCACTTTAAATCATGAATCTACTTTTCAAAAGAAACTCACAGGTCGGCCACAGAAGCCTCTTCCAGAAACCTCTTCCGTTCCAAAGACCAAAAAAATAATACCGAATTGCCACAGCACTGTAAATATAACTAATTGAATCACTTTAAATCATGAATCTACTTTCCAAAAGAAACTCACAGGTCGGACACAGAAACCTCTTCCTTTTCAAAAACCAAAAAAATAATACCGAATTGCCACAGCAGCACTGTAAATATAACTAATTGAATCACTTTAAATCATGAATCTACTTTTCAAAAGAAACTCACAGGTCGGCCACAGAAACCTCTTCCTTTCCAAAAACCAAAAAAATAATACCGAATTGCCACAGCACTGTAAATATAACTAATTGAATCACTTTAAATCATGAACCTCATTTTCAAAAGAAACTCACAGGTCGGCCACAGAAACCTCTTCCAGAAACCTCTTCCTTTTCAAAAACCAAAAAAATAATACCGAATTGCCACAGCACTGTAAATATAACTAATTGAATCACTTTAAATCATGAATCTACTTTCCATAAGAAACTCACAGGTCGGACACAGAAACCTCTTCCTTTCCAAAAACCAAAAAAATAATGCCGAATTGCCACAGCACTGCCACATAAATATTATTTGGGTATTTTAAAATACAAAACTTGACGTAAATTTCATGGCTACCACATCCATAGATTCAAAATTTCTAATCTTACAGTCAGCAGGCAGCGACTAAAGCTGTATTGCGTACTACCCTTATTGGTTAGGGGTACGAAAAATAGATGTTAGCCGATTCTTTGGCCTACAGAATATCCCCTCAAAATTTCATCCAAATCGGTCAAGTAGTTTCGGAGGAGTTTTGGTACAAAGGGTGTGACAGCAGAATTTTATATATAAGATTTGCCATTGGCGCGTCGTTGAATTAACCTCTGCCGGCGCGAATGAGTCAAACGGCTGGCAAGAAATCTCAGCTTCAGAACATGCAAAAAACAAAACATATTTTTTAACTTAATTTTAAGAACGTCGATTAGGTCTAGACACAAGCTTTTTTTAATATTTGAAAATTTCACAAAATGGCAGCGATTTGAACAAAAAATTTAATTTTTGACCATGTTTTTCAATCTAAAAATGACTGTAAAAAATTGGAAAAAAGTTGTGTCTAGACCTAGCGAGATGTTTTGTGAATACGTAACGCTTTACAGATCTTGGATATCTTCTATGGTTTCGTCAAAATCGTGCCAAAACTTTTGAAAAACACTACTTTCGGGAAAACGCGTTTAAAGATAAATTTTACAATACTATAGGCAAGGTGGGCCGGGTGTTTGAAGCTCGATATCTCGTAAACGAGCATGAATTCGATCAAATCCTTCACAGGGCATGTTCTTAGTTATGTCTACTTTAGAAATATGAAAAAAAAAAATCGATTTTTTAAAACCGCGAAGGTAGAAGACCCCCTTAAGGTTAACCGCATCACAATAATTTTCAAAGGATGGTGTTCTATTGGCTTTCTTTTGAGTCTCCGTGAAGTCTTTAAAAAGCGTCATTAAATTCTTGTCCCACCACAGTTTAGGTGTTTGATTTTCTTTAACTTTATATGTGGCTGTTTTAATTTCTTTGTTTATGTCTCTGGTTAAAGATTGGATGCTCCCACACATCAATTTTTGTAACCTGCTTATCAGTCTTCCCTTTGAAAGAAAAACTCTTAGTCTATTTAGGGAATCTACCATTTCAAAAGTAATTGAATGGTGATGACTTCCGCCCAAGAAAAATGTATAGCATTTCCAAGCCGTTATTTGACATCCTTTTGAAAAAGTTAGATCAACTACAAACCCAGTTTGCGAATCTATATTTCTTTTGAAAGTTGCACTTCCCATCATTAGCCATAGCCTAAAACCATGCCCTTTTTCCCTTTCCTTTCCTTTACTATTGTTAGTCCTGTCTCCAAAAGACTTACTTTTGGGATTGAAATCACCAGCCAAAATAACTTTTTCAGCAGAATCAAAAAATTCTATTTCGATTTTAAAATCATTTAAATTTATTTTTGGTTCAAAATAAACTGACACAAGCCATAATTATATCTGCCTCATGATACAATTAGAAAGGTAGTCCAGTTAAATTTTGACAGGCACTGAAATTAATTGAAAGTCACTGAACTGAACTGACAAATAGAGTGTGCTTATTAACCCTTAAGTGGCCCTTGTAGTTCAAAATAGCCTACTAGATATGAAAGAGGTGAATTTGATTATTGAGCGCGCAGTCAGGGTAGGTACAGCCTAGAGACTGCTCCCACAACTTTATTTTTTCTTCACATTGCGGTGCTGTCAATAATGTCACACCAAGAACATGCTTGCAGCAATTAGAGCAATATGCCATGTTGACACAAGGGTTAACGATTTCAAATTTAAAAAAACCGTCCAAGCACAATCTTTCCTGTCAACAACCAAACAGGTACTGATTTCAGTGCCTGACGAGAGAACGTAAGAGATCCGAATGGACTACCTTTCTAATAGTATCATGGTCTGCCTGAGAATTGTATATGTATTTTTAAGTCTGATATTTCTCTTGCAGGATATAGCTATAGCTACACCCCCATAGCCGTCTTCTCTGTTTTTTTCAAACAGGCCAAAATTTGCTATTTTCTCTAAAACTAATGTCATATGACAAAACTTCTGATAATATTGCAATGTCAACACAGTTTGAGTTTAAGAAAAACTCTAGGTCATTTAGTCATTAGCCTTTAAAGATTGTATATTTACTGTAATATTTTCAAACCCATTTTACATTTTTGATCTCATTCCTCCTATCAAAGGTTGAAAGTGAGTGTTTTTGAGTGTTTTTGTTTTCCTTGTACATGTGTTATTTCATTGTTTGCTGAAATTTTATTTATCTGTGTAAGCAGTTTCACCGATGCGGTGAAACAGACCCAGACCATAATCGAAGCGCCACCATGTTTACCGGTCTTCTTCTTGGGGTTCAATTGTTTGTTGGGAGGACGTCGTACATTGGTTTACCATCACTCCCAAAGACATTAAACTTGGATTCGTCGCTCCGAACAATCATGTTCCAGATATTGGGACCTTTTAAACATGGTTAAACATGGTGGCGCTTCGATTCGTAGGTCCCCTAGTGAACATAGAAGGCATTATGTACAGGGACATCCTTATCCGCAGAAATGCCGATAATTTGCCACTTGCCTGAATATTTCAACAGGATAACAACCAAAAACACACCAGCACGATAGTCAAGACGTGGCTTAACTTATAGAGAACTTGTGGGGAATTCTTTAGCAAGTAATTAGCCAAACAAAAACAGCAAATAAAAAGGATTTGTGGCGAATTTTGCAAGAGTGGAAGAAAATCACCCCTTAACAGTACGCACTTCTTGTGTATTCCATGCCGGAAAGGTCATCCCACTTAAGGGGTTACACCACTGTAAAACATAAAAAATAAAGGCATATTTTCGAAATTTTTGAAGGTAAACACAATGGAGTTATAGAAATTCTGTAAAGTATTTTACAAAAAAAAAAAAAACATACACTTCAAGTAATTAAAAAAAAAAAAAAGTGACTGCGTAGCAGTCTTTGCTGGCGTGATTTTTCTCAAATGGGTCCACGGCCGGAAACGTATCTTCTACTATTTTTGATCTAGAACAAAAAACTAAACGTTTTCTGATTCCATATTGTAGTAGCTAGAGAAGTACGTCGGGGTTTTTTTTAAATTAATTTTTCGTAAAATGTCGACACTTAAAAAAAAAATTTACAATTTGACCATAAAATTCATCACATTTTTGTTTTTAGAAAAAAAAAAACTATCCCCTTTTTCAAAAACCCATACGTTGTTCTCTTGAGACAACAATTTTAAACGTACTGTACAAATTTTGAATAGATCGGTTTCCGGTCAGCTCAAAAAAAGTGGTTTTGAGATCAACGCGTTTTAAGTTTTCCGTGGCTGTAAAATCGTGTGTAAAATCGTGAGACGTCCTGCGGCAGAACTCGAAATTCAGGCATGTAAAAATTTGTCTCGGACTCCATCTTTTAGTATATAATTCTTAAAACCCTAAATGACCTTTAGCAATAAAAAAAAACAAATTTTTCGTTTTTTGTTTTAATTCTACAGTGGTGTAACCCCTTAAGGGGGGTCTTCTACTTACGAGGCCGAAATTTTGGCCTATTTTCAGAAATTAATTGTGAGGAAACTGTACAAGATAATGAGATCATTTTTTTTATTACTTTGGTACATCTTTCAACTTAACACTATGGGGAATTTAATGTGTGTATAGCGAATCATTCGTTGTTTATATGGGGTCAAAGTGGGGTAATTTTTCTGGTATCATAACTACCCTAACTCTTGCCCGATTTGAAAATTATTTATTTTTTTTATATTCAGTGTTACGTTGTCTATGCTTCTCCGAGTACGATTTTTTTTAAATTAAAAGTTTTTTTATAATATAATTTTTTGTAAAAAGTTCCATTTTCAACCATATTTTTTCACTTGTTGGAGAGTGTAAAAATTAAACAAAAAAATTTTAAAAATTCGTACTCGGAGAAGCATTGAGAATTGATTGATAAAGAAGTGAGGAAAAATTTGGTTCAATTCGATGAAAATTACTGGTAGAAGTGATACCAGAAAGTTTAAAAAGGGTGATTTTCGGGAAAACGCGTTTAAAGATAGGAAAAAGGGTCGAAACGTGTGGAGGTGCCTGCCTATCGTTCTTTGTTTACCCATGAAGGAATGCGAATTTTACAAAACCCTTTATATGGCGTATTCCTCAGATCCTCTATATTTTAATAATAAACATAAAAATCTAATTTTAAAAAATGCTTAAGTAGAAGACCCCTTAATATTGAAGTAAATTTATTAAAAGTGCAGCAGAATCAGGTTATAACGACTCCGGTTATAGCGTTTGTCCGGTTATTGCGACGAAAACTTTGTATTGTATGCAAAGTACTACTGGTTTGTGCGTCTACAGGCTATAACGACGTAAAATCGTCGGTCCCTTAAAAGTCGCTATAACCGGATTCTACTGTATAAGGAATATTGGGCAAATTGTAACTTGTTCAACCATTTTTTTTCCGGTGGCTTAAGTATGTGAGCAAGAAATTTTGAAGATGGTTTCAGATTTTTAAGTTTTTCGTTGAATAAATATTTTTATAACATGGTTATTCTTCTATTTGAACACTGATATATAAAACTAATGTGACACAAGATTCTGTCAAAGTGCTTAGATGCGCTGAACTTGAAAGCGCTACTCAGAAAGAAGCGTCGAGTCCGGACAGGACTAACTGAATTCGGAATTTGAATTTTGTATGAATTATAAATATATTATTATTAAAAGGTTATTCTAAAGGTTGAAGAATTATAAAAGTGCGATGATTTTGGGAAATTTAAATTGACAAATTGATAAATAGTTTGTGAAATAGGTTATTGAATTATCGCTTAATTAAAAAAATTACAAACATTATTTTAGTTTTTGGTTGAAAAATAATGTCAACTTACCTGTCGCTACGGTTATGAGACTCCTTACATTTACTATTAGTAACTCGTTCTTCACGATGATCATCTGAAAAAAAATATATGTATATGACTGGCCGTTCTTTTCAAAAAGGTATATTAATAAATAAATTAAGAACATACTAGGGTATTATAATTTTATTAGTTATTTCTGACCCTATAAGGTATATTATATATTATTGTCATATCCGTTTGTCCGTTTCTAAACAAACTGTTCCCCCAGTTTTAAGCCTATCAAAAAAAAAAACTTTTCAAATACTATGTTGACTATTTCACTACTAAAAATGTTTGTCGGATTCGAGGACTATGCATATATGCCAGTGTGCATATGCCAGTATGCAATAGAAACGATCGGAAAATTTGTAGGAAACAAAATATAATTTGCGCACTTTGCAACATATTTCCATATACTTTGAGACATGACCATTTTCTGTTAGTCTAGAACTTCGGTTTTAATTGTATGAAAATTGGACAACTATCTATATTTATAGCTGCTTTATTACAACAGATTTCAAAGATATTTCAGCCCCGTTCAATTTTTATACCCAGGCAGGGTATTATAATTTTAGTCAGAAGTTTTTTAACGCAGTGAATGAGACATTTCCGACCCTATAAAGAATATATATTCTTGATCAGCATAAACAGCCGAGTCGATCTAGCCATGTCCGTCTGTCCGCCTGTATGTCCGTCCGTTTCTACGCAAACGGTTGCGTAGTTTTGAAGAAAATGTCTTACTTACTTACTGCAAGGGTATTTAAACTTAAGCATGCCGAAGTTAGCTAATAGTGACTAACCCATTTTCGTGCTTTTTGGATAAAATCGATCGCAGTTTTTAAGTTTGAAATAAAAACTCACTTGTTAGCAATTTTTATTATCTAGGGTAAGGTCAGAAAATAAAAATAAACTGATTATTTTCCTTAGGTTCATTAAAAAAGTTGTATGAGACGGGAAACAAACCACATTCTGGTGTACTTCTTTTTTTGGCCTCAGGTGTAGGTAAATTCTACAACTGATTTTTTATTATATGTATAAATGTTAGCTTTTCGTTTCAGTTGATCAAATTAGATTAATTTATAACACTATATTTGTAAGCTGAAAGGGTAAACAAATACTGGCAGTGAGAGCAAGAAGACTATCTGCAAAGTTTCATCCAGATAGCATCAAAAAAATACAAATAAATTTGTCCTTTAGCGTTGTTTTGTTTTATGATATATTTTGTAAATAATATATAATATATGTAATTCAAAATCCATGGTAAATGATTTGTTTTGTATCTAAATAGTATTAATTTAATATACCGTTTACCACCCTATCTCCATGACCACAAGCTGGATAAATAAAAAAGTAGGTTGCTAAAATCAACATCTGATTATTATAAGATTTTCCAAAATGTATTGTCATAGTTGTAAAAACATGAACACGTTTCTATTTAAAGTTACGTTGCTAAGATCTAAGATCATTATCTAACAGATCATTTAATTAAACTTTGAATTACAAATAAACACAGGCCGACAAAATCAGCTCGACCCTCTGACCCAGAAACCAGTATATACTTTTCGGAAGGTTTTCGGTGCACAGAATCCGAATCCGAGGTCGAAATTTCCGAATTGCCTCTGGTTTCCGAGATATCCCAACCTAAAAATGCAGCAGTTCAGTAAAAGAACAAATTCGATGCTACATAACTTCAAATCTAAAATTTGCCTATGCAAACGCTGTTTTTGTCTTTTATATCGGAAAATTATGAGGAAAAAAATTATAACATAGCCAGTTTTCAACACATTTTCGTATAATTTCAGACATGGACATTTTGTACTATTCTAGAATTTCGACTAAAAATTGGAATACTATATCATATAGCTGTCATGTAGTTTAATAGGTAAACGTTAAAACCGATTTTGTTGGTACATGCTTTTTATAATTTCCGTTAGTTTTTCGTATACATTTAATCAAATTTCGTAAATTCATAATGATCCAATTGTAAGCTTCAAGGGTATAGAAACTTCGGCGTTCCGAAGCTAGCTTCATTTTTTGTTAAAAGATTATTTTCCATTTCCAAAGGATTTATTTGTATTTATATTTACACTTTTTAAAATTTTTGCATATTTTCTTTTAACAAATTCTTTGTATTATAAATCCCGGGTAAGCATATATTTGAAGATGTTATGCCTTATTTGAGGCCTGGAAGACATTCAAAGATAATTTTATACAATAATCATTTTATTATTGGCAAAATTACAACAATTGCATTCAACAACAATCAAGAAATAACTTTACGCTGAACGACACCTTCGCACTTATTATCATTAAAATTTAACGTAACTAATAATAGAAATAATGAAATAATTACCATTAGTTTTATGGGTTATGTCTTCCTCCATGCTGATTTGATTTCGACGCCAGCTGACTGATGCGTTCAAACTTTCGTTATCATTCTTATCCATTTCGATTTCTGTAAGTTTCTCACATAGGTCATCTTCTAAACTGCTTTTATCCTGTTTTCGAGCGAGAGCTAAACGTTCTTCAATCTCCAATTCTCTTGCCGCTGTATCTACCGGTTTAGCGGATCCAAACACATTTAATGATAAATTTCCACTTTGTTTACCTATTTTTGTGTTCTCAACAGATTTTTCAAGTTCTGTTTTTTTCACATCTGGTAGTGGCAAGGTTCGTGGTTTTAAATTTAATTTTGGTCTTTCTTCGAGTTTTGAATTGTCGTCTCGTGAATATCTATCTAAATTTTTTACACGATTCTCGCGATATTTTTCAGATAGTAGGTCTTCTCTGCGGGTTGGAGAGGAATCAATTGATTGTGGTCTCGCACTTGTACGCCAAGAGCCTGGTGTGTTAGTTTCATCTCTTTCCGGTAAAACCTTTCTTTCTCTGTTAAAGCTTCGTTCATAATTAGAATAGCCAAAACTACTACCATTATTTTGACTATCTCGCCTCCAATTTCCAGAGTCTCTGTTTTCTCCACTATTTCCGAAGCCATCAAATCGTCTATTGCTTTTTTGCCGATTTTGCTGATCGTATTCGTTAGATAGTTCAATGCGAATGCGACGCCCTTTGATAGATGGATCTGGTAAGCTAAGTACATAAATTAAATCATCTCTATTTTCCAGCTCAACATAGCCAAATCCTCTTGATCTACCGTTTTCACCATCTTCACGTGGTAGTCTCAGGGAAATCAAATTAATACTTCCAAAAAATTCATATAAGTCGTCTTCGTTTGCATCGAATGGCAAATTATTAATATACGCAATAAACGGTGGCTTATGGGGAATAGAGTTATCATCAAATATCCGATTCGCCCGAGGCGCTGTAGGGAGCTGATAAACTAATGGCAATGTATTACTACCGTCATCGCTGTCCTCGCCATCCAAATTTCGTAATTTCTTTGAGACTTGTGTAGTTCCAACAGGTGTGTCGGCATTAGACAGAAAGGATTGTAAAGATATAACAGTCCCTTTGTTCTTTTTACCCTTTTTGCCTGGAAAAAAGTATAGTTTTATGTATGTACATATTACAATTTGTGTTGTACATGTATGTATCATAATGTGTATATAGAATATACATTTTTAAAGCCATTAAAATAAATTCTTATTTACATTTCATTTTACAAAGAATGAGAAAAGGAAATATGTATTTACATACACATGAATTTTTAAGATATTTCTTATAATGTATGCACATGTATAACGTACACACATATTAATATGTTACGTGTCACAGCTAAACCACGCGGGTTGTTGAAAATGATATGTGCACTAAATATATTTGATGGTCCAATAAAATATACGTAAAGCATGTAAATAATGAAATTAATTAAATTATCAGAATGCCTAACCTGCAGAAGCCATTTTGTCAAAGATTTCCAAACTTAAATTTTGAGTTTTACAAATGGTATGACTGGAAAGTCAATTTCCTTTTATCGTTATCGAATTGACCGTTTGCGTGCCATTGAACTCTAATAGTATGTTTACACCAACGTGCGTTACTTATCGATATCAAAGTTAACACAACAACCCTGGCCGTACGCTTACATTAGTTAATTGCATATTTAAACAAAAAAATTTCGAAAATGGGCTAGAGTTCATAGCTAATGCGGGAATGTCGACTGCAATGGAGTTTTACTGTGAGGTTACCAAAATATTTGGAACCGAGTATCCACCAGATTTCCTCAACAAAGAGATCACGGTCGCCATTAATGGATTTAAACACATTTTATATGATCGAAAATTAAAAACTCCGTTAATTTAAAAGATAACATCTTTAAACTTTACCAATCGTAATTTTATATTTTTAGGATGTTACTGAATCAAAATTATTCGGATCAGGATACTATATTCTATAGCATTCAAAGGAACGATTGGGAATGCAAAGTTTCATTCAGATAGCTTCAAAACTGAGAGACTAGTTTGCGTAGAAACGGACAGACGGACATGGCTAGATCGGGTCGGATAGGATAGGGTCGGAAATGTCTCTTTCACTGCGTTGCAAACTTCTGACTAAAAGTATAATACCCTGCCAGGTTATAAATATGCATTTATAAACATTTTTTATTCGAGTAAACGATGAGCTATTGTTTCAGGGGAATGCAAAAATCAAGCAGTAAGGATCAATGAGAAAATTATACATTCCGATAGCTCAGTATCCAGCAAATAAAGTTGTCACGCAGCGCAAAAATGTTTATTCTTTTGAAGTGTGACCGCTCTTTCTACTCGTTGCTCGGCATTTTTTGCGGGCCAATGATGCGGTCATGCTTTGTAGACAACCGGCAAAATTTGAAACAATATACACATTCATCTTTTTATGATTTGTTTTAGATTAATAATTGTCCCAAAGCTATTGACATGCGTTCTGGCGGCTGCGCCTGCCTTGGACTGCTCATAGTACATGTCTAAGGAACTCGGATGATTGTATATGGGCTCTTTTAGGCATGGGTGTGTGTTCCGTTCAGGGAGAAACATGATGGAACCAGTGTCCATACCCATGGAGGAGAAGCTGTTCAGTGCCAGTTGCATAATAAGATGCAAAAGTGTCCCATTTTCCCTTCGACAGTCCTGCATCCTTATTTTTAATTTTACTTTTTCGTCCCAGGTCTTTTAATGCAAATTCATATAATTTCCCGATTCCCAATATATTGTATTTGCCTTTATCTAGTCAATTAGGACTGTATTCTCTCTTTTAATTCGACTTTTCCACACATTTTCATGCCGGGATCCATAGGTTGCAATATGTCAGGGGCAGAGCGAGAGGCAAACATTGGAGACAGACAGATTTATTAAAAATTGTATTCCTTTTCGCTACGCGTTATGGAAATACTAAAACGCGCACATCAAATAATCTGGTAACGCCATGCCACTTTCTAGTATTTTCAAACCTGTACTGGATACCACACTTTGAAACTGACCTCGGCAACAAGCTGTTTTAAACTATTTGCCTCTCGCTCTCTCTCACTGCTTTGGAACAGTTTTCTTCTCTCTGGATACCGTGCAAAACGATATCAAAAAATTTGCGAAAACCTAAAAACGAAATCTACAAATTTTGCCCAAATTAAAATCCAACAATAAATAAATAATAGTACATACATATAAGGAATATGGAAGAAGCTTACGGTTTAAATTTGTAACACATAAATAAAGTCAAAGTATTAAGATTTTGTTTAATTTATTACAAAATTAAACATTTTATCGATTTTATTTGGGATTTTTTCCCAATTTTTTTCCATTTTTTTTTTTGTTAAAGCACAGTATCCAGCAAATGAAGTTGTCACGCAGCGCAAAAATGTTTATTCTTTTGAAGTGTGACCGCTCTTTCTACTCGTTGCTCGGCATTTTTTGAAGGCCAATGATGCGGTCATACTTTGTTGACAACCGGCAAAATTTGAAACATCACACACATTCATCTTTTTATGATTTGTTTTAGATTATTAATTGTCCCAAAGCTATTGACAGGCGTTCCGGCGGCGGCGCCTGCCTTGGACAGCTCATACATGTCTAAGGAACTCGGATGATTGTATATGGGCTCTTTTAGGCATGGGTGGGTGTTCCGTTCGGGGAGAAACATGATGGAACCAGTGCCCATACCCATGGAGGAGAAGCTGTCCTGTGCCAGTTGCATAACGAGATGCAAAAGTGGCCCATTTTCCCTTCGATAGTCCTGCATCCTTATTTTTAATTTTACTTTTTCGTCCCAGGTCTTTTAATGCAAATTCATATAATTTCCCGATTCCCAATATATTGTATTTGTCTTTATCAAGTCAATTAGGACTGTATCGCTCTTTTAATTCGACTTTTCCACGCATTTTTGTTCATGCCGGGATCCATAGTTTGAAATATGTGAAGCGCAGAGCGAGAGGCAAACGTTGGAGACAGCGAAAAGAATAAAAATTTTGTTCTTTTTCGCTACGCGTTATGGAAATACTAAATGCGCGCCCTCAAATAATCTCCTAAATCTTGCACCTTTCTAGTATTTTCAAACCTGTACTGGATACCACCCTTTGAAACAGACCTAGGTAACAAGCTGTTTCAAACTATTTTCCTCTCGCTCTCTCTCACTGCTTTGCAACAGTTTTCTTCTCTCTGGATACCGTGCTTAAGGCTCAGTATTCAGCAAATAAAGTTGTCACGCAGTGCAAAATATTTATTCTTTTGAAGTGTGACCGCTCTTACTACTTGTAGTTCGCCATTTTTTTAAGGCAAATGATGCGGTCATACTTTGTAGACAACCGGCAAAATTTGAAACAATACACACATTCATCTTTTTATGATTTGTTTTAGATTAATAATTGTCCCAAAGCTATTGACATGCGTTCTGGCGGCTGCGCCTGCCTTGAACTGCCCACAGTACATATCTACGGAGCTCGGATGATTGTTTATGGGCTCTTTTAAGCAAGTGTGATATCCGTGTTCTGTTCAGAAACATGATTGCACCAGTGCACTGTGGTCCAGAATTCGATTTTTTTGGCATAAACTCTAAAAATTAAGCTACAGACTTGAAACTTTGTACATTTTGTTGTTACATTATAACAAGTTTGTAACAAAAATTTGGGGTCAATGTGACCACGCCCCCCTTTTGCCTCCCATTCAAGCTACTGGAATGACTTCGGAATTAAACCAAATTTTATATTTTTTTTTTACTAATTACAAAAACTTAACTTTATTAACTTTTTATGAGATCTATATTATATACAAATTGTTAGAATGATTAATCTTGTTCTTCCTGTAATTCTATATTACATATTTATTCATCGAAAATGTCGCTTTACCAGAACTGGGACTTGCCTATGTATTATCGATTTATCAGAAAAGGAGCAAAAATGAGCAAAAGATATTACATAGCCATCAAAAACAAAGGTTAAACCTACAAACTTACGTTTTTAACTTTTGTCAGGAAGTGTCAGGTGGTTAGTTATACTCCATTAAAGACAGAAGACATAGTTAATTTTTTCCTATAAAATCACATAACTAAGACGTTACACGGCACTAAAATGCTACAAAAACACATTTATATTCTATATACATTAAAAACTAGATACCTTTACCTTTAATTTCCATATTTTATTTAAATTTTTGGGTGCGTAGTAAACCTTGTGTGATATGCCAAAGTAAACAAAAAAATCGCGCAAATTCCTCACGCGCAATCAGCTGATCAATAGCTTAACTTTGAAAATTCATAAAAATCTTAAGAGAAGCTTTCGGTTGTTTTTGTTTTTGTTTTTAATTTGTATGATCAATTTACTTTTAGAAAATACTTGCTTAAGGACGATATATTGACATTTTGGAGTTTATGCCAAAAAAATCGAATTCTGGACCATAGTGCAGTGGCCATACCCATGTCCTATACCAGTTGCATAACGAGATGCAAAAGTGGCAAACTTTCCCTTTGACCTTATTTTTAATTTTACTTTTTCGTCCTAGGTCTTTTAATGAAAATAAATATAATTTTCCGATTCCCAAAATATCAATTCAATTAGAACTGCTCTTTTAATTCGACTTTTCCACGCATTTTTGTTCATGGCGGGATCCATAGTTTGAAATATGTGAAGGGCAGACCGAGAAGCAAACGTTGGTGACAGTCAGTTTTATTAAAATTTTTATTCTTTTTCGCTACTCGTTATGGAAATACTAAATCTAATAATCTCCTTGAACCTGTACTGGATACCACCTTGTGAAACAGACCTAGGTGACAAACTGTTTCAAACTATTTGCCTCTCCCTCTCTCACACTGCTTTGCAACAGTTTTCTTTCTTCTCTCTGGATACCGTGCTTAAGCGATGAAAACATCGAAACATTGAACATCGAACATTGAAAACATCGACAACCATCGACATCGATGTTTTTGGCCGAACTCGCATCACTATTAGGTTAGGTTAGGTTAGGTTATGTCGGAAGGCCCTCAAGGGGGGCCACGCATAGGCCAATATGGCCCTTAGCTGTCCGAAAGTTTCTGAATGGACCTAGAGAGTGTTTACGCGGTTTTCAAAATCTTTAAGGATCGAGGTGTTTTTCGCGAAGGTAAGTAGTTCGCCTGGCTTCATCCTGGAGGCATCTTCTAGCGATGCCAGAAATGGAGCGCCTAGGTATTTTATTCTTGCCCTTGCTAGGGCCGGACATTTGGAAATGAGATGCTCCAAGGTTTCAGATGCTCGGATTCATCGAATTTCCAGCATTTGGCGTTTTCGGTGATGCCCTGCATGTGCCTCAGCTAGGCAGTGACCTGTGAGAATTCCCACTAGCAGTCTGCAATCTTTCCTAGGAAGATGCAGCACGTAGTGACTGAGTTTTGCGTTGCGCTCTTTGCAGATAATTATTGATTTTTTTTTATTTTTTTTTTTTTAATATTGTAGGTTTATTAAAGTGGCTGTTAACGCTAATTCACTACAACTATTATTAAAAAAAAACAATTTGTCTGCAGTGGTGCTGGTGTTAAACATGAATATGTTTTAAGTATTTTCAGGCTAACAGCTGCCCACAGAATGAAATAAAGGTGAGGTTATGGGATGAAAGGTGTTAGAGGGAAAAGAGTACAGGTACAGAAATTGGTGCTTAAGGTATCCTCCGACGAGCCAGCTGAGCTAGAGTGGTCCTCTTGAGTCTTCTTCTTGGAAGTGGTATAGTAGTGTCCCTTGCAAGAGGATTCGGGTCAGTCAGAAGCCTTTCCCAGTGCCTTCTTGCCGCCTCGTTTATGTAATCCCCAATTAAAGGAACTTTAAGATCGCGATGAATGTCTCGGTTCCGGATGTACCAGTCTGCTCCAGAGATGCATCTTAGGAATTTAGATTGGAAGACCGAAATAAACCGCACCATAAATGGGAAGACCATATTTCCAAATAGGAGCAAGAATACTAAGATAAATTCGCCTCTTGTTGGACAAACTTAACTTGCTGGCAGCGCGAGTAATCCAATGCAGCCGCCGAGCATCAGTCTCCAGTTAACCCTTTGTCTTCTTAATATGAGACAAAAAGTTTAGCCTTCTGTCAAGGACCAGACTCTGGTACTGAAGAACTAGTGAGATGGTTCTGAGGTGGGCTAGCTGAAGCCACCGGACGGGTCGCAGGTTGCGGATAGCGCAAGGCCTCCTGTGGAGGTTAGCTGCGAATAGCGACTTGTCGTGAATAACAAGTCCCGGACAACAGCGGGTACCACACCGTTGTAGTACCGACAAGGCGCTTGTCTGACCGTCTTTAATACATAGTCTTACATACTCCATACCTCCTACACGTTTTCCTACCCACATCCTATCCCCAACATCTCACAAGGGCAGTGGTGACGTCCTGAGGCAATGGTGCCACTTCACCCCCTTAAGCCAGGGTGTCATGCGTTTCCGTGCCCATTGGCTGGTTTGCAGTCAGGGGTAACCGACTGTATTCGGACGGAGCCTCACCGATACCTGGCCGCCTCGGTGAGTAATCCCTGGCCCCAGCGTGTTAATGGGGGCTATGACACGCTGGTAATACTTTCCCCTACACTCGTGGGACCAATTCATGGACACAAAAAAGATCAAAAATTTTAACACGCGGGACTTAACCGCAACCCAGGTGGCAGAGCGGATAGAGGAGGCGGCTCTGGACGACGGTGGTAAGCTGTCGCTGCGTAGGGGCTTGGCCCCTCACCCTAAGAGTGCTGCAAAGCCGAAGGGCCTGGCCATGACGCAGAGCGCCTCAAAGAGTGCTGCAAAGCCGAAGGGCTCGACCCCGACGCAGAGCGCCTCGAAGGGTGTAGAGACCTTCAAGTCTCGAGTGGCCGGCAGTGAGGCCACCAAACGTACTGACAGCAGGGGGGTTGCAGTGCCCGGCACTGCCCCAGCGGCTGTCCAGCAGGCGGGCGACGCCAGCAGGAGAGACGCTGCAACACCCTCTTCCGTAAGGTCGAGGCAGCAACTGGCGAAGCAACCTGTCCCAGCGGCAGGGCAGCCTGGAGGAGCCGGTGATCCCCTGAGGCAAGGACTCAGCGGAGCCGGCCGTAAATGGTACCTCCGGTACCTCGAGCGTGGCTTGAAGCCGGAGGAGGCCCGGAAAAAAGAACTGGAGCACCGTGCACCGAACGGCCAGGCCGTTGCGGGGACGAACGTGTCTCCAGTGGAGAGAGTCGGCGTCCAGGCCGTTGCGGGGAGGAAGCGGCTACTGCAACACACGTCGCCGCTTGACCTCCCCAAGACCGAGTCCAAACGGACCAAGAACGTCGCAGCGCTGGAGGGATCGAGGACCTCGCTAGTCGGGAAGCGTCCGAAGGTGGCCTCGTACGCAAGTGTAGCCAAGGGCACGAACCTTGCTATACTGGCGGAGGACTACCCGAGGAGGCTCCTGACGAAGGATGAGCTGTCGGCGGTGGAGCAGGCCCTCGTCGAAGAGATGAGGAAGGGCTGGACCGCGGCTCTAAACTTTAACGGCATCCAGTTCCGTGATGGTCTACTACTGGTGGACTGCATGGACTGCGATGCCAAGAAGTGGCTGGAGCTGACGGTCCCCAGCATCAGCACCAAGGTGGGTGTGCAGCTCCGCACCTGCCTGCAGGATGACGTGCCGGCGATGAACATCGTCACGGTTTACCTGCCACGCACCGCAGGGGAGACGATGGAGAAGTCCCTTGGGCTGTTTAATGAGCAGAACAGGGGCCTTCTCACCGAGACCTGGCGGGTCATCCGGCACCTGGAGTCCAAGGGTGGCAAGGTGCTGATGCTCGGCCTGGATGAGGAGGCGCTGACACTCCTTAAGAAGCGCGAAATGCTGGTGAGCTACAGGTTCGGCCAGCTTAAATGCCGCCTGCACAAGAAGCAGGAAACTGTGGGGGCGGAGGTGCCCACGAAGGCGAACACCAATGATGTGCCTGGCACGTCAACGGCGACAGCCAAGGAGGCACCCTCCTGCCCCTCGGGCGAAGTAGCTGAGGCCATGGACTTAGCAGCAGTGGACGCCGAGTTGGACTCGGTTTCGCTACAGGGGCTGGACCTGGCGCGCCTGCACGTGGGCGGCGAGGAGGAGCTAACCAGCATTGAGGAGCCATCCGATGATGAGCGGACACCCACCGGGATGCTGTCAGAGGCCTATCTGACGCTCTCGGAGGGTGAAGAAGAGCTCTAAGGATGGGGGTCACCAGCGTGGCACAGATCAACCTGCATCACGCGAAGGCAGCTTCGGCTGTCATCGGCAGGTTGGTCTCCAGGTCGGACCTGGGGCTGGTGCTCATCCAGGAGCCTTGGGTCGTCAGAGGCAGGATCTGCGGCCTAAGTAAAGTGAGTATGCAAACTATTGCAGACGGAAGGGAGGCATCACCGAGAGCTTGTATCTTGGTGCGAAAGGATATTAACTTTCTTTGTCTCTCTCAATTTCTCAACAGAGATCTAGTAGCGGTGATGATCACTAGCGAGCATGGGAGTATTGTGGTGGCGTCGGCATACTTCCCAGGAGACGTGACAGATGCCCCCCACCAGAGGTCCAGGATCTGGTGCAGCATTGCAGCAGCAAAAGGCTACCCCTACTGCTAGGGTGTGATGCCAATGCGCACAATGTTGCATGGGGCAGCACGGATAACAACGGTAGAGGTGAGTGCTTACTAGATTATCTTTTATCTAGGGATCTTACAGTTTTCAATGTGGGGGCTGAACCCACTTTCATTACTAAAACCAGGGCTGAAGTACTGGATATCACTTTCGGGAATGAGGGGGGCTCCCGGTTGATTCGCAACTGGAAGGTCTCCTCAGAACCGTCAATGTCGGATCACAGGATCATCCTGTTCGACATTCATAGTAACCTTAGATTCAGCAGGGTTATCAGGAATCCACGACGGACTGACTGGCCAGCCTATCAGTCCTGTTTGGGATTAAATCTGAGCAGACTGAATCATAGTAGGAGAGTATCGTCTCCAGAAGATCTTGAGCAACTCTCAAGAGAAGTAGGAGACACAATCTTGGATGCATATCATGCAAGTTGTCCCGAAAAATCCATAGAGTCCAGTAGGGACAATCCCTGGTGGAATAGGAAACTAGGACTACTTCGCGCAGAAGTCAGGAAGCTGTTCAACACAGCTAAAAAGAACAGCGCCACTTGGGAACTTTACACCAAAAAGCTGACAGAATATAACAAAGAAATCCGGTTTAGTAAGCGTGCTCACTTTCGGAAATTCTGTTCTACCATAGAGCAAGCCGCACCTGCGGCTAGAGTGTTTAAGGCAATCTCAAAAGGCAAAGTACTTTCTGAACTTTGTCTGAAAAGGGCGGATGGGTCATTCACCGAGGACGAGGAGGAGAAAGCAGAACTTCTCCTGCAAACTCACTTCCCCATGTGTAGAACCATCTCCGATATAGACAACAGTTACGAAAGGGTCCCCAACGGGAGACCCAACTGGAGCCTGGCTGCAGCGATCGTAACTGAACAAAAGATTAGGTGGGCTTTGAGTACACTCAGCCCCTACAAGGCTCCGGGGGTGGATGGAAGCATACCCATCCATCTTCAGAAGGGTGTCGAACAGCTAATGCTGTTCCTCATAAGTATTTTCCGGGGGAGCCTAGCAATGGGTTACATTCCTAGGGCATGGAGAATGGCTAGGGTGATCTTTATCCCGAAGGTTGGGAAGAAAGACCCCTTTCATCCCAAATCCTTCAGGCCGATCAGCCTAACCTCCTTCCTGCTGAAAACCCTTGAGAAGATTGTGGACAACCACATTAGAAACTCGCACCTGGTGCGAAGGCCTCTGCATGCGAATCAGCATGCCTATAGAGAAGGTAAGTCTACTGAATCGGCTCTCTTGAGCCTGGTGGACAGTATGCAGCGCTCTGTAAAAGCCAAAGGGGTAGCACTTTGTGCCTTTATGGATATAGAGGGTGCTTTTGATAACACAGCTCATGACGTTGTGGTAAGAGCACTCTGTAGAAGGGGAGTTGAAACGGGTCTCACGACCTGGTTGGGCAAACTTCTTGATAGCAGAATAGCAGAAGTCACTGTCAACAGTGTGTCTGTTAGAGCTCAAACCACCAGAGGCTGTCCGCAGGGGGGTGTCCTATCACCACTACTCTGGAGCCTCGTGGTGGACGAGCTGCTAGTTAAACTTACAGCAAATGGGTTTGAATGTCAAGGCTATGCCGATGATATCACTCTAGTATGTAAAGGAAATTTTGAGAGCACATTGTGCGACAGGATCACACTGGGCCTAAGACTTAGCTTAGACTGGTGCAGAGACGTGGGGCTGAATATCAATCCAGCGAAAACCACAGTGGTCGCCTTCACCAATCGCTACAAGCTGAAATCCATTCGGCCCATAGCCATTGGGGGCGCAGAGATTCCGATCTCCACAGAGGTCAAATACCTGGGAGTCATCCTAGACAAGAGACTAATGTGGAGACAACATGTGGAACATGCCGTTCGCAAGTCCACTATGGCCTTAATGAGCTGTAGATCTCTTGCAGGGAAAAATTGGGGAATATCTCCAAAGATCCTACTGTGGATGTATGTTGCTATGGTGAGGCCCATAGTCAGCTACGGGGCTGCGGTTTGGGCGAATCGCGCTGACCTTGATGTCACAAGAAGGCAACTGGGCAAACTCCAGAGACTTGCCTGCACGTGCATCTCGGGCGCTATGCGCACCTGCCCGTCCACTGCTCTGGATGTGCTGCTCGGGCTTCCACCACTGCACTTGCATATCAAGCACAGTGCGCGAAGATCTACCATGAGGATAACAGGGGCAGGACCAGCTGACTCGGCCGCGACTGCAACTGACCTGTTACTGGAATATCCGCAGGATGTTCAATTAGCCAAGTTTAGCTTTGATAAGCTCTTTAAAACAGAGCTTAGCAACAAGTCGGAGTGGACCAGCATGTCTACCACCTATGATGTGAAACCACATGCTATTAGGTGGTACACTGACGGCTCACTAACAGAGGATGGTGCGGGTGCGGGTGTCTGTGGACCCCGACTCAAATATCACGAACCTCTAGGGAAATTCGCCAGTATCTTTCAAGCAGAGGTACACGCGATAGAGAGATGTGCCTCGTTCAATATTGAGCGGGGTTACAATCGAAGAGACATAGCCATTTTCTCAGATAGTCAGGCAGCAATCAGAGCACTCAGTGCACATAAGATTGTTTCCAGACTAGTTTGGCAATGTATAGGAACACTCAATGAGTTGGGTGTGAACAATAAAGTAACCATATACTGGGTACCAGGGCATGCGGGGATCCCCGGCAATGAAGTGGCCGACATAATGGCTAGAAAGGGGGCGAGCACCCCCTTCTATGGTCCAGAGCCCTTCTGTGGACTAGGGCCAGGAGTCATCAGCCAGAGCAGTCGTGCGGACCTCATGACTGCCTGCGATGACTTCTGGCGGCTGTCGAAATGGGCCAGGCAGAGTAAACGTCTGCTAGGCAGCTACAACAGTAAGAGGACCAAGGAATGTTTGGAGTTGAGCAAAGGATCTCTCCGAATAGTCACGGGTTTCCTGACCGGGCACTGCAGACTGCGCAAGCATCTGCATAATCTCAAAATAGGGGAGGACAGTCTTTGCAGACTTTGTCTGGAAGGAGAAGAGACTCCGGAGCACCTACTTGAGGAGTGCCCGGCTATCAGTCGGATGAGGTTGGCCCACTTTGGGGGCCTTACACTCACCACAAAGGAAATGAGGGCCCTTCGACCAGGCGACATCATCGCATTCCTGCGATCGATTGAACTGTTCGAGGAGCTATAGCTCATTCACTAGGACGAGGGCACAATAGACCCTAGTGGTCGCAGTGCAGTAACCTCTAGAAAACTATTATTATTATTAAGGACCAGACCCAGATAGGGGTACTCCTTAAGCTGAGGGAGAAGATGACCGTGGATGAAAACGCCTGGGCTGGAGTCCCAGCGCAAGGTGTAGGTCACGACTGCACACTTATCAGGGCTTATGGAAATATTCCACCTACAACACCAATTTTCAAATCTTTTAAGCATAAGTTGCAGTCGATCAGTCGCCTCATAGACGCAGTCCACTCTGGCTAGCACTGCAGTGTCATCAGCATAGGTAGCAATGCATATGCCATTGCTTCACCTTCGAGCTCGCAGAGGAGCATCATGTGTAAACAGGCTATAGAGCGTAGGCGCCAAAACACTCCCTTGAGGAACTCCTGCTAAAATAGTTCTGGCCGAAGACGAAACACCATCCTGGACTACCTGAAAGCTTCTGTCAAATAGGAACCTTTTAAGCAGGTCGTAAAGTTGATGATGTAGAAGTCCTTTTAGCTTAGAGAGAAGACCAAGATGCCATACTCTGTCAAAAGCCTGTTGCACATCAAGAAAAGCCGCAACAGTATAGCGCTTCCTCTGAAATCCTTCCATAATGAAGCTGGCGACTCCGTGAAGCTGTTCTGGAGTACCGTGTCTTCTCCTAAAACCAAACTGGTGATTAGGAATCCCTCTTGAGACGCCAGGAGATATCATTAACCTGTCAAGGATACAACGCTCTAGGATCTTGCCAAAAGCAGAAAATAAGCTAATTGGCCTATAGCTATCTAGGCTACTGCTCGGCTTCCCTTTTTTATGGATCATCACCACATTGGCCACTTTCCACATTTTAGGGAAGTAACTCAACCTCAAAGAGGCATTGAAGATCAGGACTAGGAATAGGATGACTCGGTCTGGGAGCAATTTGGCTACTCTGTTAGTAAGGCCGTCAGGACCTGGCGACTTCCGGTTATTCAGCTTGCTGATAATTTTCTTAACCTCAGGAATAGGAGGGATTGGCAAGTCCATTTGGTGTGGGATGTCAAGCGAAGCCAAAACTTTGTCGACTCTTCCATCAGAAGCAGTGTTGAAAGGAGTAAACCTTTGCTCAAGGCTATCCGCAAAAACTTCAGCACGGTCCAGTGGTGTGCGAGCCCAGTTACCATCTGCTTTAATAATCGGAAATTTCGAAGTTCCGAGAGCTTTTAAAGATGCTAATGTCAGAACCAGGAGGCAGAAGGATCTTTCTTGCTGGGACACGGCTACACACCAAATCAAGCTGAATAGCTAGGGGCAGATGGTCAGAATTAAGATCGTACATCTCAACGATATGCAGCCTGCGGTTCTGTACTCCTCGGAATAATGCTAGATCCAAGGCAGAAGGCGTAGCACCATTACTGGGATAGAAGGTGGGCCTGCCCGTTGACAAAATTTGAGTTCCAGTATTGTCCACAGCGTCATCAAGAGCTGCACCTCTTCTATCCGCCCTGAAATTACCCCAATTCCGATGTTTCGCGTTGAAATCTCCTCCAAACAGGAAACTATCACCACCCAACTGAAGTAGAGCCTCAAAATTTTCGCAGGACCAGGAAAGTCCAGGTGGAAGGTAAGCAGCCGCTGGCTTGATTTCTCCGATCGAAGTGGAAATACTCACACTAGCTAACTGCAAAACTCCAAGAGAAATTGGTCGGTGGTGATAATGAATTATCCTGCTCCTAATGAGAACCGCAGCTCCCCCTCTAGCAACTCTTCCAGGAAAATCCGCTCTATAGATGTCATAGTCCGGTATGTTAAAGAAAATTCCAGGTCTTAGATAGGTTTCCGTGATTAGCATTGTTGGAGCAGTAGTTTAAGTTTTCATTGTTAAATAAGTTATATATAAGTTTAGTATTGTTAAATATGAATTCGGTATGAAATGTAAACAACCAAATGTAAACAATGAAATGTAAAAAGCTTATCAGTGCGCTCAAGCAGATTTGAGTGGTTGAGATTAAGCTGATAAGCTTTCGCCCGTCGCAGCATCACAATGTTCGGATGCTGCTCGAAAAAAGAGTCGACAAACTGAGATAGAAGCTGCTGGCTGCGCCCGCGCAATAAATAATTGGAACCGAATTCGAGCTCGTCTTCTTCTTCGCCTTCCCAGTGGAAATTCCCCAGCTAGGCTGATAGCCGCAAGTCTCATTTTTAAACATATTTTCTTCGGGAAAACTCTCCCGATTTTCCATGGCGCCCGAACAGGGACTACGGCTATAATTTTTATAATTTTCGCGAGTGAAAACACGAACAAAATAGTGCATTTTTCGTCGTCTCGGCACTTGTTCTGTTTTTCTTGTTGTTGGCGAAAAAACCTAGCTGGTGGAATTTGGCGAGTTATTGTGGATTCGGCGAGCGTACATTTGGAGTGGACATCGAAGGGAAGTTATTGGAAATTATGCCAAATAACCAGGTATTCAGTGCCAAAAATTAAAAATCATAAGCACTCCACTTTATGTGTGTATTGTGTGCGTTAATAATTCTTGGCATATGTGGTAAATTGGAAAACCAATTTAAATTCCAAATAAACCACCACCCCCAATAAAATAAAATAAAAGAGTGAACTGCCTTTGACAAATCTTATGGTGTTAATTTCTGTGAAATTAAACTGCAAAATTACAGTAAGCCCTACATACATACATATACATAACGTCAGTTTGCCGCCAACGTCGTTTCCCTTTTGTGCAGTTGCAGAGCAGTTATTAGTCTACTATATACACGGTGTCAGTGGCCAACAATATATACCTCGCACATTGGTTATTTTCAGCAGTACATACTGTGCCAGGGGCTCTCAAACCATACATAGTGGAAAGTTCCTGCAAAACTCGGCAGTGAACTTAAGCCCTGCTCACATTTGAATGTACATTGATTCATTTGCGTGGACATTAATTCGATTTATATGGAGATATTCGTACTTAGACAATTGTATTACAGTTTTTGAATTTTTCGGCGGTGTTTGTGGGCATCTTTAACCCGTACGGGATCCACTTAAATATTTCGGACAGTTTATGTGTCAAATAAAATTCAAATTTTGTGCATTTTTCGGCTTTGGTTTTACCCATCAACGGTACATACACATACAAACCACATATTTTGTGCATTTCGATGGTTAATTTCGGTGGTTCTTGTGCACCTTTAACCCTTGTATAACACAATAAAATTTATTGTTTGAATTTGAATTCGGAAATCATCAGATTTATTATATTTGGACATCGATTAAAAATTGGTTAAGTGCCCATATAATTACGTGCTCATTTACGAGGGAGATTTAACCCTTGTTTCGGAAATTTACTGGTATTTGGATTACTTTTATTTAGTCCAATTAATTTCAAAATGGAAAAAGAAAAGGAAGTATCGGCAAAGCTTAATTCTAAATTAATAGTGGCTATGCAAAAACACGATAGGGTTATGAGCGATATTGGACGTATGAAAACTGAATTTGAGGAAAAAACTATTTCTTTCGATAATTTTCAACTGGAATACCGAATGCAGCTTCTCGAAACATATTGTGAAAAATTAATGGATATTCAGTCAAACATCGATGTGCTAAACCCAGGAAATGATTTAAGAGCGTCTGTCGAGGATATGTGCATAATCACAAAAGCTTTATATCGGTCCGCATTGAGTCGAGTCGAGGCTCCGAGACATAGTCAAGGGGATAACAGTGGATTTCGTCATTCGTCCTATTTACCAAAAATGAATTTGCCCAAATTCAGTGGAAAGCATTCCGACTTTAAAAATTTTATAAGTCTTTTCGAGAGTTTAGTGCATAACGACCCGTCTCTAACAAATATCGAAAAATTCAACCATTTGCTAACATGCTTAACCGACGATGCATTAGGAACTGTCAAGGCGTTTCAAATTTCGGATTTAAATTATGAGAAGGCATTGGCTAGTCTGAAAAATGTTTACGACAATAAATGCTTAATTTTTTTCGACACAATTTCTCAATTTTTGACCTCCCTCAAGTATCGAAACCATCTGCATCAGGCTTGAGGTCTCTTATTGATGAAATATCGGCTCTGTATGCGTCGTTGCAGTCATTGGGTAGTGAAAAGGATATAAATAACGCAATTTTTATTCACATTGCAATGTCCAAGGTAGATCACACTACAAAATCCAGATTTGAGGAACAGCTAGATTATAATACGCTACCGACATGGTCCGATTGTGCGATTCAGTTGAATCGAAGATACCAGCATTTAGCTGCTGAGGAGTCAACCAAAAGTAAAGGGAAGCCTAGCCAAGCTTCCAATAAGAGATATTCCAAATCCTCCTTCTCATGCACACAGACAGACCGCAAACCGGAATCAAAGTGTCGATATTGCTCTGCCACAAATCAAAGTTTAGGCAGTTTTCAACCTTTCATGGCTTTATCGGTGATTCAGCGGTTCGATTTTACCAAACACAATCGGTTGTGCATAAACTGTTTAAATCCAGGTCATCCAGTGAAGAAGTGCAAAGCAACAAAGTGTCGTGTTTTCGCTAAACCTCATAACACACTTCTTCACAGATACGGGGTAGAGCAGCAACCATTTTCGTCTGGATCAGTTCCTCAAGCGCATGTCCAGGCACCTTCAGTAGCAGTTGATCATAATAATCAAGCTCATTCTTGTCATGTTGCTAATACTGACCAAGTTATTCTTGCTACTGCTGTAGTTAAAGTACGGGATAGATTTGGACAGTTTCAATTAGCACGAGCGCTGTTAGATTCAGGATCTCAAATCAATTTTATGGCAGAGGACTTAGCACAGCGTTTGCGGTTACACAGGCAAGAATCATATCTGAATATCACTACTGTAGGGAAGAACGACTCGATTGTACGGCACAAAGTCCACACGTCAGTCCATTCTCGCGTCAATGCTTATAGTTTCGCTACCGATTTTTGGGTGTTAAGATCAATTTCATCGTATCAACCCGATCACGAAGTCAATTGTGCCCAATGGAAAATTCCGGCTAACATCGAACTGGCAGACCCTCGTTTTCACAAGCCCGCAAAAGTGGATTTACTGATTGGCGCAGAATCCTTTTTCGATCTTTTGAGCGTAGGCCAAATAAAATTGGGTTCTGAACATCCTTCACTTCAGATAACTTTACTAGGGTGGATTGTTTCGGGAAAGTTCACTCAACGCACATCGAAGAACGCTCAGGTATGCAGCGTCTTTAGCAATGAAAATGTAAGTCGACTCGACTCTTTGGTGGAACGATTTTGGGAATTGGAACACGTTCCTGAGAGATCGAAGGCTGTTTATACAGCTGAACAAATTGCTTGTGAACAGCACTTTGAGCAAACCGTACACAGGCTTTCATCTGGTCGTTTTGAGGTGAAGTTGCCATTTAAAAAAGATCCAAGTGTCTTAGGCTTATCCTTCGAAACGACAAAGCGCAGATTTCTTGCATTGGAACGCAAGCTTGCAAATAATCGCGAGTTACATGACATGTATCAGGAGTTCATGAGAGAGAATCTTAACCTTGGGCACATGACGCTTCAAGTAAAACGTCAACCTCGATTTCATTAAATGAGACTTTAATGGTGGGTGCAACTATTCAGAGGGAGCTTTACGCTATTCTGGCAAGATTTCGTTTGCACAAATATGCCTTGACGGCTGATATCTCAAAGATGTATAGGCAAGTTAACATTGCAAATGAAGATAGAGATTTCCAACTTATCGTTTGGAGGGAAAATTCGACGCAAGTTCTCCAAACCTATCGCCTCAACACTGTCACTTATGGAACAGCCTCTGCTCCGTTTCTGGCCATCCGCTGCCTTTTTGAGCTATCAAAAATCTACGCTGAGTCACATCCTGTTGCATCAGAGGTGATTTCAAGCGACTTCTATGTCGACGATATGCTCACAGGAGCGAACAGTATCAAAGAGTTGGAGTTAATTCGCAGAGAGGTGACGAAGGTTTTGGAGTTAGGGGGTTTTCATCTAGCCAAATGGGCAACAAATCACCCAAGTTTGATGGCCAACCAGGGATCAGAAAAATCTCTTATATTTAACACTTCTGAGTCCGTTAAAACGCTTGGGATGAGATGGAATCCTCAGAATGATGTGTTTCATTATAGCTTGGAGGATTCGTTTCAGTCCTTACCACCAACTAAACGCAACATTTTGTCCGTCACAGATCGTTTGTTTGACCCTTTGGGATTATTATGTCCATTGATTACACGAGCAAAAATCTTGCTTCAGGAACTGTGGCGACAGAAATTAGATTGGGACGAATCGGTTCCCATGAACTTGCATACCAGTTGGAACGAATTAAAGCAGAATTTACTAGCAATTGACAAGATCTCCATTCCTCGATATATCTGTCTGTCTGGCTATGACACTGTTTAAGTCCACGGATTTGCTGATGCATCGAGCCACGCCTACGGCTGTTGCATTTATATTCGTACCGTGGCTGGGACAAATAGTTTATCAAGACTGCTAACTGCAAAGTCTAGAGTGTCCCCACTTAAAACAAAGTCAATTCCAAGGCTCGAACTCTGTGCAGCGCATCTGCTGGCCAAACTTTGGTCTCAAGTATATCCTTTGCTTAACAAATTGGAGTTTGAAAGCATTAACTTCTGGTCGGACTCACAAGTCACTTTATACTGGTTAAAGAGGGATCCATCCACTCTAGCAACATTTGTCGCAAATAGAGTTTCTGAAATCCAAGAACTCACAGAGAATGTAGTTTGGCGTCATGTGCCCACAGAAGAGAATCCGGCTGATTTAGTCTCACGTGGAACAGACATAGAGGGTGTGAGGTGTACTCTATGGGAAAATGGACCGGATTTCTTACTCCGAAGTCCAAGCGAGTGGCCTCGATCCCATCAGATTGAAGTTTCAACGGAGTTACAGTTGTCTGAGAACAAAAAAACGTGGCAGTATGTCCTTTTATCCTTTTATACACACCAGCGATTTAGAAGGTGTGAAGTTCAACTTAATCCGAGTTGGTGGGAGATTGCTATATGCACCAATTCCGTATGATGCCAAATTTCCTCTATTACTGTCCTCAAAGTCAGAATTTGTTTCGCTATTTCTTCGCAACCTGCACCGGACTCATTACCATGCCGGTGTCAAGGTGATGGTTTCACTTTTAAGGCAGCAGATATGGCTGATCAATGCGCGAGATGCATGTACGAAAATTGTCCGTAGCTGCGTTCACTGTTTCCGGTATAAACCAGTGCTGATGAGCCAGATAATGGGCAATTTGCCATCCGATAGGGTCCGAATGGAGCGCCCTTTTCTAGTTTGCGGAGTAGATTTTTGTGGTCCATTTTATGTGTCCTTAAAGATCCGCGGTAGACCTCCAATCAAAACTTATGTGGACGTTTTTGTGTGCTTTTCGTCAAAGGCTGTTCACCTTGAACTTGTTGTCGACTTATCCACTGACAGCTTCTTATCCGTCTTTAAAAGGTTCGTCGGGAGGAGAGGGCTGCCGGAGAAGGTTTACAGCGACAACGCCACGAACTTCGTAGGAGCGTGCAACGTATTGAAGGAGCTGAGCGAAGCGTTTCACCGCAGTCGGGACGAGCTGAGAGGATACGCGGCTCAGAGAGGCGTCGAGTGGTTTTTCATGCCGCCGAGGTCACCACACTTCGGAGGACTTTGGGAGGCAGCCGTCAAGTCCGCCAAACACCGGTTGCTGCGAGGAGTCGGCAACGCCTAGCTCACAGCGGACGAGTTGAGCACCCACCTGGTCGAGGTAGAGGCGTTGCTCAATTCGCGTCCAATCGCGTCGTCGGACAACGATCCCAACGATGGAGAGGCCCTGACACCAGGACATCTGCTAATAGGGCAGCCTCTGATCACGCTGCCGCAAGAATCCGTCATAGGAGAAGTCTGCAGCAAGGCCAGTTGCGCGTATTTGAAGCGGTGGCGAATGCTGTCCGCTCTCAAGCAGAAGTTTTGGGACGGCTGGTCCAAGGACTACATCGCCAGCCTGCAGCAGCGCAACAACGAGGACAACGTACCCCCGCAGCGTTGGCTAACAGGCCGCGTGGTGGCAACAACAGCAGGCGAGGACGGTAAAGTGCGTGTGGCCGAAGTACGGACGTCAGGAGGCGTCATCAAGCGCGCCATCCACAAGTTGGCATTGCTGCCAGTGCACACTGCTCCTGTCGAGGAGATCAAAGTGCCGGAGGCCTTTAACGGGGCCGGAATGTTGGAGCAGTAGTTTAAGTTTTCATTCATCAAATAAGTTATATATAAGTTTAGTATTGTTAAATATGAATTCGGTATGAAATGTAAACAACCAAATGTAAACAATGAAATGTAAAAAGCTTATCAGTGCGCTCAAGCAGATTTGAGTGGTTGAGATCAAGCTGATAAGCTTTCGCCCGTCGCAGCATCACAATGTTCGGATGCTGCTCGAAAAAAGAGTCGACAAACTGAGATAGAAGCTGCTGGCTGCGCCCGCGCAATAAATAATTGGAACCGAATTCGAGCTCGTCTTCTTCTTCGCCTTCCCAGTGGAAATTCCCCAGCTAGGCTGATAGCCGTAAGTCTCATTTTTAAACATATTTTCTTCGGGAAAACTCTCCCGATTTTCCATGGCGCCCGAACAGGGACTACGGCTATAATTTTTATAATTTTCGCGAGTGAAAACACGAACAAAATAGTGCATTTTTCGTCGTCTCGGCACTTGTTCTGTTTTTCTTGTTGTTGGCGAAAAAACCTAGCTGGTGGAATTTGGCGAGTTATTGTGGATTCGGCGAGCGTACATTTGGAGTGGACATCGAAGGGAAGTTATTGGAAATTATGCCAAATAACCAGGTATTCAGTGCCAAAAATTAAAAATCATAAGCACTCCACTTTATGTGTGTATTGTGTGCGTTAATAATTCTTGGCATATGTGGTAAATTGGAAAACCAATTTAAATTCCAAATAAACCACCACCCCCAATAAAATAAAATAAAAGAGTGAACTGCCTTTGACAAATCTTATGGTGTTAATTTCTGTGAAAATTTTCGGAAATTTATGTGCGTGATATACCACGGTCAAACTGCAAAATTACAGTAAGCCCTACATACATACATATACATAACGTCAGTTTGCCGCCAACGTCGTTTCCCTTTTGTGCAGTTGCAGAGCAGTTATTAGTCTACTATATACACGGTGTCAGTGGCCAACAATATATACCTCGCACATTGGTTATTTTCAGCAGTACATACTGTGCCAGGGGCTCTCAAACCATACATAGTGGAAAGTTCCTGCAAAACTCGGCAGTGAACTTAAGCCCTGCTCACATTTGAATGTACATTGATTCATTTGCGTGGACATTAATTCGATTTATATGGAGATATTCGTACTTAGACAATTGTATTACAGTTTTTGAATTTTTCGGCGGTGTTTGTGGGCATCTTTAACCCGTACGGGATCCACTTAAATATTTCGGACAGTTTATGTGTCAAATAAAATTCAAATTTTGTGCATTTTTCGGCTTTGGTTTTACCCATCAACGGTACATACACATACAAACCACATATTTTGTGCATTTCGATGGTTAATTTCGGTGGTTCTTGTGCACCTTTAACCCTTGTATAACACAATAAAATTTATTGTTTGAATTTGAATTCGGAAATCATCAGATTTATTATATTTGGACATCGATTAAAAATTGGTTAAGTGCCCATATAATTACGTGCTCATTTACGAGGGAGATTTAACCCTTGTTTCGGAAATTTACTGGTATTTGGATTACTTTTATTTAGTCCAATTAATTTCAAAATGGAAAAAGAAAAGGAAGTATCGGCAAAGCTTAATTCTAAATTAATAGTGGCTATGCAAAAACACGTTAGGGTTATGAGCGATATTGGACGTATGAAAACTGAATTTGAGGAAAAAACTATTTCTTTCGATAATTTTCAACTGGAATACCGAATGCAGCTTCTCGAAACATATTGTGAAAAATTAATGGATATTCAGTCAAACATCGATGTGCTAAACCCAGGAAATGATTTAAGAGCGTCTGTCGAGGATATGTGCATAATCACAAAAGCTTTATATCGGTCCGCATTGAGTCGAGTCGAGGCTCCGAGACATAGTCAAGGGGATAACAGTGGATTTCGTCATTCGTCCTATTTACCAAAAATGAATTTGCCCAAATTCAGTGGAAAGCATTCCGACTTTAAAAATTTTATAAGTCTTTTCGAGAGTTTAGTGCATAACGACCCGTCTCTAACAAATATCGAAAAATTCAACCATTTGCTAACATGCTTAACCGACGATGCATTAGGAACTGTCAAGGCGTTTCAAATTTCGGATTTAAATTATGAGAAGGCATTGGCTAGTCTGAAAAATGTTTACGACAATAAATGCTTAATTTTTTTCGACACAATTTCTCAATTTTTTGACCTCCCTCAAGTATCGAAACCATCTGCATCAGGCTTGAGGTCTCTTATTGATGAAATATCGGCTCTGTATGCGTCGTTGCAGTCATTGGGTAGTGAAAAGGACATAAATAACGCAATTTTTATTCACATTGCAATGTCCAAGGTAGATCACACTACAAAATCCAGATTTGAGGAACAGCTAGATTATAATACGCTACCGACATGGTCCGATTGTGCGATTCAGTTGAATCGAAGATACCAGCATTTAGCTGCTGAGGAGTCAACCAAAAGTAAAGGGAAGCCTAGCCAAGCTTCCAATAAGGGATATTCCAAATCCTCCTTCTCATGCACACAGACAGACCGCAAACCGGAATCAAAGTGTCGATATTGCTCTGCCACAAATCAAAGTTTAGGCAGTTTTCAACCTTTCATGGCTTTATCGGTGATTCAGCGGTTCGATTTTACCAAACACAATCGGTTGTGCATAAACTGTTTAAATCCAGGTCATCCAGTGAAGAAGTGCAAAGCAACAAAGTGTCGTGTTTTCGCTAAACCTCATAACACACTTCTTCACAGATACGGGGTAGAGCAGCAACCATTTTCGTCTGGATCAGTTCCTCAAGCGCATGTCCAGGCACCTTCAGTAGCAGTTGATCATAATAATCAAGCTCATTCTTGTCATGTTGCTAATACTGACCAAGTTATTCTTGCTACTGCTGTAGTTAAAGTACGGGATAGATTTGGACAGTTTCAATTAGCACGAGCGCTGTTAGATTCAGGATCTCAAATCAATTTTATGGCAGAGGACTTAGCACAGCGTTTGCGGTTACACAGGCAAGAATCATATCTGAATATCACTACTGTAGGGAAGAACGACTCGATTGTACGGCACAAAGTCCACACGTCAGTCCATTCTCGCGTCAATGCTTATAGTTTCGCTACCGATTTTTGGGTGTTAAGATCAATTTCATCGTATCAACCCGATCACGAAGTCAATTGTGCCCAATGGAAAATTCCGGCTAACATCGAACTGGCAGACCCTCGTTTTCACAAGCCCGCAAAAGTGGATTTACTGATTGGCGCAGAATCCTTTTTCGATCTTTTGAGCGTAGGCCAAATAAAATTGGGTTCTAAACATCCTTCACTTCAGATAACTTTACTAGGGTGGATTGTTTCGGGAAAGTTCACTCAACGCACATCGAAGAACGCTCAGGTATGCAGCGTCTTTAGCAATGAAAATGTAAGTCGACTCGACCTTTGGTGGAACGATTTTGGGAATTGGAACACGTTCCTGAGAGATCGAAGGCTGTTTATACAGCTGAACAAATTGCTTGTGAACAGCACTTTGAGCAAACCGTACACAGGCTTTCATCTGGTCGTTTTGAGGTGAAGTTGCCATTTAAAAAAGATCCAAGTGTCTTAGGCTTATCCTTCGAAACGACAAAGCGCAGATTTCTTGCATTGGAACGCAAGCTTGCAAATAATCGCGAGTTACATGACATGTATCAGGAGTTCATGAGAGAGAATCTTAACCTTGGGCACATGACGCTTCAAGTAAAACGTCAACCTCGATTTCATTAAATGAGACTTTAATGGTGGGTGCAACTATTCAGAGGGAGCTTTACGCTATTCTGGCAAGATTTCGTTTGCACAAATATGCCTTGACGGCTGATATCTCAAAGATGTATAGGCAAGTTAACATTGCAAATGAAGATAGAGATTTCCAACTTATCGTTTGGAGGGAAAATTCGACGCAAGTTCTCCAAACCTATCGCCTCAACACTGTCACTTATGGAACAGCCTCTGCTCCGTTTCTGGCCATCCGCTGCCTTTTTGAGCTATCAAAAATCTACGCTGAGTCACATCCTGTTGCATCAGAGGTGATTTCAAGCGACTTCTATGTCGACGATATGCTCACAGGAGCGAACAGTATCAAAGAGTTGGAGTTAATTCGCAGAGAGGTGACGAAGGTTTTGGAGTTAGGGGGTTTTCATCTAGCCAAATGGGCAACAAATCACCCAAGTTTGATGGCCAACCAGGGATCAGAAAAATCTCTTATATTTAACACTTCTGAGTCCGTTAAAACGCTTGGGATGAGATGGAATCCTCAGAATGATGTGTTTCATTATAGCTTGGAGGATTCGTTTCAGTCCTTACCACCAACTAAACGCAACATTTTGTCCGTCACAGATCGTTTGTTTGACCCTTTGGGATTATTATGTCCATTGATTACACGAGCAAAAATCTTGCTTCAGGAACTGTGGCGACAGAAATTAGATTGGGACGAATCGGTTCCCATGAACTTGCATACCAGTTGGAACGAATTAAAGCAGAATTTACTAGCAATTGACAAGATCTCCATTCCTCGATATATCTGTCTGTCTGGCTATGACACTGTTTAAGTCCACGGATTTGCTGATGCATCGAGCCACGCCTACGGCTGTTGCATTTATATTCGTACCGTGGCTGGGACAAATAGTTTATCAAGACTGCTAACTGCAAAGTCTAGAGTGTCCCCACTTAAAACAAAGTCAATTCCAAGGCTCGAACTCTGTGCAGCGCATCTGCTGGCCAAACTTTGGTCTCAAGTATATCCTTTGCTTAACAAATTGGAGTTTGAAAGCATTAACTTCTGGTCGGACTCACAAGTCACTTTATACTGGTTAAAGAGGGATCCATCCACTCTAGCAACATTTGTCGCAAATAGAGTTTCTGAAATCCAAGAACTCACAGAGAATGTAGTTTGGCGTCATGTGCCCACAGAAGAGAATCCGGCTGATTTAGTCTCACGTGGAACAGACATAGAGGGTGTGAGGTGTACTCTATGGGAAAATGGACCGGATTTCTTACTCCGAAGTCCAAGCGAGTGGCCTCGATCCCATCAGATTGAAGTTTCAACGGAGTTACAGTTGTCTGAGAACAAAAAAAACGTGGCAGTATGTCCTTTTATCCTTTTATACACACCAGCGATTTAGAAGGTGTGAAGTTCAACTTAATCCGAGTTGGTGGGAGATTGCTATATGCACCAATTCCGTATGATGCCAAATTTCCTCTATTACTGTCCTCAAAGTCAGAATTTGTTTCGCTATTTCTTCGCAACCTGCACCGGACTCATTACCATGCCGGTGTCAAGGTGATGGTTTCACTTTTAAGGCAGCAGATATGGCTGATCAATGCGCGAGATGCATGTACGAAAATTGTCCGTAGCTGCGTTCACTGTTTCCGGTATAAACCAGTGCTGATGAGCCAGATAATGGGCAATTTGCCATCCGATAGGGTCCGAATGGAGCGCCCTTTTCTAGTTTGCGGAGTAGATTTTTGTGGTCCATTTTATGTGTCCTTAAAGATCCGCGGTAGACCTCCAATCAAAACTTATGTGGACGTTTTTGTGTGCTTTTCGTCAAAGGCTGTTCACCTTGAACTTGTTGTCGACTTATCCACTGACAGCTTCTTATCCGTCTTTAAAAGGTTCGTCGGGAGGAGAGGGCTGCCGGAGAAGGTTTACAGCGACAACGCCACGAACTTCGTAGGAGCGTGCAACGTATTGAAGGAGCTGAGCGAAGCGTTTCACCGCAGTCGGGACGAGCTGAGAGGATACGCGGCTCAGAGAGGCGTCGAGTGGTTTTTCATGCCGCCGAGGTCACCACACTTCGGAGGACTTTGGGAGGCAGCCGTCAAGTCCGCCAAACACCGGTTGCTGCGAGGAGTCGGCAACGCCTAGCTCACAGCGGACGAGTTGAGCACCCACCTGGTCGAGGTAGAGGCGTTGCTCAATTCGCGTCCAATCGCGTCGTCGGACAACGATCCCAACGATGGAGAGGCCCTGACACCAGGACATCTGCTAATAGGGCAGCCTCTGATCACGCTGCCGCAAGAATCCGTCATAGGAGAAGTCTGCAGCAAGGCCAGTTGCGCGTATTTGAAGCGGTGGCGAATGCTGTCCGCTCTCAAGCAGAAGTTTTGGGACGGCTGGTCCAAGGACTACATCGCCAGCCTGCAGCAGCGCAACAACGAGGACAACGTACCCCCGCAGCGTTGGCTAACAGGCCGCGTGGTGGCAACAACAGCAGGCGAGGACGGTAGAGTGCGTGTGGCCGAAGTACGGACGTCAGGAGGCGTCATCAAGCGCGCCATCCACAAGTTGGCATTGCTGCCAGTGCACACTGCTCCTGTCGAGGAGATCAAAGTGCCGGAGGCCTTTAACGGGGCCGGAATGTTGGAGCAGTAGTTTAAGTTTTCATTCATCAAATAAGTTATATATAAGTTTAGTATTGTTAAATATGAATTCGGTATGAAATGTAAACAACCAAATGTAAACAATGAAATGTAAAAAGCTTATCAGTGCGCTCAAGAAGATTTGAGTGGTTGATATCAAGCTGATAAGCTTTCGCCCGTCGCAGCATCACAATGTTCGGATGCTGCTCGAAAAAAGAGTCGACAAACTGAGATCGAAGCTGCTGGCTGCGCCCGCGCAATAAATAATTGGAACCGAATTCGAGCTCGTCTTCTTCTTCGCCTTCCCAGTGGAAATTCCCCAGCTAGGCTGATAGCCGCAAGTCTCATTTTTAAACATATTTTCTTCGGGAAAACTCTCCCGATTTTCCAAGCATAATATCAAAATTATGACCGTTTAAGAACACCAGAAACTCTTCTCGATTGGCAAGAAGGCTCCTGGCATTCCAAATACCTATTTTAAGATTAGTCATTTCTGTAATTGCGTTGTTGTGACCTTGCATTGCTCTTTCTTTGGAGGTCCCTCACAACCAAAGAGATAGTGGCCATGGACGAGGCCAGTTCGTCCACAGCGCTTTTGAGGTCTATTAGCATGTTCGTGATCCTTGTGATATCCCAGGGATCTTCAGACGCAGCCTGTCTCAGATTGTTGGAGAGTCTAGGTCTTCTAGAACCTAGGGCGGGAAAGTCCTCTTCCTCTAAGAGGGAGGTCCTCTGTGAAATCCTGGAGGAAGGCAGTGCTCTGCTTTGGAGGCCTGGAGAAGAGACTGCCTGTGTCCTTAAAGCCTGTGAGTAAGACACGCCTCTTTGCAGCAAGGCTGAGGGGATTGCCATTTGCGGCCGTCTCTGACTTCCTGAGTGGTGGGCGGACAGAGGGATTTTGGGAGCAGTCAACCTCAGCTTTTTGGCGAAAATCCTGCACTTCCTGTCGTAGGCTGCGTGTTTGCCACCACAATTAGCGCATTTAAGATCATCTTCGGTGCTAGCCTGGCAGTCTCCCGACCCAATCCAATGATCCATACCACATCTCCCGCAGACAGGAGGCTTTAGGCAGTAGTTTTTGGTGTGGTTGAACCCATAGCACCTAAAACACTGTTTAACCCGATTTGTGTCCCTCTTCAGCTCGGCAGTGACCCTCTGTCGGCCAATCCTCGAAATCAGCAAGGCTTCAGCATTGTTAGCCGCTTGTTTGAGTTCAACAAACCACACGTTTTGCTTCGCAGGTTCACTAACTTCCTGCTGACTTGAGTTACGCCTGCCTCTGACAGGTGGATTATATAAGTTAGCCACCGTGTGACCGAGCTTGGTTAACTCCTCGGAGATTAGACTCTGTGGTGTAGAAGCCGCCAAATTGTTTAGCACCAGACGGAAGTTCCTATCCTCCTTCAAGCAGAAGTGCGTGTAGGCCACTGAGAGCTCACTCAGCCTTTTTGTGATAGCCCGGTGCATGTCCGAGTCCTTAGCGTAAATTCGTAGATCCCCAGACAGGGCTGTGCGGAACTCAAAGCCGTCCTCAGGAACTACCTTAAGTAATTCGTTTTCCATTGCAGCCACGTCGTTTACATTAAGTATCGCAGTCGTCCTCGAACTCGCTGGTCAGGCCATCGCTTTCAGCCTCCATTATAGCATCCAGGTCGTCTGTGAACAGAGGTGCGTAGGGGTTGGAGGAAACGGCTTTCAATGGATACCTCTTAGCTGCGCTGCCAGACAGCAATGGTGCCCTTCGCTTAGTCCCCGACTTCGGTACTACTGTTTGCCAACACGGCTGAGAGTTTTGTACAAGACCCCCAGGAGCGGCTCCTTTCCATTTAGCAAGAGGAATTGGATGACCTACATCCAAAACATCAGAATCCGTCAATGGTAGAGTTTGGCTGCGGACAAGATTCCTTCTCCCCAGGCGAGCACGCGAGACCATGCTGGAACTTGTAGCTTTGAAAGAGACACCCTTCTTTGGCTGAGTTTGGTACCTTGAATTCTGCTTTCCCTGCACAGAGGAAGGGGGGTTAGAGGTCTTACTCAAGGTAGAAGCCGACCTGAGTGACATGCTTGAAGGACCGCTGGAAGTAGCCGTTATTGAAGATGGGCACACAGATGAGGTAGACGGCAACAAGGAAGTAGTCAACGCCACCAAAGGAGTTGAAGCCTCAGAACAGGAAGCAGATTCTTGAGTCGAAGAGCGCTGCATTGATGCTAAAGCTAAAGCACTTCTTTTGCTAAAAATCGACGGTCCTTTGCTGCAACGTGGTCCAGACTTGCTGGGGGGAGGAGAGCTACACATAGCATAAAAAGGAAAGCCAAAAACAATTTCGTAGTAGATGGATTTAAAAATAAAATAAAATTTCAGAAACAATAGAAATTCACAAAAAGAAAAAAAAAGTATCAAAATGTAAAATGAAATAAAGACGGAACCGTCAGCGAAAGAAGGGGGAACTCCCCCACTTTATTATCGAACTACGCTCACAAACCCTGAGCCGTTTAGGCGAAATCCGCACAACCCAAAGCGGGCTAAACTTTCAGAAAAACTTTTGTACAAAATTTCCAAAATAAGAATTTTCCAAAGTTGCTCCGAAACACAACCTATTGTTTACAGGAAAGTTTCTATATTGGATGTTGATGCACTACGATCAGTACATTCAAGTGGCCCATCTGACACCAGCGACATATGAAAGTATAGAAAAGGAATACGAGGAAGTGACTACTGGCGTGCTGCCAGACTGTTAGTAAGTGGGTTGGTATTAAAGTTTTTAGTTGGGAAAGGCTATCTACGTTTGATGTTATCATGTACAAATCGTTATAATTTACACATAAGACTCTAAAGGGTTCATGCAATTCAAAAGACGTTCTACATTGGCTCAAAACTAAAGGAATATAGGATCTAGTATTTCTACTCGGTACGTGAAAGTTAAGCTGACCCAGCAAGTCAGCACTTTCCACGTCACCGTGGATAAGGTTAAAAATGAACGTAATGCCATGCATGGTTCTACGGTTAGCTAAAGAAGGTAAGTTAATTAGGAGAAGTCTACTAGAGTACGAGGGTAACCTCTGGTTTGGATCCCAGTTCAAACCGCGTAAAGCGAAAAGCAGAGAGTTCTTCTGAACTGACTCAATGCGTGTACTGTGAACCCCATACTGAGGGCTCCAAACGCAAGATCCATATTCTAAGATAGGACGAACTAACGAAATATATAAGGATTTTGTAACATAAGGGTCATTGAATTCTTTCGACCACCATTTAATGAAACCAAGCACACCTCTTTCTTTATTCACCATGCAAGAAATATGATCGATAAAGTCAAGTTTATGGTCCAGTCGGACACCCAAATCATCGACTATATTAATTCTTTCCAAAGAGCAGCAGTCAAGCGTGTAAGTCGCGAGCTTGGTTCAATAAGTTTATGCGGCACCATGTTTGGAAGTTATTGAGATCTGTTTGTAAATCAGACTGGCAGGAAGCGTCCTTATATTGCACGCAAAGTTTGACGTCGTCCGCGTACATAAGTACTCTGGAGTTCGTCAGAACTTTGGGAAGGTCGTTGATAAATAATGTAAACAACAGGGGACCCAAATAGCTCCCTTGTGGGACGCCAGAAGTAACCCTAAGAACATTAGATAAAGAATTTCTAAAGAGGACCTTTTGCGTTCTATCATTCAGATAATTTGAGATCCAACCAAGAAGATCAACCGGAAATCCCATGAGATCGAGTTTCCGAACAAGAAGAGAATGGTTGACAGAATCAAATGCTTTACTGAAATCAGTATAGATTACGTCTGTCTGAAAATCCTTATGGAAGCCCTTAACTAGGAAGGAAGTAAACTCTAAAAGATTGGTTGTCGTTGATCTACGCTTTAAAAATCCATGCCGACATAGAGAAATAATTGAACTGCAAAGGTGCTGCAAATGTGGAGTAATGATTTTCTCGAAAAGTTTTGGAACGGCCGACAACTTAGAGATTCCTCTATAGTTGGTGGCATCCGATTTGCTACATTTTTTGTGGAGAGGAATAACAAATAATTTCTTCCAAATAAGGGGAAAGTGGGAGGTTTCTAAGGACAAGGTAAACAATTTTAGAAGGGGATTGACAGGGCGTCGGCACAATACCTAAGCACACAGCCAGGTATACCGTCGGGACCTGGCGAATAAACGGGCTTAACGCGATGAAGATCTGAAAGAATAGTGCTTTCGTCTAAAGTAGGGCTGAAAATAAAGTTCGATTTGGGCATGATATAAGAATAAGTCTGATTTGAGTCAGTGGAAGTTGAGAAAGTGGTTTGAAAAAACTGCGCAAACAGATCGGCCATAGCCCGATAGTTATTTACGGTTGCAAACGAAAGCGAGGAAGGATGCGTAATTGGCTTACGTTTAGTGTTAACAAAATTATAAAACTGTTTTGGGTCCTGAGAGATCTGGACCCTACAACGAGTCAAATAATTCTTGTAACACTGCGCGTTCAACACGGTAAATCTTGACCGAGCAGATAAATAAAGGGATAGGGCAGAGTTAGAACAGGTATATTTATATTTAGTATACAGCCTAGATCTCAACTCTTTAGTAAACCAAGGAGGCTTATTCGATGTTGATGGATAGTATAACAGAACACATTCAGTAAAAAAGGAATTTACGGCACTGTAAAAAATATCCACGGCTACTGACATGTGGGGCCTCGTGGTGGATAGCGCAGCTACCTGCTAAACACGGGGTCGTGGGTTCAACCCCCACCCATGACGAGAGCATGGCCATACAAACTTCCTCTCTGAAATACTTTTCTAACTTTTAGAAAGTATTCTTCCACATAAAAATGCCTATTATAACAATTTTTCGGCAACTCCCACTTGCCCCACCGCCTCACCCCCCCTCCTCGCTATATGGGAGAAAAAACGGGGGCAACCCACATAGTACCAAGCGCACCCTGTGTTTTTCTGCGAACAGCAACAACACCCAGCAGGGCGAGCGCGTTACCAGACTGTTCGCTTTTCTACGAATAACAACACAACACCGTAGACGCCACTCCCCGATGGCGACAGGTGGCAGCCCCACCACTGGGATAAGCCGCATCTGGCCAATCACCAGATCGGTCGAAAACTTAAATCGATTACTGAAACTAATACGAGAAATTTAAACATAAACGGCTCCCCAAATTCGATGACGACCATAGGCATTTCAAAACGGACACGAATTGGACAATGGAACGTTAGAACTCTAAGAGAACCATCTAGGTTAGCACAGTTCGAGGCAGAGATGGAGAAACTCCACATTGCAATAGCTGGAATCAGAGAGATGAGGTGGGCTGGCAGTTGGGAAACAACAACATCAGATAGCAATCTAGTACTACACAGTGGCAACAGTGACGGCAGCAGATATGGAGTGGGAATTTACGTGTCCAAGCGCATAAAGAAGGCACTGGTTTCCTGGGAACCCATTTCTGATAGAATCATGACCGCCAGGTTCAGATGTAGAGCTAGATACATAAACATCATTCAATGCTATGCCCCGACGGAAGACGCTAATGACGAGACCAAGGACGACTTCTATACTGCCCTTACAGCAACCCTTAACAAGTTAATTAACATCCTCATGGGTGACTTCAATGCAAAAATCGGCCCCAACAACACCGGACTAAGATCTGTCATGGGCCAGCATGGAACTGGGATTCGCAACGATAACGGAGAGAGATTAGTGGAACTCTGCCAGCTATTCCAACTGGTCATCGGCGGCACGCTGTTCCCACATAAAGACGTCCACAAATACTCCTGGACATCTCCAAGTGGTAACACGCGCTATACCAGCAGATTGCACGAATTGCAGGTACCAATCACAGGCAGAACAAACCAGTCAGAGATCTAGAAGGTAACCTCCTATCCAATGATGATGCACAAATCCGAAGATGGCGCCAACACTTCATGGGAATTAGCCACACCACATCACCAAACGTGGCTCCAGACTATAGGAGTGTTGTGCCGCCATGTGGGAGTAGCAGGATACCCTCGGCACCCCCGAATGTAAGAGACATTTTGAATGCAATAAAGAAGCTGAAGCACAACAGGGCAGCTGGCGAAGACAACATCCCAGCCGAACTGCTTCAAGTTGACACCCAACTGATGGCTGAAACATTGCATCCACACTTCTCACGCATATGGGAAGGCGGAACGGTGCCAGACTCCTGGAAAAGCGGAATCATTGTGAAGCTTCCTAAGAAAGGCGACCTTAGTGACTGCAATAACTGGAGAGGGATAACACTGCTCAACACCAGCTACAAGATCTTAGCTACACTTCTGAACGAACGCCTCCAGGAAAAAATTGAGCCAACAATTCGAGACGAACAGGCAGGCTTCAGACCACACAGGAGTTGCGTAGACCAGGCAAACACACTACGCATAATCACCGAGGAAGCTGTGGAATGGAGAGCCCCGCTTTACCTCCTATTCATCGACTTCAAGAAGGCGTTCGACTCAGTTGAAAGAGCAGCAATATGGCGAGCACTTGCAAGAAAAGGAGTACCTGCGAATCTCATCGCCATCATCAAATCGATGTATGACGATGCCAACCTGGCGGTACTGCACAATGGAAAAACTAGTGCACCTTTCCAGACCAACACCGGAATTCGGCAAGGATGCCCGCTGTCACCACTCCTCTTCAACATCGTAGTCGACGAGTTAATGAGCGAAGAATGCTCGTCCAAGCGCGGAATCACGTGGAACCTCACCAGACACCTTGAGGACTTGGACTACGCAGACGACATCTGTCTCATATCGCACAGACTCGGCGACATACAGAGGAAAAGTGACGACCTCGTTAGGATAGCCAGCAGCGTAGGACTTGAGATAAACGTAGCGAAAACCAAAGCTATGCGCTTCAACCACTCCAGCCAAGGAAACATCATCATAAATGGGAACCCGATCGAGTTCGTCAGCAGTTTCCCATACCTTGGCACCATCATATCCAACAGTGGTGGATTGGATGATGATGTCTCCAGTCGTCTCGGCAAAGCCCGATCAGCATTTGGGAGACTATGCCGCATATGGAGAGACCGACAAATAAGCAGACGAACAAAGCTCAGGATCTACAATGCGTGTGTGAAGTCCATACTACTATACGGAAGTGAGACATGGCTCGCCACGAAGAAGATAACGCAGAAGCTGCAGACTTTCAGCAACAAATGCCTGAGAGTCATATGTGGGGTATTCTGGCCAAACAGAATAGCCAACACAGAACTGTGGCGCGTTACAGGCGAGTCCCCGATACACACCCAAATAAGGAAGAAAAAATGTATGTGGATAGGGCACGCTCTCAGAAGAAAACCTAGTAGCATAGTGAGGATGGCACTGGACTGGAACCCCCAAGGAAGAAGGAGAGTAGGAAGGCCAAGAAAAACCTGGAGAAGAACCGCTCACCAAGAACTAGCCCAAATAGACAGCACATGGGAAAATGCAAAACAGACAGCTCAAAATAGAGTTAGATGGAAGGCTCTCGTAGAAGCCCTAAGTTCCCGAGAGGAATAAGAGAAATTAAAAAAAAAAAAAAACTGACATGTCAGTGCACATGTATAAATCGGACCAATTAAAATCTGATATAATAGCCCCTGGGATATTAAAATCACCAAGAACTACTAAATGATTCTTATTAGAAAGTCGGTTGAAAACCGTTTGGATAGCGGAAAGATGGATCCAATAAATAGGAAGTTCGGACAAAGGAGGAATGTATGAACAGATAATGAAAATAGAGCTACCAATAATGGTTAGCTTCACACAGAGGAATTCAACATCAAACTCCTCGAAAGTTATTAATTCCGACGCGAGAGTGGAGTCAACCGCTATGAGGACACCACCCCCACGTCTGATAGGCCGATCCAGCCGATATATTGTGAACGCAGCTGGGAAAACTTCGGAGCTCAGAATCTCCGTCTTTAATCAGGTTTCTGTGAACACAATAACCTGGGAAGCAAACAAGAGACTATCAGAATACAATTTGGGAAGCTTACTACGTAGGCCTCTTGCATTCATTAGGGACATTTATTTTAAAAGATGAAATATTTCTAGCATAAGAAAATTTGAATTTTTCCACCTTTATTTGTATTTTGTCATCTCTAGTTTTGCCTTGGATAAAGGCTATAACATCTTCCGATGTCTGAGCAGGGGTGAGCCACGAAACAAATATCTGTTTCGTAGGTGGTATTACTACAAGGGCTTTCGGCGCTGCAGACTGATTGTCTGCATTGCCGATATCGGCCGGTAGTCCGGGCCTGATACCCTGAGCAGGTAAATTAACGGGGCTGTGAGGAGTCAATATTTGAGACCCCCAGGGGACAAAACGGAAATCATCGGGGTCCATGGATGTTTTAAGGCATACCTACACCGCTTTAAGCACGATGCAGATCCGTTCTGCGACTACTGCGGTGGCGCAATCTTAGAAGACGCAGAGCATTAATTTTTTGTGTGCCCGCTGTTCAGCGCAGAAAGAGCTGCTTTGGAGGCAGCAACGAACTGTCGCCTCACACCCGACAACATAACCAGGTGTATGCTGGAGACCCCATCCAACTGGGATGCGGTTACGGATATAGCAGCAACCGTCCTGAGGGAGCTGAGACGCCGGGAGCAGATCCGACACACGGTTGGCGAAAGATGAGCGGCACCTGACCGCCTGCCACCCTCGCGAAGTATGGCTGAATGCCGCCATTGAGAAGGCCGGTGGTCTCTCTCCGCCATCGAGACGGTGAAGGCGATTGCAGAGACGGCGATATAGGGCACGAAGTGGAAAGGCGGCTCCAAGAGCTACTGTCTATTGGTAACTCTAGACATAAGGAACGCCTTCAACACCGCCGACTGGAACCGGACGGTGGAGTGTCTCGCTGCCCTGAACATCACAGGGTAACTGCTGCAGACCGTGAGGAGCTACTTCAGCGAGAGGGTGCTCACTGTGGATTCCAGGGTATACGAAGTTTCCGTCGGAGTTTCGCAGGGCTCCGTGATGGGGCCCAGCGACACCACCGTCGTTTCCAGCTGACGCTTCCAGCGTGAATTCATTTCCACAGCTACTCAGTTGAACCACTCCCTTGGATGTAGCATGGATATATTCTCCGCGTTTGGCGATTTCAATTTCCACAGGAGTTTCCAAATTCACATAGTCAGCGTATAAAGCGATGTCTTTTGGTGATCGGAAGCCCCTGAATCTAGGATAAATACTTCCTCGTTCTCTTTCAAGTGATTTTTCTTTGAACTGTAAGGATGTGTCGCTGGCCGGGGTAAACCTCAACGGCTCCAGAGGTCCTCACAGTAATTTATTAATTGCTGCGACAACCAGGACATAATCGGGGGCCAAGGATTTAGCTATTTTTGGGGCCGAGCGGAGTGGGCCCTAGAGAGAAGAGAAGCCTCGGAACCGCCTGGAGGCGGTCTTTCCTTGGAAGATGCAGCACGTAGTGACTGAGTTTTGCGTTGCGCTCTTTGCAGATGATCTTTGATGTTTTGCAGGTTGTGGAATTTCTCCTCCATCTGCTGTTAGCTCGTGTGTCGGCCCGTCTCTCTAGCTCGCTTTGGAGCGTTCTTAGGGAGACAGGAATGTTTACTATTCTTTCAATCGGCAGTCCTACGCCTTCCTTTGCAAATTCGTCGGCGGTCTAGTTGCCATCGATGCCCTGGTGGCTGGGAACCCAGTAGATCCGCGTGACGTAGTCGTGCTGAGGATATCTAGTGCCTCCCTGCTTGCCAGTACATTTTTGGAACTGACCGCTGACGATTGCATGGATCTTATCGTCGCTTGACTGTTATCGCAGGTTGACCGCTTCATATGGGCGGTCTATGCTCTGCGCAAGCTCTGCCGCTTTCCCTATGGCGAATACTTCCGCCTGGAATATGCTGCATTGGCTTGGTAGCTTATACGACAGCCTCATTTCAGGGTCTGTACAGTATATGCCCGCTCAACTCCTCCTTCCATCTCGGAGCCGTCGGTGTATAAATTGAGCTGTTGAGCATAGTCCTGACCTGTTTTCCAGTAGTCTGTTCTTTCTTGCAATCAGTTGCGCGTGGATGTCTAGGGGATCAACTCCAATAATCATGGGTGCCACAGAAACCACTTCCGCTGCAAAACCCCTGAAAAATGATTCCGAGGTGCCACAGCACTTCCACTCAAATATTTTTCGGGTATTTGAAAACACATAACGTGACGTCAATTTCGATGCTATCTAAATTTCGAACTCGGGTTCAGTGATGCCACATTTTGCAGTCAGAATTCGATATTGGAAACTTTTATTATTTTCGCGCCAATATTTAAAAATTTTTTTTTAAATGAAAGTAAACAAAAAATAAATGAATTACCGAAATAGCTTAAATAACATTATTTAAAGAATAATGTATCCCAAAACCTACCATTTTACAATAATTTAAATAAAATGTTTGCTAATCAAATATATGCAACATGGCAGCCCTGCCAGCCAATATCGAATGGTTTGTGAAAAACTAAAAACACAAAACTTATTCGATGTTGTATGGCACCGAGAAATTGGTTTAGCGGAAATGCCTTTTTGTGGAAATCAAAACCACTCCATACATCAGAGTTGGACGCACCACCGAGATGTAAATCCAGTGCATTAGAGCGGGTGAGAGGCCCCATGTGCTGCTAAGCATTTTCTGGATGCATAAAGCGCTATGGTGGCCTTCTTTACCCTCTCTAATACATTGGGCTTCCATGCCAGCTTGCTGTCTAATACAATTCCGAGGTACTTGGCTTGTGTCTTCGGGGTTAGCCTGGTTGAGTTAATTTTCGGGGGGACCACCTTTTATATATATATATATATTTTTTTTTTCTTTTTTTTGGCGCGCGAGTCCCACGCCCACCTCCCGCCCAACCGACCGAGGTGCGCAGCCGTGAGACGTACGGCTCGATCGCGTTCTAGATAGACGCGTGAGAAGGAAAATATAGGAAAGAACGAGGAAAGTTAGGTTTAGGTTCATGCAACATTACGAGCTAATTCTACTAGCAATACAGTTTTAAGACGAGGGAGGCTCTCTGGTCCCTCTATAAAGTTAAAAAGTCGGTTGTAATCGGCACATAAGACCCTGAAAGGTTCATGTGCCTCAAACTCCCTCCTACAGTGATTTATTGCTAAGGGGATAAAGGTTCTAGATGTTAGTCGAGGAACGTGAAAGTTAAGCTGTCCTAGCAGGTAGGGGCTCTCTACGTCACCGCGAATTAGCTTGTGTAGAAAGACGACACCAAGCATAGTTCTACGGTTAGCTAGGGAAGGTAGGTTAATTAATAGAAGTCTACTAGAATAAGACGGTAATCTTAGGTTGGCATCCCAGGGTAAGCCACGTAGGGCGAAAAGCACAAATGAGGTAAGTTCTAAAAGATTTGTGGTGGTCGATCTTCGTTTCATAAATCCATGCTGTCATGGAGAAATTACGGATCTGCACAAGTGCTGCAGGTGAGGAGTAATTATGTTTTCAAAGTGTTTTGGAATTGCCGAAAACTTGGAGATTCCTCTGTAGTTACCAGCATCCGACTTGCTACCTTTTTTATGGAGAGGAATAATAAATGATTCCTTCCAAATAAGGGGAAATTCTGATGTTTCCAAAGATATGGTAAATAGTGTGAGAAGGGGGTTACACAGAGCCTCGGCACAATACCTGAGAACACAGCCCGGTATTCCATCGGGACCCGGTGCATAAACTGGCTTTACACGTTGAAGATCCAGCCGAAGAGAGCTTTCGTCTAAGATAGGACTGAAAATTAAGTTCGATTTGGGCATAGGGAAAGAATACGTCTGGTTTATCTGGCTTGAGGAAGAATAAGAAGTTTTAAAAAACTTCGGCGATTGGCGATTGCCTGATCCGATTTTGCTGAAGAATTTTTAAATGAAAGCGAGGAAGGGTATAGGTTTGGTTTACGCTTGGTATTAACAAAATTATAAAACTGTTTCGGGTCCTGTGTGAACTGAACCCTACAACGATTCAGATAATTTTTATAAGACCGAGCGTTATGCACTGTACATTTCGACCGAGCACTGAGATAGTTAGAAAAGACAGTTTTAGAACGAGTAAGTTTATATTTATTATAAAGCCTAGACTTAACATTTTTTAGGCGTGTCAGCTCCTTATTAAACCAAGGTGGTTTACTAGAGACAGACGGATAGGTTAACGGAACACAGGATAAGAAGAACGAGTTCATGGCACTGTAAAAAATGTCCACGGCGGCTGCCATGTCAGTACACATGTACAGATTTGACCAATCAAATTCAGATATAAGATTATTTAGCGCATGAAAGTTAGCTTTACGAAAACAGCGAACCTTTTTGGCTAAACAATCAGATTCATTCTTTACAACCGTCCCCGTATCGATAGTCACTTCGAAAGTTGGATGGTAAGGATCTTCAGGTAGCGTCAATGGAGGAACTCTAACTAAGTAAACACCTAGAGGATCAGAGACGAAACAAAGATCCAATAAGCGGTTTAAGGAATTCAGGACATGGTTAACTTGAGACAAGGATATGTCAAGCAGGCCATCAATAAGATCATGCTGTGCCATAGTCTGAAGGACATTTGACACACCATCAGATGACCAACGAGCTCCAGGTATATTGAAGTCCCCTAGCGCTACGAGTTGGTCTCGATCTGAAAGCCTGTTGGAAACGGCCTGAATTGCCGCGAGGTGTTTCCAATAAATGGGCTCCTCAGCCGATGGTGGAACATAGGAGCAAGTTATGTAAATAAGACTACCTGGAAATGAAAGTTTAACGCAAATTAATTCGATATCGGATATATCGTCCAGGGCAACAAGTTCTGAGATGAGGGAGGAGTCAACGGCAATTAAAACTCCACCTCCACGCTGGACTAGTCGGTCAACCCTGTAAGTTGTATATTTACCCGGGAGAATCTCAGAGATAAGGATATCTGGCTTTAACCATTTTTTACTGAGAATACGATTACCTGGGATGCAAAGGAAAAACTGTCAGAATACAATTTCGAGAGCTTGCTGCGTAAGCCTCTAGTATTCTGATAGGAAAGTTGGAAGGAAGGGGTTAGTTTTTTGGGACTGAAGGTGTTGAGGTGGTCTTAGCGGTGGTCCTTGTGGTTTGTGGCGGTATAGGGAGGCGTACTCCCACTGGCCGCTTTTTCTTTGTTTTAGCCTCGAATTCTTTAACTACAACGTGCTCGGGCCAGAAGTCACCAGAGCAAATTGTGTCAAAGATATTCGGATATCTTGGTGAGGAGAATGAGGTTCGTCTTGTCCGCGTTGATACTGAGTCCTACCTTCTTCGCCCACTCACATATCTCCCTGAGTGTTGATTCCATAATCGAGCTGAGGGTCGATGGACAGACCCCCGTGATAATTATGCTTATGTCGTCAGCATAGGCTGTTATCTTTGGGGCCTTCCTATCGAATCTCTTGATCAGGTCGTCTACCACCAGATTCCACAGGAGAGGCGACAGGACCCCGCCTTGCGGCGTACCCCTGTGTGCTCCCTTCACCGTGACGGCGGTGCCCCAATCGGATTGTACCCGCCTACAGCTTAGAAGATTTCTTATCCACAAACTGATGGCGGGGGGCGTGTTGGCCGCTTCTAGGCGGTCCATTATAGCGTCTGTGGTCACGTTGTTAAATGCTCCGGATATATCCACAAACACTCCTAGAGCATATTCTTTGTTATGCAGGGCTCTCTCAATGGTGGCTACTATCGAGTGCAGCGCCTTCTCCACTGATTTCCCTTTCGTGTAAGCGTGCTGGTTGGATGACAGCAGTCGACCCACATCATTTCTGATATCCAGCAGCTTTTCTATCGTCTTAAGTAGGAATGAGGTGAGCTGTGAATATAGCATGCAGCCCTGGGGTGATCACTTCTTTGGTCACCTGTAGCATGGCTGGGAATATTCCAGTCCTGGTGCTTTTATTCCCGCGAAGAAATCCCCATTTCTGGGGCCGCCTCGATATTGGAGCAGAAGTTTCTCCACGAGCTTCGTTGTGCCCTGCGTATTTCCTTTTTGTAATCCCTAAGTAGGATTTTGTATTCCTCATCAATCACATCCTCTTTCGCCTCTTTGGCGATTTTGAAGAATTCTCTGAGGTTATTGCGTAGGAGCGAAAGATTACTGTTCCACCAGGGTGGCTTGGTCCTCTTTCTAGCTCTAGATGTCGGGCATTCTGCGCGTTGCGCATCTAGTAATTCCTTGGAGAGGGTCTCTAAAGTCTTTTCTATGTCTTCAGCGGATTTTACTAGACCCGGGCCAGTCGCGAGTCGTGTTGAGATTGTCTTCCTAAACTTTCCCCAGTTAGTGTTCCGCTGTCAGCCAATGGGCGGACAGGGGGAACAACGGGTGAGAAATCACCTGCCGTAACTGTCTGCACCACTGGAAGTGTGACTATACTCTCCCCGTGAGGGCGGCTGGAAGCAGGTCCCAGTACGGTCATGTCTCTGCTGAGGATGCTAACAAATGGTGGTCGGGCGGGGAGAAGAAAACTCCTGCCCAAAAAATTACCCCAATCCAAGGTGGAACAGCATATGCCGAGGGATGCGTGTCCGGGGGGTGCTTGGACATTAATATGCGGACTCTGGTGGACCGGCCGACCCATAAGTTTTAACTAGGCTTACCACGGTATGCGGGCTCTACCGTGGCGGACCATCCCCATCCTAGCATACTCGTGGGACCAAAAACATGAATCATAATAATAAAAACAAAACCGTAGGTGGCCGTCAGACCTTAAAGTCGGCAGGGGGTGTACCCCCCTCAAACCCCAACTCGAAGACGCATTGTGGTCGAGTGTGTAAGAAGGAGGAGGAGAGCTCTTCAGAGCGCCTTCATCCGGGGACCAGCGCTACTGGTAAGGGCGAACCGACGGGCCCGCCGAGCAGCGTGATCGGGGGCAAGTCCCTCGACGTGACTGCAGGCGGCTCCAGAGGCAACCCCTCCCCAGGAAGCACGGCCCAGACGCAACAGAGGAAGAAGCCGCTCTACCATGAGCGGAGAAGAGCGGCCTTCATCCTCTCCCGAGCTAACCCAGCCATGGAGGCAGACACGGAGCAAGCGGGTCTCATAAGATGGGCGAAAGGTATCCTGCCTGACTTCCAGCCTGAGAAGGCGGGGAGGGCGGTTGCCCCCAAAGCCCAGCAAGCCAGCACTGACGCGGGTAGGAGCACCGCCAAACGCCAGCAGTCTGCGGACGTACAACCGCCGCAGCCGAAGCGTTCCAGGGTTCAGCCTCAGCGGTCCTTCGCCGAGGTTACTAAGGGGAAGATCCTGATTGGAGTGGTGGACGAGGGCTCCAGTGACGGACATATCCCGAGGGACCAGTGGCGGTGGATCGTTGGAGAACTGCACAATAGGTTCGTGGAGGAGCTGTTGGCGTCAGGTGGGGCACTGCCCCGTTGTGAGGATGCCGGCTGGCATCAAGGAGGCGTGAAGGTGATCGCGTGCGAAGACGCAGCGTCGGCTCGCGGCTGTCGACTGGGACAAGATCCCCAGCAAGCCTAGAGCCAGGGCGTGGCTTACGCACAAGCCGGCAGAGCCTGAGAAGATTCTCAAGCTTCTGCAACTGAGTAATCCCGACCTCCCCTCCTCTGATTGTCGTGTCGCCAAGGTTGAGGAGGCCGTTGCTCCGAGGCGCCAGGTTGTCCTGACTCTCAATGAGGGGACAGTCGGGGCGCTGAAGAAAAACGGGGGGGGCACTCAGGTACGGCTTCGAGAGCGTAGCCGTCCGCTTATACAAGGCAGACGCAAAGGCGGGCCTGAAGCAGGAGGACCCTAACATAGAGGGACCTCGCATCGAGGAGGCGCCCGAAGGATTGTCCGACGAGGAGGACATTCTGGAGGGGTACGTCTCTGAGGAGAGCGAGCTCGCGAGGGGCTTGCGCGACGTCGGGATGTCCGAGGAGGAGGACGGGTTGGACGAGCCGACCTCGGACGCCGACATCACCGTGGTGAAGGTCAAGATCAAGCAGCAGAATGTCGCTGACGTTTTTGCAGATCAACCTCCACCACAGTAAAGCAGCTTCCGCTGCCCTTCTAGTCCACCTGTCAGAAGGTGGTACCGACGCTGTCCTCATCCAGGAGCCCTGGATCTGTGGCGACAGAATGCTCTGCATACCTGGGGCACGATCAGGACCCCATCCCCCCAACCCTGAAGCATGTAACCGAGGACAGTAGAAGACTGGGCCTGGGTCTCATCATCGGGTGCGACGCGAACGGCCACCACCATCAGTGGGGCAGCACTAACACCAATGACAGGGGTGAGTCTCTTTCTGATTTTATCCTTGCATCCAACTTGCTGGTGGAAACTCAGGTAATGAACCCACCTTTATAATTAAAAATCGTAGGGAGGTATTGGATATCACCCTTCTATCTGAATCCCTTAGGGATAACCTTAAGTCATGGAGGGTGCTGGAGAAGCACTCCTTCTCTGATCACAGATACATTTAGTTAACGCAGTTACCTTTCGGAACCCCCGGAGAACCGACTGGGAGAAATACAGGTCCCAACTAAATAGGATACTCAAATCCCCTCCAACACAGACGAATCGTGGCGCCTCTACAAAACCAACCTGTCCCTATACAACAGGGAATTAAGAAAGGCCAAAAGGAGGGCCTGGTCCGACTAACCCGGGCTTCGTCAAGTGCCCTGACGACAGATGGACGACCTCCAGTGAGGAAACCCTCGGGGTTCTCCTGGACGTCCATTTCCCCTTTAGCTCTTTCCAGAGCAGCCCACCTAACCCCCCGACTCGGCGGGGTCCGTCCGAAATGGCATACCTTCTTACTGATAGGAACATTAGATGGGCAATCAACAGCTTCAGCCCATATAAATCCCCAGGGGTGGACGGCATCATACCTGCACAGCTTAGCTACGCAGATGAGCTATCCACGCCCTGGCTTCGACTGATCTTTGCGATCATCCTCGACAAAAGGAGTCATTCCGAATGGATGGCTCCGCTCAAAGTTGTATTCATCCCCAAGGCAGGCAAGCCGTCGCAATGCACGCCAAAGGACTACAGTCCGATAAGCCTCTCCTCGTTTCTACTCAAGACGCTGGAGAGACTCATCAGCCTACATCTCAGAACTAATATTCCCCAATCATCCTTATCAGGATCACAACACGCGTATAGAAGGGGCAGATCGACAGAGACAGCACTCCATTCGCTTCCCACTATCATAGAAAAATCGCTCCACGAAAAGAAGTTCACACTCGTCGCCTTCTTGGATATAGAGGGCACTTTCAACAACATCCTTCCAGGTTCAATCACATCAGCACTGACTAAGCTGGGAATTGATCGACACTCAGTGGGTCTCATTGACCGGATCTTGCGCAGCAGAACGGTGGAGGCAACACTGGGGGGGTCAACCATCTCCAGACAAGTCAACAGAGGCACACCTCAGGGCGGAGTCCTCTCCCCTCTCCTATGGAATGTGGCGGTCAACGAACTGCTCCAGGGCATAGAAGAGGGCGGCTGTCGTGTCGTGGCCTACGCGGATGATGACGCTTTGGCGTTCACAGGAAAATTCCCGCAGACACTCTGTGACAGGATGAGCGAAAGCCTTCGGTTTCTGACGGTCTGGACCTCAAAGTCTGGTCTGGGAGTAAACCCAGCGAAAACTGAACTAGTCCTTTTTACCAGGAAATACAAAGTCCCCAAAATGATACCCCCTAAACTCTGCGGGGTACCCCTCACCCTCAAAAATGAGGCCAAGTATCTAGGTCTTATCCTGGACAGGAAGCTCAATTGGTCCCTTAACACGGATGAAAGGGCCAAAAAGGCTACAATCGCGCTATACACCTGCCGCAAGGCTATCGAGTTAAAATGGGGTATGACCCCAAAAATTGTCCGTTGGCTGTACACGGCTATTATTCGCCCAATACTCCTCTACGGGGTGGCTATTTGGTGGCCAGCTCTAAAGCGGTCCACCTGCCTGGGCACGTTTAGAAAAATCCAACGCACGGCCGAGATCTGCGTGACAGGCGGCCTGCGCACGACCCCGGGAGACGCTCTGGACGTTCTCCTGGATATCCTCCCAATAGAAATAATGGGAGAGATGACCGCGTCACTCTCGGCACTGAGGCTGAAGGGCGCGGGTCTGTGGAGGCGTTCGAGTTTCTGGCACACGAATCTCGACACTGCCCCACACCTTACTGAGGGAAACACAGACTACTGTGTCCCCGCTGAACACCCTACCACACCCTTCCAGGTTTACATCCCCGATAGAGAGGAATGGAACCTTGGACCTCCTGGACCTCTACAGTCCCTTCATATCTACACGGATGGCTCAAAATTGGACGGCCGGGTGGGAGGAGGTATATACTCCGAGCACCTGGGAGTTAGCGTCTCTTTTAGGCTACCCGACCACTGCAGCGTCTTTCAGGCGGAGGTTTACGCCATCAAAGAAGCTATTGATCGGCTCCCCCCCACAAGGGTCAGAGCTCCCATATGTATATTCTCTGACAGTCAGGCCGCCCTGAAGTCACTTGAAGCCATCTCTTCAAACTCGAAGACCATTAACGCCTGCCGCAGATCTCTTCACGAGATGGCGGAGCAGTACGACCTCCACCTCATATGGGTCCCAGGACATAGGGACATCGAGGGCAACTGCGCTGCCGATGAGCTGGCCCGGCAGGGTACAACCTCCCCTCTTCTCCAGGAGAGGGAGTCAGTTGACATGCCCTTGGCCACTCGCAGACTTCTCTGTAAGGAGTACTTCCACCTCCTCGCGGACAGGAAATGGGAAAACCTAATCACCTCCCGCCACGCTAGAATGATCTGGCCACGCCGATCAGCGAAACGCTCATTGGAGCTATTTTCATTAAGCAGGGAAAGCTGCGCCCTTGCCGTCAGGGCTCTTACTGGTCACTGGCTACTTGGAACACATGCGTCCAGGCTGTCAGTGCACCATAACGACTTCTGTAGAAGCTGTAGGGATGAGGAGGAGGAGGAGACCGCCCTTCACCTCCTCTGCCACTGTCCGGCCCTAAGCAGACGAAGACTGCAGTATCTGGGCTTCTCCACCCTTGTGGATCTCGCAGAGTTAAGCGAGACATCACCGAGGCAGTTAACCCGATTCATCCAAGGATCGGGTTGGGCCTCTCTCACGTAAGGATTTGTTATCGGCCCATGAGAACCTGCACTGGACGGGGGATCTAAGCCTACGCGGCATCACAAAGAGCCACCTCAGGCTCAAGTGTATGGACCGGCTCTCTTGAATCGGCTATCACCGCCTTAACCTAACCTAACCTAGTGTTCCGGGGGTTCCTAAAGACGGTTGGTTTGGGAGAGTGGTCGAAATCGTATTGGAATTGAATGTACTTATAATCTGAGAAGGATGGTCTTATTTATTAGAAAAATATAGCAAGTGACTGCTATTGTAGGCCATATCCTTACCTCAACCGAAGTAAGGAGTGTTTTTTAACGATGTGCTCCGACTCACATCATGTGGGCGGAGGCAAGGATAGGTGTCTTAAAAAATTTTGTGTATTTAAATCTAACGACAATTCAACATGTAACAAAAAGTATAACGCATTATAAAAAGAACATAAAACACGAAAAGAGTCATGCAACTCGAAGTTTGTTTTACACAAATCAAGAGCAATAGGACGAAAGTGACGACAAGGTCTAACAGGGACTGAGAAATGCAATTGACTTAGAAGATAGGATAGGATAGATAATTTAAATAGAAAAATCACTCCGTGGCAGGTCCGACGATCCTTCAGAGTGGGAAGACTGAGAAGACGCAGCCTGTCGATGTAAGACGGGAGGCGGCGATGTTGGTCCCAATGAAATCCCCGAGGAGCGAACAAAAGGAATTGTTTTTGAACCGATTCAATAAGGTCTTGATACTTCGCATATTGAGGTGACCAAACACACGAACAGTATTCGAGAATAGGACGAACAAGAGAGACATAAAGAAGTTGTGTGGTGTAAGGATCGTCAAACTCCTTAGACCAACGCTTGACAAAGGCAAAAACACCTTTAGCTTTCCCAACAATTATGCCAATGTGGTCAAAAAAATTCAAATTATGGGTAAAAAGAACTCCAAGATCGGTAACAGAATGTATGCGCTCAAGATCACTCAACCCTAGAGAATAACTTACAGAGAAACAGTTTTTACGAAAAAAAGACATAAATTTACATTTAGAGTTGTTAAGAAACACAAATTGTTAATTCCCAGGACTGCACGTTGTTTAGGTCAGATTGTAAAAGCATATAAAAGTCAGGGTTTGTCAGTGGTAAGCGTCATCAGCGTACATCATAACTTGGGAATGAAGAACGACATTGGGCAAGTCGTTAATAAAAATGCCAAACAGAAGTGGCCCAAGGTGACTCCCTTGCGGAACACCCGAAGTTACGCGGACGCAATCTGAAAAAGAACCCTTGAAGGCTACTCTTTGAGTTCGGTTGGATAGGTAGGTGGCGATCCAATTCGTCAGCAAGACAGGGAAACCCGAAAGCGTAAGTTTTTTCAGCAGCAGCTGGTGATTTACACAGTCAAAGGCTTTACTGAAGTCCGTAAAGACAACGTCAGTTATTATTGTTATTTTTAAATGAGTTTCTAATAACAGTGCTAAACTCCAGAAGGTTTGTGGAAGTTGACCTGTGTTTCATGAAGCCATGCTGGTAGGGGGACATTATAGAGCGGCATTGGTGCTGAAGTTGAGCAGTAACAAGTGATTCGAAAAGCTTAGGAATCGCACTGAGTTTTGCAATCCCTCTATAGTTTTCAATATTGGATTTGCTACCCTTTTTGTGAAGGGGAATTATAAAAGATTCCTTCCAACTTTCCGGAAAAAATGAAAGCTGAAGGGATATCTTAAATAGTTTAGACAAAGGACTACATAATGCACTGGCACAATATCTCAAGACACAGCTAGGAACAAGATCAGGACCAGAAGAGAAGGATAGCTTAAGTGTTTTGAGATGGTGAAAAACATCGTTTTCGCAGATTGTGGGCAAAAAAAAATACTGTCAGAGTGCGGAAGAGAGTATGGATATTGTAAGGTTGAGTCAAAACTGATAGATGTATAAGTAGTCCGGAAGAATTTCGCGAATAAGTTCGCGATATCGTGCTCGTTCGAGGCGGACTCGTTATTGAGGTGAAGACAGGACGGATAAATGTGTGACTTATGTTTCGAGTTAACATAAAACTGCTTGGGATTAGCCTGAAACTCAGCTCTACAACGATTCAGGTGGTTCTTGTAACATTCAGAGTTGTGAGTCAGAAAGTCAGAGCGGGCTATTAAATATCTAGCACGATCGACTTGCAGCCCGGTTCGTCTGAATTTTTTAAAAAGTCTGAACTTCACGTTTTTTAAATAGGAAAGTCGACGAGAAAACCAAGGAGGCTTATGCGAAATGTCAGGAGAGGGAAACGATGGAACAAACATGTCAAAACCGGAGTATAGTATGTCATAAAAGCGCTCAACCATGTGCAAGGGATCGTCAGTGCAGTCAAGAAAAGTCCAATCAATTGATGATAAATAAGAGATCATGTCAGTGAAATTAGCTTTACGAAAGCAGTGGAGTCGAGGCTTCAAGAATTAACTCCAATGTGGGATGATAAGCATCTTCAGGGCTGGAGAGAGGATCGATTCTAGAGACGTAAGCATTGGCAAACTCCGACGAAAAAATTAAGTCAAGGACTTTGTCTCCACAGTTCTTAATAAAATTTAATTGTCCCAATGAAAGGTCGATAAGGCCATGAATAAGATCGTGAGGTGCAGTGGGAACTAGAAAATTCGAGTCAGGAGAGGGCACCCAAGATATGGAAGGCAGGTTGAAATCACCCATAACAATGAGGTGATCATTAATGCCGAGGGACGAGTATATATTTTGGATTAGCATTAAATGCTGCAAATATATATCAGTGTCAGACCGGGGTGGGATGTACGAGCATGAGACATAAACAAAATAATCGTGAACACGGATGCGAACTGCAACAAACTCTAAATTACAATTAATGTCAGTTATCGGAAGCAAGTTTGAAACAAGATTAGACTTAACAGCGATAAGAACACCACCGCCGATACGCATAAGACGATCACGTCTATATTCGACATAGTTTCCTGCAAATAATTCAGTATCAGAGACAGAGGAGTTGAGCCACGTTTCAGTAAAGGCAATAACATTGGCATCAAAGGAGACACTGTTGACGTGTAGTTTACTAAGTTTGCCTAGTAAGCTGCGAACATTCTGGTAGTGTAGGATAAAGGAATCTTTTAGTTTTTTGGAGTTCTAGCCGAGGGAGATCGTGGCACGCGAACCCGAGGGTCACTCTTGTTGACAAATTCATGAACAATTGCGTGTTCAGGCCATACGGAAGTATCAAGAACCCTAGGAAATAGTACATCAGAAATTCCAATTTTAAACGAAGATATATCACGTCTTTGCTTAAAACTGAATTTAGTGACAGTAAATTCGGTACCAGAAACATTCAACTTGTTGCTCAAATGGGTCTTTACATCGACCTCAGAGGCCCCTGGATTGAGGCGGGAAACAAAGATTAGCTTCTTAGGAGCAACGCCAGCTAAAGGCACTGGTCTTCGTTGGGCAACTCCAGAAATTGTAGAAACTTGGGGTGCTCGGCTGGTGATTGGTAGCGCTAAAGTTGAGACCGCCGGAGGCACCCCAGGGTGGGCAGCCAAGTCCAACGACGCGCAGTCAGCGGCAGCCGACGTGGAAGGTTGGTCGGCGTTGACGGGATGTAGATCCAAAGGCACGTCGAAATTGGCTGGTTGCAGACCCAAAACCATGTCGACACTATTCCCGCCAGATATGGGGGCAAGAACCGCAACTTCGCCAGGGCCGTTGACCACGGCCGCGGTGTTATCAGCGGGCTTAAATCGAGGGCTAAACCGCATAAGGGGGCTCGCAGGTTCTGGAACAAATAGGAAGCTATTAGTAAGGTTGCTATTTGTTGATTTGCGGAGTCACTTAGCAGCTTAAGTGATTTAAAGTGCTGCTCCGCCTTCTGGAAACTGCTTGATAAGTCCCTGAAGCCGGCAGCCAAGGACTGAAACTCGAGGTGAGTTTGCCTCATAAAAGCCCTCATGTCCGATTTGATATGCAGGCAGCTCGGGCAGGTCCAATCCAATCCAGAATTGCTCCGTATGCGATCAGCAATACTCGGGCCAATTTGTCCAAGATCGGCGCATGCAGGGTGAGCGATATTGTCGCAGAGCCAACAATAAACAGTGGCCTGCCGCGCGGTAATTGCACCGCCGCTCGGACACGGATTGATGCAACAGGTTGCCATTATTTTAAAATAATTTGCACAGGAGCAGTTAAATTGAGCAATAAAATTTAACAAATATCACGGCGAAGGAAGCGATCAAAACAAAAGATCGAAAAGCGAGAAAATAAAAGCTTTTTCTGAGCGCAGAGAAGTAATGAGTTTGTGTGATTGATTTCGCGTATGCAAAACACTTGCACAACAACAAGCACTAGGCGATGCAGCGATAAGCGGTAAACACAGAGCGCAAGAACAGAAAGGCAGAGCAATCTGATAAAATGTAAAACCAAATTAGTTTTACATAAATAAAGTCACTGTCTCGCTGATGAGGATCTCGTCGCTCGTGTGCATGTTTGGCAGCGTTAGTGGCGGCTGCGCAGGGAACAGCGTGTAGACGATTTCTCCGAGTTGTTCCTGCGAGGTTGGAGTCGGTGGCCTGTAGAGCTTGCCCATAACCATCTTGTAGGCCGAGCCGAATGGTTCCTGGTCCGCTGCATCGCACAGCACCTGTTCTTGCTCGCCTTGATGGCAGTCTTGAGGGCCTTTTTTCCCTCCCTGTAGCGGGCCTCGAACAGCGCTTGCGTTGGACGTCCTCTGTTCCTCTGGCATCTTCGCCTTGCAGAGAGGCATTCGCTTCTGGCTGCTGCTATCTCCTGGTTCCACCAGGGCACTGGTCGTCTGCCGTTTCCTCTACTGGAGGTCGCCATTGCGGCATCGCAAGCAGTCTTGATTCTCGCAGCTAGTCCAGCTGCGCATGTGTTGGCATCACCAGCTATCTCATTTGCGTCCATACTGGCTAGTAGAACCTCTGTGTTAAGTGTGTGTACCTTATACGCTGGTTGTCGATTAGCTGGGCCGTGCTGTCTGCGCATCATCTGGACAGTTATAGCAGCATGGTCACTGTATGTGAGCAAGTCCGTAACTTCCCAGTGGCTGCTTCGGGAGAGCTCCGGGCTGGCGAAAGTCAGGTCAATAAATGACTCATTGCCTGCCTTGCTGTATGTGCTTTTGATGCCATCATTAAGGAGGCAGATATCCAGGGTGGCCAGTGCATCCAGGAGGATTGTTCCCCGCTGGGTCGTCCTCGAGCTTCCCCAGGCGGTGGCCCATGCGTTGAAGTCCCCAGCTATTAGTACCGGGGATCGTCCGCGGGCATCTCGGGCGATTTCCTGCACAATGTCCCTGAAGGCATCGATATGGAGGCTCGGGGCTAGGTAGCAGCTGTAGACGGTGGTTTCATGGACCTTGGCCCTGGCGTAACCAGGTCTCGAGGCCCTCTGAGATAGGTGACCGGGGGACTGCCCGCAGCTCCAGATGGCAGCACCACCATCCGCGCTCTGTTGCCATACTCCCTCTGCTTTTGGCTTGTACGGTTCGCTCAGTACAGCCACGTCAACTTTCTCCTCAAAGATCGTCTGTGTCAGCAAGTCTTGTGCAGCTCTGCAGCTCTCTGGTTTAAGTTAAGCTGGAGGACCTTAACCATTATGCAGGTTTTGGATGGCCTTCCGATACTCAGGGCAGGTCCTGCTCAGGGTGGCGTGTTCTGCCTCCCTCGCGGTCTTGCCGCCTCTAGTGCAAAGGATGCACCTGGGCTTGCCTTTGCACGTGTTGTGCTTGTGGCCTTTACGTGTGAGTGGGTTGTTGCGCGTGCATTTGAGTGAGTGCCGGTGTGTGCTTGAGTAATATGTGCGTGAGTGCGTGCTTGAGTGAGTGCCTGTTGTGAGTGCCTGTTGTGAGTGGCTTGTGTGCGCGGGGAGAATGAGTGAATGTGCAGGTGTTTGGGTATACTTAGGCTTAGCTTATATTTACGTGTATTTACATATGTAAGGTTGTGACTTCGTCACAGCACCAAGCATCAAGTTTCATTTTCAAAATGAGATCTTAACTTATCTTGCATGGCTTCTTCCCAAAGAGCCTTTTCTCTATGAAATTTAATTTCTTCAAAGAATTGGGAATATCATTTAAATATGTTTGGGCATTTATTAAATATTTTTCTAACAACCTATAAGATACTTTTGGCTTCTATTTAATTCTATCACTGCGTGTGAGTTCTTCATTATTTTCACCAATTTTCAAAATTGGATCGGCATTCTCTAGATTTGTGGAATTTTCATTACTCTGAACATCTAATTTTAAACCATCCGATTTTAAACTATCAGATACATCATCAATTAATGATTGACCATTTTCCAGTTCAATCAGAATTGGAATCACTTTCCTCAACACCATCAAGTTGAGACACAGAGTCAGTTTAATGTTTCGATCTTGTTTTAACCATATTTATTTCATCCACCACAACATCCCTAGCTATCATAAAGTTCCTCTTTTCCACATTCCACAATTTCAAACCATTTGGTTCATAACCGACATGTATCTTTATCGATTTTTCATCAAACTTGCGTTTTCTTACTTTATTAAGTACGTATACTGTCGAACCGAATATCTTAACATAGTTCAAAACTGGCTTTTTATTATGCCACATTTCATATGGTGTTTTCTTTATATTTCCCAGCGCTCTACTTGAGCATTTGTTTGTGACGCGTGCCACGCACAAATAATAAACAATAATAAATAATAATTAATAATACAGAATACATAATAAATAATAAATAATAATAAACCATAAATGATAACGAACAAATAATAAACAACACATAATACATAATAATAATAACACAGGCCGACAAAATCAGCTCGACCCTCTGACCCAGAAACCAGTATATACTTTTCCAAAGGTTTTCGGTGCGCTGAATCCGAATCCGAAGTCGAAATTCCCGAATTGGCTCTGGTTTCCGAGATATCCTAACCTAAAAGTGCAAAAACAGCGTTTTCTGCCTATATTTGAGGTTATGTAGCATCGAATTTGTTCTTTTACTGAAAATACTAAACAAACCATCTTAAAGTATAACCCTTGCTCTTTCAAATGCTGTTGAGTTTGATTAAATATCTTTTTTTTTCGCTGAGATGTCGTACTTTGAAATTGATATAGAGTATTCTTTGTCGAGTGAGCTGCCTGACATTCCCCGCGATTTCGTTTATGGTCGTTTTATGGGCGCCATATTGTATTTTTTAATTACAAAAAATAAAAATCTAACATCAAATTTCATCATCAAATTTCAGAATTTTATCTCAGTTTGGTAAACAGACCCCGAAGACCCCATATACCCAGTTTCAGCTTGATTCAGTAACTTTTTACGAATTTGGTCCGCCATATTGGATCCGCCATCTTGAATTTTTAAAATTTGAGTCCGGATTCGTGATCATCGACCCCAAAAACCCCCGAGTAACAGATTTAAGCTGTTTTATGTGCAAAGAAAAATGTTTGCCTCATAGGGCCTATCCATAATGTTTTTTTTGAGGTAAATTCGTTAACATGAAAACTTCAAAGTACGATATCTCAGCGAAAAAAAGAGATATTTAATCAAACTCAACAGTATTTGAAAGGGCAAGGGATATACTTTAAGATGGTTTGTTTAGTATTTTCAGTAAAAGAACAATTTCGATGCTACATAACCTCAAATATAGGCAGAAAACGCTGTTTTTGCACTTTTAGGTTAGGATATCTCGGAAACCAGAGCCAATTCGGGAATTTCGACTTCGGATTCGGATTCAGCGCACCGAAAACCTTTGGAAAAGTATATACTGGTTTCTGGGTCAGAATTTTGTCGGCCTGTGTTATTCACAAAAAGGGTCATTTAAAGCTTACCACATTCAATCACCATTTAATAATTCAACACTTATCACAGGTCACAAAACGTTTTTTTTCCTATTACTACATACCTGAATTCTTGTAAAACCAAAAAAAAATCTTCGAAAATGTTAAAATTTCAATTTTTACAAAGAATTGAAGTACCTCGAAAAAACGCTGGAAATACTTATTATGATTGCAGCGAAAACATATGCTCACTTTGAAAGCTCACAGCTGATCAAATATATGGATTAAAACACCAAGAATAGTATTTTTGTTCTATTTATCCTCTCTGATTGGGGTTAGTGGATCTTCTTCATCAGACTCTTGGTTGTCTCCAGCCAAAAAACTTTCAAAGTGATCCCTCCATAACCTCAGTACTGTCTCTGCATCCGTGACAAGATTTCCATCATCCCTCCTGCAGGCCAGCGATCCAGACTTATACCCTTGAGTCATGCGTTTGACCCTCCGGTAAAAGTCGCGGGCATCATTCCTGCTCCTGCTATTCCCCAACTTCACACACTCAAGCCTTTCCATCTCCTGCTTCTTCCTCGTGAAAAGGCGCTTCTCATTTCTTCTCCGCGTCCTATAAATATCCACCACTGCTCGTGTGGCTCCTGCTTGCAGCGTCCGCCTGTATGCAGCGTCCGCCTGTATGCAGCGTTCTTTGCAGCAGTCGCTTCCCGACACTCCTGATCATACCATGAATTCCGTTTTGGGGGACGTTGGAATCCAAGGATTTCCACAGCAGAAGCATTTATGGCGGTAGATATGCACGTCCACATATCTGACGTATTTATAGGCGTTGGAGGGTGCTGGCCAAGTCGGCCTGAGAGTCGAGCGGAGAAGGCATCCCTGTGCTGTTGTGATTGCAGCTTTTCGATGTCAAGCTTTCTTGGCATACCTTGACGTGCGATTTTCGCGACACACAACCGTGCGCGGACCTTGGCTGCAACAAGGTAGTGGTCAGAGTCGATGTTAGGACCCCGGCACGATCTCACATCAAGTATGCTGGACGCATGTCTTGCATCGATCACAACATGATCAATCTGGTTGCAAGTCAGACGATCAGGTGACAACCAGGTTGCTTTGTGGAAGTTGAGATGACGGAATCTTGTACTACTAACTATCATATTGTGCGCAGCAGCAAAACCTATAAGGTAAGCCCGTTTTCAGAGGTAAACTCATGTAGACTATGCTGTCCAACGGTTGCTCCAAAGATGATTTCCCGTCCGATTTTGGCATTAAAATCGCAGAGGAGGATCTTAATGTCATGTGACGGCCAGCGGCTATACACTCGATCGAGTTCTGTATAGAAAGCATCCTTGATGGCGTCGTCCTTCTCCTCCGTTGGTGCGTGCGCACAGATAAGGCTGATGTTGGAGAATCTGGCAGCTATTCGGATCGTCGCAAGTCTCTCGTTTACAGGTGTAAACTGTGAGACTCGGTGCCGTATCCTGGCTCCTACGACGAATCCACAACCAAACTAGAGCCTATCTGTATGACAGCTGTAGTATATGTCACAATTCCTTTTCTTCATGCTTCCCTTTCCGTTCCATCGCATTTCCTGGATAGCTGTAATGTCAGCCTTCAAATTGCTGAGAGTATCCACTAGTTGTTGAGTGGAACCAGGCCTGTACAATGTGCGTACATTCCAAGTGCATACTCTCAGATCATTATCCTTTTTGAATTTTTCATGGTCGTCAACGTTTCGTCAACGTCGGGTATCTATCCGAGGCTCCTCTTGCATTCTTCACTGATGTGGTGTTTTTCTTGGGTGGATATCAAGACCTACGCCAAAACCTAATTTAAGGATCAGGATCCCGCCGTGCACATTGGTTTATAGCTCAGCGGATGCTAAGTTACAATCCAGGGAAAACCGCGTGGAGGTAGTGCGTCGACTTGAAGAAAGCAGGGACAAGGATCACACTGGTGCCCACCAAGTTGAACACAGTCAGTAGCTTTACCTTGTATGCCTTCCCCCAATGGGTTAGTATTAAGGTTTTTAGTTGGGGAGACTATCTACGTTTGATGTTATCATGTACAAATCGTTATAATTTGCACAAAAGACTCTAAAGGGTTCATGCAATTCAAAAGACGTTCTATATTGGCTCAAAACTAAAGGAATATAGGATCTAGTATTTCTACTCGGTACGTGAAAGTTAAGCTGACCCAGCAAGTCAGCACTTTCCACGTCACCGTGGATATGGTTAAAAATTAAGGTAATGCCAAGCATGGTTCTACGGTTAGCTAAAGAAGGTAAGTGAATTAAGAGAAGTCTACTAGAGTACGAGGATAACCTCTGGTTTGGATCCCAGTTCAAACCGCGTAAAGCGAAAAGCAAAAAGTTCTTCTGAACTGACTCAATGCGTTTACTGTGAACCCCATACTGAGGGCTCCAGATGCAAGATCCATATTTTAAGATAGGACGCACTAACGGAATATATAAGGATTTTGTAACATAGGGGTCATTGAATTCTTTCGACCACCGTTTTAGGGTTGTATTTTCGAACGAAAGCTAGGAAGGATGCGTAATTGGCTTACGTTTAGTGTTAACAAAATTATAAAACTGTTTTGGGTCCTGAGAGATCTGGACCCTACAACGAGTCAAATAATTCTTGTAACACTGCGCGTTCAACAAGGTAAATCTTGACCGAGCCGATAAATAAAGAGATAGGGCAGAGTTAGAACCGGTATATTTATATTTAGTATACAGCCTAGATTTTTTGTTTTTAAGATGACTCAACTCCAAGGAGGCTTATTCGATGTTGATGGATAGTATAACGGAACACATTCAGTAAAAAAGGAATTTATGGCACTGTAAAAAATATCCACAGCTACTGACATGTCGGACCAAATAAAATCTGATATAAGGTTATTCAGCCGTTCGAAGTCCGTATTGCGAAAACAAAGGACTTTCTTGGCTGGACAGTCAGATATGTTCTGTAAGTCAGTCCCAATGTCGAGAGTCACGTCGAAAGTCGGATGATAGGGATCTTCGGGAAACGTCAACGGGGCCACCCTGGCTAAACTGACTCTTGCCGGATCTGAGGCAAAACAGAGATCAAGCAAGCGCTCTAGGGAATTTCGTACATGGTTGACTTGAGACAGCGAAAAGTCGAGCAATTCAGCAATAAAATCATGCTGTGTGGAGGTGAAAAGTACATTGGAGGCAGTATTTGAGGAACGAAAAAGCCCCTGGGATATTAAAATCACCAAGATCACTACTAAATGATCCATATTTGAAAGTCGGTTGAAAACCGTTTGGAAAGCGGAAAGATGGTTCCAATAAATAGGAAGGTCGGACAAAGGAGGAATGTATGAACAGGTAATGAAAATAGAGCCACCATTAATGGTTAGCTTCACACAGAGGAATTCAACATCAAACTCCTCGAAAGTTATTAATTCCGACGCGAGAGTGGAGTCAACCGCTATGAGGACACCACCCCCACGTCTGATAGGCCGATCCAGCCGATATATTGTGAACGCAGCTGGGAAAACTTCGGAGCTCAGAATCTCCGTCTTTAACCAGGTTTCTGTGAACACAATAACCTGGGAAGCAAACAAGAGACTATCAGAATACAATTTGGGAAGCTTACTACGTAGGCCTCTTGCATTCATTAGGGACATTTATTTTAAAAGATGAAATATTCCTAGCATAAGAAAATTTGAATTTTTCCACCTTTATTAGTATTTTGTCATCTCTAGTTTTGCCTTGGATAAAGGCTATAACATCTTTCGATGTCTGAGCAGGGGTGAGCCGCGAAACAAATATCTGTTTCGTAGGTGGTATTACTACAAGGGCTTTCGGCGCTGCAGACTGATTGTCTGCATTGCCGATATCGGCCGGTAGTCCGGGCCTGATACCCTGAGCAGGTAAATTAACGGGGCTTTGAGGAGTCAATATTTGAGACCCCCCAGGGGACAAAACGGAAATCATCGGGGTCCATGGATGTTTTAAGGCATACCTACACCGCTTTAAGCACGATGCAGATCCGTTCTGCGACTACTGCTGTTCAGCGCACAAAGAGCTGCTTTGGAGGCAGCAACATAACCAGGTGTATTCTGGAGACCCCATCCAACTGGGATGTGGTTACGAACATAGCAGCAACCGTCCTGACGGAGCTGAGACGCCGGGAGCAGATCCGACACACGGTTGGCGAAAGATGAGCGGCACCTGACCGCCTGCCATCCTCACGAAGTATAGCTTTGCGGCAGTCCCGCGGGAGTGGACTCTTCCTACACTTCTTCCTATACTATCCTCTATATTTTTAAATCTATTTCATAATCTTTTAAATAAAAAAAAAAAGGGACTTAGTACAGGAAATCGCCGGAGACGCCCATGGAAGATCCCCTGATCCCCTATAATCATAGCTGGGGACTTCAACGCGTGGTCCACCGCCTGGGGCAGCTCGAGGACGACTCAGCGGGGAACCATCCTACTGGATGCCCTGGCCAGTCAGGATGTTTGCCTCCTCAACGATGGTAACAGATGCACCTACAGCAAGGCAGGCAGGGTGTGTGTCATCGACCTGACCTTCGCCAGCCCGGAGCTCGCTCGGAACAGTCATTGGGGACCTGCTCACGTACAGCGACCATGCAGCAATAATCCTCCAGACGATTCGCAATCAGCAGAGCCCACCTAGCCTGGGTATAGGGTACACACCCTTAACGTAGAGGTTCTCCTAGCCAATATAGACGCCAACGACATTGCTGGCGATGCGAACACATGCACAGCTGGAATATCTGCGAGAATTACGACCGCTTGCGATGCCGCTATGGCGACTTCTACTAGAGGAAATGGTAGGCGGTCAGTCCTCTGGTGAAACCAGGAAATAGCAGCAGCCTGGAGGGAATGCCTCTCTGGCTGCAACAAGGTAGTGGTCAGAGTCGATGTTAGGACCCCGGCACGATCTCACATCAAGTATGCTGGACGCATGTCTTGCATCGATCACAACATGATCAATCTGGTTGCAAGTCAGACGATCAGGTGACAACCAGGTTGCTTTGTGGAAGTTGAGATGACGGAATCTTGTACTACTAACTATCATATTGTGCGCAGCAGCAAAACCTATAAGGTAAGCCCGTTTTCAGAGGAAAACTCATGTAGACTATGCTGTCCAACGGTTGCTCCAAAGATGATTTCCCGTCCGAGAATTACGAGAATTACGACCGCTTGCGATGCCGCTATGGCGACTTCTACTAGAGGAAATGGTAGGCGGTCAGTCCTCTGGTGGAACCAGGAAATAGCAGCAGCCTGGAGGGAATGCCTCTCTGCAAGGCGAAAATGCCAGCGGAACAGAGGGCGCCCAATCCAAGCGCTGTTCGAGGCCCGCTACAAGGGGAAGAAAAAGGCGCTCAAGGCTGCTATAAAGTCCAGTAAGAGCAGGTGTTTCCAGGAGCTGTGTGATGCAGCAGACCAGGAAACATTCGGCTCTGCCTACAAGCTGGTCATGGGCAAGATATACAGCCTGCACAGTCGCCCCTATTGCTTCCCAGTATAGCTGTGAGCGAAGCGATCCCCATCAGCGAGGATGAAATCCTTCGCGCGCTGTCCGGCAGCAAGGCAGCCAAGGCCCCGGGACCCGATGGCATTTCTAACGCCGCACTGCATGCCATAATGAAGGCCTATCCGAGTCTATTTGCACATGTGTATAGCAGGTGCATCGCTGATCACACCTTTCCAACAATCTGGAAGCAGCAAATACTGGTGCTCATCCCGAAACCAGTCAAGATGAACGACGACCCGTCCTCATATCGCCCCCTCTGTATGCTCAATACAGCGGGGAAGATATTTGAGCGTATCATCTGCAACATGCTGGATAGAGAAATCGAGGAGCGTGGAGCCCTTTCAAACCAGCAGCACGGCTTCAGGAAGAAGAGAAGTACGATCGACGCGATACGCGAGGTAACGCAGATGGCTGCAAACACGATTGAGGGCGAAAGATGGCCTTGTTTGCACTCTAAACGTCAAAAACGTCTTCAACTCAGTGAATTGGAGCCTTGTCCTGCAGGCACTCCAGCGCTGCGCCATATCGGGGAACCGCACCCTCTTGATAGCAGACCCTTTTAAAGACCGCGTCCTGCTGTACTCATCTGACGACGGGAACCAAGTCCACCACGTGACAGGCGGAGTGCCCCAGGGCTCTGTTCTTGGGCCAATCCTGTGGACCGTCATGACGGGATCTTGGGACTACCACTACCTGATGGCTGCGCCGTAGTGGGGTTCACCGACGACATAGCGCTGGTCACGGTGGAGAAGCATCTGGCCGATGTCTCTGCTAAATGCAGCCTCGCCGTTGACATGATGATGTCTTGGCTGGCAGACAACGGGCTCTCCTTCGCAGAACATAAAACTGAGGCAGTGCTCATAAGCAGCAGAGCTCATAAGCAGCAGAGAAGGTCAACTTCCGGGTCGGCTCGACAACTGTTCAGGCCAAGGGCCACTGTACCCCCGCTGCTCTCAGAGCTTTCCTCGCTGCTCTGCCGCTGCAGTGATCGCTCTCCGTCGCTAGGTGAACTTCGTGACTGCTCGCGTCCGACCGTTGGTTCTCCCGCTCTCCTTATGTTATGCAGGCGGGAGTTCGGGTTTCTAGTATGTAAGCTAGCATGTTTAGTCATCAAACTGAAGTCCAAGAATAATGTGAAGTGTGAATCGACGCCCCCGTGCCTTATTTTCATCGTCTTAATTTCGACTGCGTCGAGACGCCACCACCATCGAACTTCTTTTCCCGGACTTATTTTTTTTCTCGCTGAAGGAAGCCACCCCCCTCCAAAACATTGGTCCATCAGAGCCGGATCAGCCACACACCAGCAGCTCCGGTGATTTCTTCGTCAGGAAAAATAAGATAAGTACGAGACTCCATCCCTTCAGCCCAAAGTGCCGGTCTTCAGCAGCCGTTCGAATATCCAATTTCGCTCAGACTGCTGCAAGATTTCCCTGTCAACTCCGAGTCCGAGTCTCCGACATTACGGCAACTTGGGAGTTTTACTTTTGTCCATTTTCCAACGCCGTCTCCTCTTTCTCGCCGCCATCTTCCTCAGTCTTTTGGCGTATGTACATCAACATCATAAACGGCCTGTGTACATACATACATAAGTCCATTCCTACAATACTTACATACATATTTTCTCCGACTCCGCGGGAATTAATACATTTTTTTTTCCTACATTTAATTGCATTAAATCCAGCCCACTGCAAATTTTCCTAACTCCCATATAAATTCGCACATCCCGTCTGCTACCTTTTCGCCATACAAATATTTATGTACATATTCCGCAACTGCAAAATAAAATAAAAAGTGCATTCCTCCGTACATATGTAGTTGTTCGTCTCTGCGGGAATTATACATTTTTTCTACATTTATCTACATCGATATATATTACATACATAAATACAGTCCACTGCAAATTTTCCTCTTTCGCCATTGTACAATATTTATTCCGCAACTGCAAAATAAAATACATATTAAAATTCTGAAACCAAACCAACAACGCTGTTCATAATTGTCTGTTCATTTATACATGTACATATATGTACATATATCCATCATCTCGCTTAGCATCGGCATCGGCATCAGCAGCGGCAGTGCAATTGTTGTTGTTGCTGTGCTCTTGGGTTCGCCGGCTTGGGTTTTTTTCGCCCAGCCATACATACACACACATACCATCCGAAGCATACAGAGGGCCGTGGGCATTGCCGGACGGGCAATATCATAAAGAAAAAAAACAAGAGAACACATTGCCGACAGTCCATTACAGTCCATTCCACCTGTGTCCGCCTGTGTGTTATATTTTTTCCGTCTTGTCCAGCTGCTGCCGTTACACACACATACATTCACATACATAAGACCGTTGCATTTGCCTGCACCGTGTCCCAGTAGTCATTTTTTGGAGACCAAAATTAAAAGGTCAACATCAGCAAAATAAAATTCCGTATTACTAATTCCATCATTTACAATATTCCGTCGACATTACAAGTAATCAACAAAATAATAATATTCCGATTTGAATTAAATAAATAAAATCCAGTAAACTAATTCCACCTGTTCGCCTGTGTCTTATTTTTTCCGTTTGGTCCAGCGGCTGCCGTACATGCATATGTATGTACGTACATATATCGGCACACTCATATGAGAGCATTTGCCAGCACAGTGTCCCAATAGTCATTCTTTTTGAACAAAAAATTAAAAGGTCGATAACAATAAAATAAAATTTATTATTAATTCAATCTTTTACAATATTCCGTCCACATTGAAATTAATCAACGTAATAATATTAGTAATCGAAGTAAATAAATTGAATAATAATTTGATAAAATTAAATCCAGTCCAAAACAATAATTTGATAAAATTAAATCCAGTCCAAAACAAGGAAGTAAATTAATAATTGTTTTTTAATTATTAGTTTATTATCGAATTAACCTTACCTTGAAATTTAACAGAGTTTAATTAATTTTTTAAATTATTAACTAAAGAAATATCGAGCCAGAAACTCCGAGCTGCGCATTATATACACAAACCTGCACACAATTTATTATTATATACACATTATATACACAAATCTGCACACAATTGATTATTATATACACATTATATACACATATCTGCACACAATTTATTATCTTATTTAATCCGTACCAAAACACATTCCGGTCTGTCTTTCACCTGCTACAAATCTTCGCCTTGTCGCTTGTTCCAGTTCGTTTGGGTATTTTCTTCTTCATACTAACGCTACGCGACGGATACCGCATAGTCACCATACTCTCACGGAGTTGGTCAGTATTTCCCAGGAGTTCGCTAATTTCTTCCCGGCGTTCAACCCGTTTCCCTTTGTTCCACTCGGTGTCGCTTAGCCAAGTCAACGTTAAATTTGGAACAATAATTTCTTCATACATATTCTGTAACGGTCAATTGGTTTTTGAATCGTGGTTTCACGAGGTCCAGTGGCACCGCCTCTTTTAATATTCATTTTTTCCGATGCCAATAGGAGAGGATAAGAAACCTCATCCGATTCCATTAATTCGTCTAGACAGATCCAAGTCCGCATCTCCCCGGTCCTCTCAGCCGAAATCCAACCAACACAGGGCGAGTAGCGAAAAGTCCTTAGATATCAGCGCAGGTCCTTCGTCAAGGGTCACTCGGTCGACTACAAAAATGGCTCAATCCGCCGTCGATATAGCCTTGAGGAAATTTATTGCCACCACGGATCGTGTGAGCCACTTTGAGGCGCACATCCACACTCCAGGCACCTCAGAAGCTACAAATCTGTCCCCGTCCATGTGCAAACTCCATTTGGACCAAATCCGTGTTTTTTGGGAAAAGGTGGAGAAAAGCTACGAAAGCTGCTCCGACCTTATTTCTGAGTCCGCTGACAGTACGACCGCCGCAACTGAACTAGAATCCAAGTACAGGTACTGCTACTCCGTGTATTCAAGGAGTGTTGTCCAACTTCAGGACATAATAAAGCAGGCTGAGTCCCAATCCACTCAGGTTTCCGTCAGTGAGTCCGCACCGCCGTCTACTGATTGTCGGCTACCACCCGTCGATACTGAGGTCTTCACAGGCGACTACCTTCGCTGGCCCACGTTTAGGGATTTGTTTACGGCGATTTATATCCAAAATTCGCGCCTCACGCCTGTGGAGAGATTGTTTCATCTACTCTCCAAGACTAGCGGCGATGCGCACTCCATTGTGTCCAAGGCGCCTTTAACCAATGAAGGGTTTATCTCAGCGTGGCGAAGCCTAACGGAGCGCTTTGAGAATAGGAGGCTGTTGGTGAATAGCCAGTTGAAAATTCTTCTGAATATTCAGGCTATCACTCAAGAGTCAGGAAGCGCCCTTAAAGAAATGCAAAGCACTCTCCAAAGTTGCCTAACAGCTTTAGAGATGTCCGATATAAAGATAGAGGCGTGGGATTCCATCCTCGTATTTATGATCTCTGCCAAGCTGCCCAAGCTCACACGTTCCATGTGGGAGCATTCGCTTAATAACAAGGCCGAGATTCCGACCTGGAAAGAGCTGGATGCCTTTCTAACGGAGCGCCATCGTGCATTGGAAGCCATTGATGATGTTCCGCCAAAGCCATCAAACGCCATCGGGCCTGCACGCAGGCTGAACGCGTACGAAGCCAGGGTGGTTCCAGCACCAAAAGGGTGTGATCTGTGCTCCAGGGAAAATCATCCTGTGCGTCTATGTCCACGGTTTCTAGAGATGGACGTGACTGCAAGGTCAGACTACATAAAACGAAAGCAGCTTTGCCTCAATTGTTTTGCCCGAGGCCATCAGCAGCGGGATTGCACGAGCCTTCATAGCTGTTTTACGTGTCATAGCCGGCATCATTCGCTTTTACATCGCGGTAATCCCTTTGCGAGAGATCCCAGCCACGCGGCACCGTCAAGGCCACGTGCTGCTCCTGCTCCGGGTGCCGGTGCTGCAGCCTCCGACGATCCGTCAGATGTGCAAGTGTGCTTTGCGTCCGACTCAAGAGCCGTCCTACTAGGCACGGCCATCATCAATATATGTCATTTAGGCTCCAACTTTCAAGCGCGGGCGTTGATCGATTCGGGGTCCGAGGCGACTTTCATAACTGAGCGTCTTTTCAACCTCGTTAAACTTCCATTCAGGAATATCCAAGCCCAGGTCTCTGGCCTAAATCAGACAGTTGCCGCTCAATCCAAGAAGCTCTGTCACTTTTCGATTCTAGCCCCTTCGAGACCCGGGCTGCAGCTTGAGACTACGGCTTACGTCCTTCCACAGTTGGCCGGGAATCTGCCCTCGTATCCGGTTTCGCGAGATCTGCTTAAGGATCTTCCTGACCTTCCCTTAGCGGATCCTAAGTTCTTCGAAAGCTCTCAAATTGATGTTTTAATTGGAGCCGACATCCTTCCTTCGGTTCTTCTAGGTAGGTCTAAGCCTAACATTTGCGGCTCGCTTCTCGGGCAGGAGACTATCTTTGGCTGGGTTCTTACTGGGCCCGTGTCGGCAGCAGCTCCTCGCAGCATCTCCGCGTTCTCAACGCAAGTATCCTGTTCGGTTGAGGCCTCATTGGACAAACTCCTTACCAAATTTTGGGAGGTGGAGGAAGTTCCGGCAAACTTAATGACCGAGGCTGAGTCGGTTTGTGAACAAAATTTTATCCGATCTACAAAAAGAGACAACAGTGGGAAATACGTGGTGACGCTACCCTTCCGCAACCCTGATCACGTTGGGGCCGGATTGGCACATTCCAGATCTTTCGCGTTGTCTCAGTTCCTGCGAAACGAACTACGCTTGAAAAAGGATCCTTCACTCAAGGCACGGTATGAGGCCGTCATCCAAGAGTACCTGGATCTAGGTCACATGACCGAGGTCCCATTCACGAATCACTCCTCCAATTACTACCTTCCGCATCACGCGGTGCTCAAGCCCGAGAGCACGACTACCAAAGTTCGAGTCGTTTTCAATGCGTCCAGCCCGTCCGCCAACGGAACCAGCCTGAATGACATTCTTCATGCGGGCCCCGTCCTACAGTCCGATCTGACAATTCAGATTCTTAAGTGGCGCTATTTCCGGTACGTTTTTAACGCCGACATTGAAAAGATGTATCGGCAGATTTGGGTTGATCCTAGCCACACTCCTTTCCAACGTATCTTGTTTCGAAATTCCGAGGGAGAAATCCGAGATTACGAGCTCAAAACAGTCACCTTCGGAGTCAATTGCGCTCCTTTCCTGGCAATCCGAGTCCTGAAACAACTCGCAGACGACGAAGAGATTAGGTATCCGCGGGCTAGTAGCATTATTCGAGACTATATGTACGTGGATGACGTCTTAGCCGGAGCAGACTCCAAGGGAGAGGCTCAGCTAGCAATTCAAGAATTGGACAGGGCCTTAAGCTCAGCGGGGTTCCCTCTAAGAAAATGGACATCCAACAGCAAGACTATTCTGTCCAATATCCGTAGTGACCATCTCCTTAGCACTGACTTCCTCGAGATCGACGCAGAGAGCACTGCAAAGACACTAGGTGTGCGGTGGAAGGCGACTTCGGACGAATTCTTCTTTGTTCCGCCTGATCTTACTTCCGAATCAGTACTCACAAAGCGCCTGGTCCTATCCCAAATTGCGAAACTATTCGATCCAGCAGGCTGGCTCGCCCCGTTTATCGTCCGATCAAAAATGTTTATGCAAGACATTTGGCTCCAGGACCTAGGGTGGGACGACGCTCTTCCTCAAGAATTGTCTCACAAATGGACTGATTTCCTACAAAGCTATTCCGCGCTCGATCAAATTCGAATCCCTCGTTGGGTCGCTTTCCGACCAGAACTGAAGGTCGAGCACCATGGGTTTTGTGACGCTTCGCAGAAAGCGTATGGCGCCGCCATTTATGTCCGAGTGGAGGTGGGTTCCACAATCATGGTAAACCTGCTCACAGCAAAAACGAGAGTGGCACCAGTCAAAACGGTGTCGCTACCGAGGCTTGAATTATGCGGAGCCTTGCTGCTGTCCGAGATGGCCACGGCGATTCTTCCTAAGATGCCAGCGCCCACTTCAGGCTTACACTGTTGGACAGATTCGACAATAGTCCTAGCATGGCTGAGCAAGCCAGCGTGTCACTGGACTACGTTCGTGGCGAACCGGGTGACCAAGATCACTCAAGCCACCGAAGCTGAGAGATGGGCACATGTCCGATCGGAACATAACCCTGCTAAGCTCGCTAGCAGAGGGGTAACGCTCCAAGACCTCGCAGACAGCCAACTGTGGTGGCACGGTCCGGCCTGGTTGCGAATGCCTCGTGGTGAGTGGACCACTCAGGGTTGTGAGCCGCCCATAACAGAACTCGAAGTGCGAGCAGTCAAGGTCAATGTCGCCAGAGCATCCTCAGAAGACATCCTCGAGCGGTTCTCCGAACTTGACAAGGCATTACGAGTCCTGGCGTACGCGTATCGCTTCATTCAACGCTCGCGGAAAAGAGCAGCGCCGTGTGAGATCGCCGCAGCTGAACGGCTCCTCATTTCCATGACACAACGCAGATGCTTCGCGCTCGAGTCCGCCTGTTTGATCCAAAAGCAGCCAGTTCCTCCATCTAGTTCCCTTCGAAATATGAACCCTTTTCTGGATCCACACGGCCTCATAAGAGCGTGTGGTCGGGTGACGGCCTCCGAGGCTCTCCAATATGATGAACGGCATCCGATCATTCTTCCATACAACTGTCATTTCTCTCGTCTCCTCGTTCGTTTTACACACCGCATAACTCTGCACGGAGGTAACCAACTGATGGTTCGTCTGATCCGCTCAAAGTTCTGGATACCAAAGATTAAGAACTTGGTTAAGTCCGTTATTTTCTCATGCAAGGTCTGCGTAATCCATAAAAAGAAGATACAAACCCAGCTCATGGGAGAGCTACCTAAAGAGCGAACATCCTTTTCGCGTCCATTTACTTATACGGGCATGGACTATGCCGGCCCCTTCGACATTAAGAACTACACCGGACGAGCCTGCCTCTTGACCAAGGGGTATGTGTTGGTGTTTGTGTGTTTCTCCACGAAGGCGATCCATTTGGAGCCAACTTCGGACCTTACAACAGAGAAATTTCTCGCTGCTTTCGCACGCTTCGTGTCCCGAAGGGGGTGCCCTGGACAAGTCCAGTCGGATAACGGAAAAACCTTTGTAGGCGCAGCCGCTGTGCTGTCCCGCGAGTTTCTTCAGGCACTAAAGGAGTCAGTGACGAGTGCGTATAGTCATCAGCAGCTCCTGTGGCAGTTCATTCCTCCGGGAGCTCCCCATATGGGAGGATTGTGGGAAGCCGGAGTCAAAAGCTTCAAAACGCTGTTTTACAAATCCACGGCCACGCGTAAATACACATTCGAGGAACTTGCTACGCTTCTGGCCAAGATCGAGGCCTGTCTGAATTCGAGACCAATCGCTCCGATGTCCGAAGACCCCACAGATCTGCTGGCACTCACGCCGGGTCATTTCCTTGTTGGTAGGCCACTCCTGGTCACCGTTGAACCTGAAATAAAGGGGGCCACCACGTCCATCATTAATCGCTGGCAGCACCTTAAGGCTCTTCACCAACAATTTCAGCTACGATGGAAGGAAGAATACCTCAAGGAACTCCACAAACGGAATAAGTGGCAAACCCCCATAGCCAACCTCGGCGTGGGGGATATGGTAGTCATCAAGGACGAAAATCTGCCATCCAATGAGTGGCGGCTCGGCAGGATCGATTCCGTATGTCCCGGACCCGATGGTCATGTTCGAGTAGTGAACATCCGTACTGCCCGGGGTTTAGTCAAACGTCCAGTCGCGAAGGTCGTACTGCTTCCAGGGGGGTCCTCCGAACGACCGCAATAGCTTCTCTTCCCCCTGATCCGTAGTTCTTATCGGCACCTAGTTCTAAGTCGCAAGTCTATCTCCTTCTAATATAATCTTTTTTCTGTCAGATCAAACACGATGTCCCCACGTCCGCGCAGCGCTATCGTATTGGAGAGCAGACGTACGCGAGGTATGAATTCCTACCGATGCCGAGTCTGCCACGGAGTTCATCCGCTACGGAAGTGCCATCGTTTCCTCCGGCTGAGTGTGGAGAAGAGGCTTCGCGCGGTACTCGCAAACCGCTATTGCGCTAATTGTTTGGCGCACTAGCACTCGGACGGAGCATGTCGCCGGGGGGATCGCTGCAAGGTGTGCAGACAGGACCACCACACGCTGCTGCATATGCACGAGCGGCCAGAGTCTTGCTCTCCTAGTCCAGTCGCCGCTCCTAGGCACTCAGCCGCCGCTCCTCGACGTTCTTCCGCCGCTCCCAGGCACTCGACCGCCGCTCCTAGGCACTCGACCGCCGCTCCTAGGCACTCGTCCGCCGCTCCTAGGCACTCGTCTGCCGCTCCTAGGCATTTGTCCGCCGCACCTAGGCTCTCGACCGCCGCTGCTAGGCACCCTTCCGCCGCCCCGACGCGCTCGGCTGCCGCTCCATCGCACTTTCCCAGTGCCCTTCGGGACGCTATGGCCACTTCGCACAGCGCGGCAGGAACGCCGACGGCACCATTGCTGGCTGGCCTGCTTCAGCGGCACAGCGTCAACGTCCTTCCGACCGCGCTGGTGCGGATTGATACGGGGACGCGAATTTTCAACACCGCTGCGCTCATCGACCCTTGCACACCCACGAGCTGCGTCGACGCTTCACTGGCCGCGAGTTTCCGGCTACCGACGACCGACGACCGACGTAGGGGGCGATCAGATCTGCTCAGCCGCCGTGCTTTCCATGATCGATCCCAGCATCCGCCTCGATGTCCTCTTCAAAGTTGAGCCGTACGTGCGCATCCGCACTCCGATTCGAGAGCTCGATGAAGCCGTGCGGAACTGCTTCCAAGACATCACTTTAGCGGACGAGCGGTTCTATCTCCCCGCTACGATCTCCGTAGTCCTGGGTGCGGATGTATACCCTCAAGTAATGCAGTCGGGATTCAGGAAGTTCCAGGTCGGACGATCGGTGGCCCAGAAGACCGTATTCGGATGGGTCCTCTCCGGGGCCTGTCATCAACTATAGAAAGGCAGGAATATGTTGCAACCGGAGTGATTGCAAGGGGGGCGGAATATTCAGGCCAAGGGCCACTGTACCCCCGCTGCTCTCAGAGCTTTCCTCGCTGCTCTGCCGCTGCAGTGATCGCTCTCCGTCGCTAGGCGAACTTCGTGACTGCTCGCGTCCGACCGTTGGTTCTCCCGCTCTCCTTATGTTATGCAGGCGGGAGTTCGGGTTTCTAGTATGTAAGCTAGCATGTTTAGTCATCAAACTGAAGTCCAAGAATAAAGTGAAGTGTGAATCGACGCCCCCGTGCCTTCTTATTTTCATCGTCTTAATTTCGACTGCGTCGAGACGCCACCACCATCGAACTTCTTTTCCCGGACTTATTTTTTTTCTCGCTGAAGGAAGCCAACCCCCTCCAAAACAACAACCATTGAGTCCAGTTCGGCGATCAAGTATCTTGGAGTCATGATCGACTATGTGTTTACACTTTTGTTTGTTTATTTTAATACTCCAGTCAGCCACTTCTCGACTACCACGAGGTAGTTGGAGAGTTGGGTTGTTGCACGGACTGGGCATCTGGAGCGGCTAAGGATCGCAGTGTCGTCAGCGAATGTGGATGTTGTAAGTCGGTCACTCGTGGGGACTGCGTCTATGAGGTGACTGATCGACTGCAACTTATGCTTAAAAGATTTGAAAATTGGTGTTGTAGGTGGAATATTTCCATAAACCCTGATAAGTGTGCAGTCGTGACCTACACCTTGCGCAGGGACTCCAGCCCAGGCGTTTTCGTCCACGGTCATCTTCTCCCTCAGCTTAAGCCCCTATCTGGGTCTGGTCCTTGACAGAAGGCTACATTTTTTGTCTCATATTAAAAAGGCAAAGGGTAAACTGGAGACTGCTGCTCGGCGGCTGCATTGGATTACTCGCGCTGCCAGCAAGTTAAGTTTGTCAAACAAGAGGCGAATTTATCTTAGTATTCTTGCTCCTGTTTGGAAATATGGTCTTCCCATTTATGGTGCGGCGTCAAAATCAAACCTTAAAAAAATGTCGGTCTTCCAATCTAAATTCCTAAGATGCATCTCTGGAGCAGACTGGTACATCCGGAACCGAGACATTCATCGCGATCTTAAAGTTCCTTTAATTGGGGATTACATAAACGAGGCGGCAAGAAGGCACTGGGAAAGGCTTCTGACTCACCCGAATCCTCTTGCAAGGGACACTACTATACCACTCTGTACTTTACCTGTACTCTTTTCACTCTAACACCTTTCATCCCATAACCTCACCTTTATTTCATTCTCTGGGCAGCTGTTAGCCTGAAAATACTTAAAACTTATTCATGTTTAACACCAGCACCACTGCAGACAAATTGTTTTTTTAATAATAGTTGTAGTGAATTAGCGTTAACAGCCGCTTTAATAAACCTACAATATTAAAAAAAAAAATAAAATAAAATTATCGAATATAGGATGAACTTTAAGAGCCATCTGGAGTACGCGGCTACCAAGGCATTCAAGACTACCGCAGCTATATTAAAGATGATGGCCAATTCGCGATGTCCCAAGCAGCATAGTAGGAGACTGCTAGCATCAGTGGTGACCTCGACCAACTTGTATGCCGCGCCGATATGGGCTGAAGCCATGAAGATCGCCAGTTACAGCCGGCAGTGCAAATCTGTCTACAGACGCTGCGCATTGCGCATTTCCAGCTGTTTCTGCACTGTGTCTGAGGAAGCTGCATTGGTAATATCGGAAGCAATCCCAATAGATTTTCTGGCAGACGTGCGCAGGACAGGGAATTCTTGAAGCAGAACCCAGCGGAGCAGCACCATTGCTCGGTGGTAAGAGCGTTGGAATAATGCGAGCACAGGGCTCATCACCGATCTGGTCCCCTGGCTGCAGAGACGCCACGGGCACTTTTATTTCCACACCACGCAGATTATCACTGGGCACGGTTGCTTCAAGGCGTACCTGCAGAGGTTTAAACATGAGGCCGACCCCTATTCCGACCACTGCACACCACTGGACATCGAGCACTCCTTCATCGTGTGCCCCCCTTTTTTCGACAAAACGAGCTGTCAAACAAAACGAGGTCCCCTCCAAACGGGAAGCGGTTGCTGAAATGGCAGCATCCATGATACGAGCGCTGAGGCGCCGGGAGAGACCCGTCGCAGGGAAGTCGACCGACGAGCGGCTACATAACCGCCAGCCGCCCAAGTGAAGTATAGCTTTGCGGCAGTCCCACGGGAGCGGACTCTTCATCTTCATCTATTCTTCTAATCTTTCTGTACTTTGTAATAAACTTCTATGCTCTAACTTAAATACAAAAATATATGTAAACAATGATGGTCGTGACGGTGTGATGGTCTTGGTGGCAACGCTGCATATATTATCGATAGGATCAGGAGTCAAGAAGAAGGCGAGAGTCAAGAAGAAGTCGAGATTCAAGAAGTCAAGAAGAAGGCGAGATTTAAGGGGGGTTTCTACCTTGTGTGGTCGAAAAATATGTCCGTCAAAATAGCGTCGGTGAGTTAGCGTCGAAATGGAACGGTGGGAAAATGGAACACGGCGGCGAATTTTATTTTTTATTTATTTCGTAAATAAACAACTAAATCGAACAAAATAAAGTACCTACGTGTAGAGAATTATATTTACTAATAGTTTATATTGGGTTTGGGCTGATTTGAACAATGCAAGTGCCTTAATTATCCATTGAAAAAATTGACTCTCAACCTTTTTTAAGATAGCTCCCCCCACAGCAAACGTGCCGCTATGCAGGGTAAACCAGGTTTTGGAGCACAATTTCAAGTATTATCCCTGAAAGTTTCATTAAAATCGTAGGTTCAGTTTTTGAGAAAATTGCCTAACAGTGGCCAAACCTATGGAAATCCCCCATACAAAAACAGGCCGCAAAAATTAAAGGTCATAGATCTTCGTTCTCCGTAAACGTGCCGAGATGCACGGTATATGGGCGTATTGGGGATCGAATAGAGAACATTTGGTGAAAATTTCATTAAAATTGTACGTACAGATTTTGAGAAAATCGCCTTACAGTAGCGCGTTCAAAAATCTGTTACAGAAGGCGCGAGTTCCGCAGCTGGAACCGGTCGTGAACCGGTCGAGAACCGATCGTGAACCAGTGGTTCAACCCGCGAAAGAACCTATGTTACGTATTCAAAAAGTAGGCGGCAATAAAGCGGAGGAATTAATAAATAATTCAAATTTAATGATTAACTTTGAAGCTCGCTAGCAATTTGCCAAAAGCTATGCAAATATATAAAATATGTGTTGTGACCTCATTAATAAAAACTGGTTCCAGACTGACACTATCGCCACATGGTGTGAGTCTTTGAAATTTTCGACGCTAACTTTAAAAAAAATATTACGACTTTCACAGAAAACGTGCCAACATGCACGGTATATCAAACGAAAGGGCAGATTATTCTCTAATTTCGATTTATATTTAAACAAAATCGATCGTACAGATTTTGAGAAATTCAAGTATTTCTCTTTTCCGACCCCCTTAATAAACGGTTCATTTACATCGATAAGAACGCTCTACGCGCCATATCGATCATACATATGTACATCGCCAGAAAATAATTCTTATTGACAATTTTAACAATTGTTCAGACATGTATGCGACATAAACGAAGTCGACTTGCCATTAAAATCCGTTCAGTTTTAAGGGAGAAATTCCAATTTCTCTATTTTTTATTTAATTTTTAGGTAGAAATTGTGGTATTTTTTGGCTTGTATCAACTTCAATTGTATAGTAAACCAAAGCGAAAAATATAAAGAAATTATGGTAAAAATATCCAGACTTTTAGGCCATTAGTTGTTAAGAAAATTCATTTTGAAATGTTCAATTGTTTATCTGTTTTCGGCCCGATATGTCGATATGTCGTGTTTTTCGACGATCTGGCAGCAACTGAATTGCGGAAGTCCCGATATTTTGCGGAAAGTGCGCATTTAAAAAAAAGAAGTCGAAGAGGTAAGCAGCAGCTGGTTAATTTTATAATTTTTATTTTAGTAATTTGATTTTAGATGGTGAACCATTTTCATTTTTATGACCGTGACTTCCGTGGTGGTCGAGGCGGAGTCCGTGGGCGTGGTGGACAAGGAGCAGGACGCTGGCGACCACGTGGAGCTGGACGTGGAGCTGTTCGTGGCGGAGTCGGAGTCGGCGGCCTCAACCGCGCCCAGCGGATGGCCGTCGCCTTCCAGGTATCAAGGAACTCGGGGGGAACGCTGGAGTACCAGCGTTCGGTGCGCCAGAGCGTAATGGCTGCTCTGGCAGGTCGGCAGCCTCAGCAGCAGCCGCCTCAGCAGCAGCCGGCTCAGCAGCAGCAGCCTCAACATCAGCCGCCTCAGCAGCAGCCGCCTCAGCAGCAGCCGCCTCAGCAGCAGCCGCCTCAGCAGCAGCCGCCTCAGCAGCAGCCGCCTCAGCAGCAGCCGGCTCAGCAGCAGCCGGCTCAGCAGCAGCCGGCTCAGCAGAAGCAGCCTCAACAGCAGCCGCCTCAGCAGCACCTGTTGCCGCCCCAGCAGCACCTGTTGCCGCCTCAGCAGCATCAGTGGCCGTCCCAGGAGCAACAGATGCCGCTGCAGCCCGTGGCGTGGGCCACCGCTCAACCCCTGTGGCCGTCCCAGGAGCAACAGATGCCGCTGCAGCCCGTGGCGTGGGCCACCGCTCAACCCCTGTGGCCGTCCCAGCAGCAACAGATGCCGCTGCAGCCCGTGGCGTGGGCCACCGCTCAACCCCAGTGGCCGCCCCAGCAGCAACAGATGCCGCTGCAGTCCGTGGCGTGGGCCACCGCTCAACCCCAGTTGCCGACTCAGCAGCACCTGTTGCCTCCCCAGCAGCATCAGTTGCAGCCGCAGTCCCTTGCGTGGCCCACCGCTCAGCACCAGCCGCTGCTACTCCAAATAGCTCCTCCAAACGGAGCTCCCTTCCCAGCACCACCAGCTGTTGCCGCAGGTGGTCCCTTACCACCAGGAGCACCCTCGGCCTTGCCCGCGACACCCAGCGAGCAGGCAGTAACATCAATGGGTAAGTTTAAAATGATAAGTTTATTTTTAATGTAAATAAATAATTTGTTTTTACAGAAATCCGAGCAAATCTCTCGAATTTATGCTTAAAATCAAGTGGCGCCCCATCTGAATAGCATATAAGTATATTATAAAATGAATAAAACTATGTTTAAATTAAGATTAATATTAAAGCAGCAAACTGGTAGCCGTCGTGTTTCCTTGGTGGAAGGGAAAGTTGAAGGGCATCGCTTACAGATGGATATTGGTCCAGCAGGCGAATCACCTCGTCGGGCAGGAGAATCTATTCAATAAGAAAAACATCGTTAATAATAATAATAATAAGTTTTATTTTTGGTGTTCACTCTTTTCCGCACCACCATTGAGGTAGAGTGATTGGCGCGGTTTTTTTTTAAGTGGTATCCGCTGTAGGCCTATCCACTATTCAAAATTTGTGAATATTAATTTTATTTTACTAGTAATTGTACTAGTATATAGTTTCAGCTGTCATTAAAATTATTTTACTAGTAATTGTACTAGTATATATGTAGTCTCAGCTGCATTTAAAATTATTTTAATTAAAATAAATTTTTAATACAACTTTTATTTTTTTTTAATACTGTCTAAGTTGCTGTGCACATAAGACAATTTCTAAATTCATATCTATAATTTTCTAAAACACATTTATCGCAAATATTTCGTCCACATGTGCTACAAGATACTTGAGAAACTAATATCGACTTACAACAATGCAAGCAAGTGTCAGCTAGGGAATCTCCAAAACAAAGTACTAGCTGAAAAACTTCCTTTCTAAACAAATGTGCAGGCTGCAAATTTGTCATGGCCGAATTCTCCAAGTAACATTTTGCGAACTGTAGTATAAGAATACCACAATTATACTCGTCTTTTTGAATATCGTGTTTTATTAACACGCAAGTATAATTCGCATTACATATACGGTCTAACAAGGCTTTTTAGTACATTTTAAACTTTTCAGCCATTTTTGTTAGACCAAAAGGATCCAAAAATATAAACTCTTGTTTTATAAAATCTACAAAGCATATACTAAAATGATTATGGTAACAGTGAGGAATAATTAAATGCACTGTCTCCTCATAAGCGGCTTTAATTAGATTCTCATTCTGAAAACCATACTCATTTAGTTGACATGGTAGATTAATGTAACGAGCGTCATTTGTATCAAAAATTAAAGAATTTAAAGCGGCGTCTAACATAAAGTTAGAGACCCACTTTTTGTTCTGTAATGTTTGTATATCATTCAATTCAAGATGATAAACGAATCGATCAACATTAAATGTATGTATAGACTGAAACATTGTCTTACAATTAAGTACGTGAAAACGAACATTTTTCGAACAAAACGTACTCGATTTAAATATCTTATTCAGAACATTTTTAAAGTTCTCCTCCATTTTAAATTCATTACCCTTTTTAGAGTAAGAATGGTCTAAATGTATTGAGGCATTGGAATCAATATTCGTTTCTGAGTTACTAAATTTTGATTTACAGACCAGTATTCAGTCGTGAAAAATCTCCTTTAAATAACCCAATCTTGAGTTTTTTGTTGCCTTTTTTCTGCCAACTTTCTCTAACAGTCGACAATTTTTTATTTGACAACTTATCGGCCATATAATCATTCTTTTGGAAATTTTTTTGTTTTGGCTTAGCTTTAATAATAGCACCATGGGCCAAAGGGGAACGTGAAAATTCTGGATGTGCAAGTTCAACTTGCCGCACCACAGAGTTAGAAAAATCATTCATTTTACGAATAAATCTTCCTAGTTTCAGTCCCTGTTTATTTTTTATTACGCTGTGTTTTAGAGTCTTGAACATAGACTCTATTGGACCATTGCTGGGTCTTTTATTGGTATGATCAATAAAAATGCCCATTATATTTGTCCAAAATGGCGCAAAAACATTATATTTGCCTAATATCACATCAACCATTTTTGGATGATGAAATGGGTTTTCTTCACCCATATCTGATTCCACAGATTCTATTTAGAAGTAGTCGCTTCAGAGGCAATTGTTTCAAAACGTTGCCTAAATTCACTCTTACCAGCAATGGTTTTTAGTGAATAATCTTTACCGTGTGGCGTTGACTTGGCATACGGCTCTTGCTCTCCCAAAGCAAATGCCATTGCACTATGGGGAAAATGACTACTTTATCTGGCATTTATTATTGTAAGTTAACCAAACGAGGTATTTCACTGCAGTTTTTTTTATTATGTTGCTATAGACCATTAAAAGCTATTTTAGAAAAATGGGCGTGTCAACGCCCCTTTCGCCCAAAAAATTGAAAAAAAATAATTTTCATGAAATTTTTTGATATAAACTTTCAAAATTCAGTCACCTAAAAGTGTTTACGTTGCAAATAGGTATTTGGCCACGCCCCCTTCCGTCCCAAAATAATGAAAAACCAGTTTTTTATTAATTTTTTAAATTACACATTCCACATTACAATTCCACATTTCTCTTACAAATGTTATCTCTGATAGCACAATACTGCTCCTTGGTCAATCCTTGATCCAAAATGAATGCCAATGCTTTATCTTTGGACGCACCTATAGGCTGATCAATGGGCTTTGTGAATCCTTCCCTGATCGCTGCATGAACAAGCAAGAAAACATCAATATTTCGGAGTTTGCATAGTTCCGCTGCCTGCAGTCTTTGAGCCCTTTCACTTTTCGATTCAAATGGAAGAAGTGGCCGTTCAACTGGTCTATTACTTTTTGTTTAAAGGCAAAGTTGTAGTATCCAAATCCATTGTGAAGGTTTTCTTTCAAAGTATTTAAAAGTACTATTACATTTAAGCCAATTATACTGCAAATTGTTGCAAAATTGGTGGTTTTTTACTTTTAAAATATTTTCATCCTCATTATTGCTCTCAAGCAGTTCAAAATATCATTGAATTGCCTTCTACCGTTCGTGCCGGCCCCTCTCGCTGTTCGACACAGCAAACAAATTTAGTGAGGTTACCTAATAGAAATGCGAATTGCGGCAAAAGAGGGAAAAAGAGGACATTAACACAAATACCAGTTAACTCAGAATTAACAACGATACAACAAACACTTAGACAAACACCTAAATAATGCTAAACTATTTAGATAATCCTTTCCAAAGTTGAAATTTGTTTATAAAAATCCAGTTTTTGAAGCGATTATAAAACGACAAAATATTAGTATACACACGCACAATTTGAACAATGTTTTATATTAAACACATAGTGAAAACCTGCGAGATTAGTGTTCATGACTTGATTTTCTTATAATCGTCTTGAAGTCGCCAAAATATTAAAACAAAACTCAGTAAAAAATTTACAAAACATAGCCGAACCTGCTTTCGATTGCAACAGCCGACTTAGCAGCTGTTATTCTCACATGGCGGTGTCAAATTTAACATTTTGAGTTTGGGCCATAACAGACTGATGTTTTCTTAATGCATTAACAGCAAATTTGTGTTAATTTAAAAACTTTTAAAAAACATGCAAATGCCAGATAAAGTAGTAATTTTCCCCATAGTGCATTGGGGTACTACCTAAAAAATATGAGGTAGCCTCGCGTACCTTACTGTTTATTAATGGAGATAGAAGAATGGTTACCAAATTGAAGAACCATTTTTCTAAGTCACTAACAGTAATTATATTATAAGCCAGACCTAGGGCATTTCTTAGAAAATCTCTTAATTCAATGCTTGCCAATCCAACAGTTTTGTCTATATCGGCACACATTATTTTTGCATAATGCATCGTACAAAACTGAACGCATACTGCCGGGAATATTTCACTTTTTTCGTATAAAAAGTTAAAACACATGCTATTGTATGCTATGACATCCAAGTCATTGAATTCTTTAAGAACCGCTTGGATGATTGCAAAACTGACATCGGTTATAATTCGTTTGCATATTGGCTGTTTGAATTTATTTTGTCGACAAAACCTATTTAGATCGCATAGAAAGAGACCAATATCATAGGCACTGTGGCTGGACAAAATTGAATGTGCCACGGGATACACCATTTGATGCTCTGGAATATGTGCCACCAACGAGTAGAGATACATTTTTTTCCCTACAAACTTCATTGGCTGCACAACACATCCTGTGGCATCTATATGAAAAGTATCCTTTTTAATGTGGTTAAGTAAAAGACTTATATGGTCTTTGTTCCACAAAAACACCTCAAGCCTCGTTGAAAGATGCTGAATGTAGTCTCTAAAATTGTGACATTTCATTTCAAAGGCATCTTTAAAGGGATCTTTTTCAAAGTCCTCCTTTGCATTTTCCTCAGAAATTAAATTTCTATATTATGATAAATTATCATTTATCATTTGGTCGTTGCCAACTAATACCCTATTGGTACTGGCTTTATTTACTAACTTATTTCTAAATTCAAAAGCAGTGCTGCCCTTGATTTCTTGCTTGGCAAGAAACCGATTTATGGCTCTACACTGTGTACCTTTTTTTTTGAATTTAAAGAATGGGTCAAGTTTAATTTATTTGAAAAAATTTCAACTGATCCATCATATGACCCTTTAAACATGTAAAAATTACATGACGGATCTTTGCAATATGCATTAGCCACAAACGATTTTTGATTAAGTCTTATCGACCTAAAATTTATTGTGCATGCATTGTTAATAGAGAAAAATTTTCTCTTAAAACATGCTGTATGATTTTCTTCTTGGAAAATTTTACGCAGCACTTTTCTATTGTTTCCTCAAAGTCTTTCATTTGTAGCTCTGCAAATAATTCTTGACATGGCTCTTGTAAACGAACCCTATTAGGACTAGATTCTACCACTTTTACATCAATATTTAAACTTGTATTTCCAACCCGACAAGTCTTGCGAAGACATTTTAATGCATTTTCAATATGACTTTCATCTATCGGGTTGGGAGAAATGGAAAGAATACTAGTCGAAAGATCCACATTTTGTACTATTTGGCTATTGAGTGTATCGCTTTTTGAAATCGGCGAATAAACACCAATATTTTTGTTTCTTGGCGCCAATACTTTAAAGTTACAGTTCTCAAGAACTCTTTTGTAACTTGAAAACATAATTTTTCTCCATCTTTTTTGGTTAGTAGTAAATTTAAACTTATTTTTATAAATATTTTTTTCTACAATATTTTTTTCTACAATATTATAAATATATTGATAATCACCCTCTTCCAATCGCCCTGATGAGCTTATAGCTCCAATCTCTAAAGCCTCTTCGATGGCCCTTGTTAAGTTTGATCTGAAAAAAAAAAAAATAATAAATGTATCGTTTTGTATCGCTCTTGATGAACTATAGTTTCAAAAGTTAGTATTTTCAATTAATCCCTTAGACAAACACGCGTCAAAATGTTTAAATTGTCAGAAAGAAGCAAGTGCGCAACCCATATGGACCCCCACAAAATTTTAAAACATTTTTAAATCTTATTAATACCTCAGTAAAATTGATATATGTATGTGCAAATTTTGTTTCCTATAACATAGCGGCAGTTATGTTTTGAGTACCCAAAATTTTCCTCTTATATATACTAATATTCCGCAAGGTATGGTATTGGTTTCTTATTAGATCCCAATTTTTAGTACCATTAGCATAAAGAAGAACACGAATAACTGTTTTAAATAGAATGTTGATAAATGTGCAATTTGCTTTATTTACGTTTGGAGTGGGTCATTTTCTAATGCAACAAAGTGATAAAATTTGTGTTTTCATTTACAAAAATTCGAGCAACAACATTGGAGCAACACATTTATCAATTTTACTGAGGTATAAACTATAACAGGAAGGAAAGGACTAGCTTCCTGTCCGCACGCCGAAGTTTGTTTATCTTGCTGACCACAGTTTGATTATTGTGAAGTAATCCAATTAGATCAAATGAAAAGAAAAACTAATATTAATTATATACATCTTTTATATATATCATACAAATTCGCTTTTCAAATTAATCTATTCATATTACATTAAGAGTTACACTTTTACATTTGGAGTTACACTTTTACATTCACAGTTTTAAAATATGTAAGACCAATACTAGTACAAATACAAATCAAGCCAAGAGGACTAACACAACCTGAACTCAACCCAAATGCCAATGGTAAAAAGTTGTCGATTAACATTTTTCCAATCATATAGGTGAAGCAAAGGGCACATAATTAACCAGTCAACAACGGAATGTAAAGAGAGTATGTACTTACTTTTTTCTTGAGATCTTTGCGTTCACTTCACGTTTCCAGGAAACAAAAACATTTTCTTCAGCTGTAAAAATTGAAAATTAAATACATTCAAAAGAAAACTATATACGACTTTTGTATTGCACTTACACATGGTTAAAGGCTCTGTTAAATTACTGCAAAAATTTGTTAAAACTTCGTGGTTTTCGTCTTCTCGCGGTAATAGGTATTTTAGAAAGTTACCAGATCAACTCGTTAAACCATGCCAGATCGTCGAAAAATACGACATATCGACATATCGGGCCGAAAACAGATAAACAATTGAACATTTCAAAATGAATTTTCTTAACAACTAATGGCCTAAAAGTCTGGATATTTGTACCATAATTTCTTTATATTTTTCGCTTTGGTTTACTATACAATTGAAGTTGATACAAGCCAAAAAATACCACAATTTCTACCTAAAAATTAAATAAAAAATAGAGAAATTGGAATTTCTCCCTTAAAACTGAACGGATTTTAATGGCAAGTCGACTTCGTTTATGTCGCATACATGTCTGAACAATTGTTAAAATTGTCAATAAGAATTATTTTCTGGCGATGTACATATTGTAGCAGGCCTATTAGGATAAGTATGCTCTGGGCACACTATTTTGTTACGCTCTGTTTGAGAGAGCCGGTTGCTCTCTCAAACAGGGGCAATGTATGATTCGGGGGTTGAAAGAGAACTGCCGGAGAGCAGCGGATCACTTCGGTACGAGCACGCAAACAATAAAGAACGAACAATAACTTAGTGAAACGATAATTAGGACAACCACGAACAAGAGTGGAAAGTATAAAGATAATTAGAAAATACAAGAAGTTAAACATAGTTTTAAGAAACATTGTAAAGAATAATATAATACCAACGGAATATATATAATAAATAAAGTAATATAATTAAAAGAACATCCTGACACAATCTCAGAAGTGGGATAAAGTGCAAAATTTTTTGCGGCCTACATACAATATATATTTAACAAAACAAAAATGAATTTAGACTGCAATAAAGTGAAAGTGCATCCGGAAATCGGGATGGCAGCGAAAGTTCTCAAAAATCTACAACAGCAGATCGACAGTGCTGGTTCGGAAACTAGAAGCGCGCGACTTAGTGGCGCCACAATCGACGTGTTCGATCAAGAAGGAGAGCTTAGCAACGGTTCGCCGTATGATACACAGCGGAGCGAAAGAGATGGCGAGCGAAGCAGCAGAGGCAGAGGAGACGAAAAGGCGCAACTTAGAAACTGCAGCGGCAGAGACAACGGTTCGGAGAATTCGGCACAACAAACCAACAAAAACTTCGAGAATGCAGAGCAACAAGGCGACAGAAATTTCGAGAGTTTAGAACAGCGACGCGGGAGAAGTTTCGAGATCAGACAGCGTAGAGGCGACGGCACAGGCGATGGCGCCAGCGTTAGCAGAGACGTCAGCAGAGAAAATTATGATGAAATGTTAGAGCGGCAAGACAAAAAGTTCGAAAATTATGGATTTTTGTCGCCCGGATTTAATATGGCCAAGGAAATGCTGATGAACTTTGGAGGTGAAAATATTTTAGGTAAAAGTTTAGATGAGAATATTTTAGGTAAAAGGTTAGAAAAGGATATTTTAGGTACAATATTAGATGAGAATATTTTAGGTGAAAGTTTAGATGATAATATTTTAGGTGAAAGTTTAGATGAGAATATTTTAGGTAAATGTTTAGATGCGAATATTTTAGGTACAAGTTTAGGTGATAATGTATTAGGTACAAGCTTAGGAGAGGAACATTTCAGTACATATTTAGGAAGAAATTTAGGGACAAGATTAGGAGGAAAATGTTTAGGTACAAGTTTAGAGCAGAACGGTTTAGGGACAAGTTTAGGTCAGAACGGTTTAGGTAAAAGTTTAGGAAATAATGATTTAGGTACAAGTTTAGGTACACACAAATTAGGTGAACAAATTGGAGTGTTGGAGGAAAATTTTGAGAAGGAAATGTTACAAATAGATATTTTAGAAGATGATAATAATGAAGTAGTGTACAATATTGGGGATCAGGTTAGTTATGCGGATAAAATGAAGCTTATAAAAATTTTAGAGTGGAAATATATTTATGTACCGAGACCGGAGGTACCGAAAAATAAATGTGAAATTAATATAATATTAGAGAGTACAAAACCGTTTAGTTGTGCGCCTAGGAGGCTATCGTATAGTGAAAAGGAAGCGTTGCAGAAAATGTTAGACGAATACTTAGAAAAGGGTATTATTCAGAATAGTAGATCTGAATATGCTTCGCCAATTGTATTAGTAAAGAAAAAGTCTGGGGAATTTAGATTATGTATAGATTTTAGAAGGCTAAATAAGGTTATGGTCAAAGATAATTATCCTATCCCCTTAATTGATGATCTTTTGGATAAATTAGTTGGTAAATCGGTATTTACAAAATTAGATTTGAAGAATGGGTACTTTCATGTGTTTGTAAACAAAGATTCGGTGAAGTATACATCGTTTACGACGCCATTAGGGCAGTTTGAGTTTTTGCGAATGCCGATGGGATTGAAAACGGCACCGCAGGTATTTCAAAGATTTGTGAATGATATTTTTTATGATATGATACGAGAAAATAAGGTTATAATATACATGGATGATATTTTAATTGCAAGTCAAGGCATCAAAGAACATTTAGAAATATTAGTAGAAGTGTTTAGGAGATTAGTAGAGAATAAATTAGAACTTAGGATGGATAAATGCAAATTTTTGCAGGATAAGGTAAAATATTTAGGTTTCTTGATTTCAAATGAGGGAATTAAAGCTGATGAAAAGGGATTAGAGGCTATACAAAATTTTCCGGTGCCAAACAAAGTACAAGCTGTACAAAGCTTCTTAGGTCTATGTTCTTACTTCCGCCGGTTTATAAAAGATTTTTCGATATTAGCAAAACCGTTATATGATTTACTGAGAAAGGATAGAACTTTTGAATTTGGAAAAGAAGAGTTAGATTGTTTCACACTTTTGAAGGATAAATTAGTCGGAGCCCCAGTGTTGGCTTTATATGATCATAGGGATGAAGTAGAGCTTCATTGCGATGCGAGCGCGTTAGGTTTTGGGGCTGTATTGCTTCAGAGAAAAGAAGATAAAAAACTGCATCCGATATTTTATTTTTCGAAGAGGTCAACGGCGACGGAAGCTAAATATCACAGCTTCGAATTAGAGACATTAGCTATAATTTATGCACTTAGGCGGTTTAGGATATATTTACAGGGTAAACCTTTTAGAATTGTCACAGATTGTAACTCTTTAACTTTGACGTTGAATAAGGTAGAGTTGAACCCAAGAATAGCAAGGTGGGCTTTAGAACTGCAAGAGTTTGATTATGAATTGAAGCACAGAGCGGGGAAACAAATGCAGCACGTGGATGCGCTTAGCAGGTGTAACAACGTTATGATAATTGATGCAAATACATTTGAGGATAATTTGATAATTTGTCAGTCGAGAGATATTAGGATAGAAGAAATTAGGAAAATTTTAGAAAATAGGGAGCATAAATGGTTTGAAATGAGAAACGGTGTCATATATAGGAAGGATAATAACAAAAATTTATTGTTTTATGTACCAAATCGAATGGAGCAACATGTGCTATATAAGTATCATGACGAATTAGGCCATATTGGGAGGGATAAAATGTTAGATGCAATTAGTAAAAGTTATTGGTTCCCGAACATGAAGGAGAAGGTTTGTGAACACATCCAGAACTGTTTGAAATGTATAGCGTTCTCTCCTAAAGTAGGAAAGGGAGATGGGTTGCTACACAGTATACCCAAAGGGAATAAACCATTTGAAGTTATTCATATCGATCATTATGGGCCAGTAGACAATAGTAGATCAAAGAAACATATTTTAGTGGTGATCGATGGATTTACGAAATTTGTTAGACTTTACACTACAAAAACAACAAACACAAAAGAAGTTTTGAGTGCATTAGCAGACTATTTTAGGGCGTACAGCAGACCAAGGTGTATTATATCAGATCGAGGAAGTTGTTTTACGTCAGCGGATTTTGAAAATTTTGCCGAGGAAAGGAATATAAAACACATAAAAATTGCTACAGGGTCACCACAAGCCAATGGTCAAGTTGAGCGAGTAAATAGAAGTTTGGGACCGATGATTGCAAAACTAACAGAACCGGAAAGAGGATTACATTGGGATATAGTAGTGGAACAAGTAGAGTATTCGTTAAATAATACATGGCATAGCAGCATTAGACATCTTCTAAGTGAAACTTTATTTGGAATAGCTCAGAGAGGAGAAGTTAGTGATGAATTAAAGGAGAAGTTAAGAGAGAGAGTAGAAGTTAGAGAAGAATCAGAAGATGAGGATGAAATTATTGAAGAAAATAGGAAAAATTTAGAAGAACTTAGACGAAAGGTAGAAGGATGCCAAATAAAGGTTCAAATAAGGAATGAAAATTATTACAATGCGAAAAAGAAAAATAATTCGGAATACAGAGAGGGTGACTATGTTATGGTAAAAAATTTTGATAGCACCGCGGGAGTTAGCAAAAAATTAATACCGAAAAGCAAAGGGCCATACGTTATTGGGAAAGTCTTAAGAAATGACAGATTTTTGTTACAAGACATCGACGGGTTTCAATTATCTCGAAATCCATACCAAGGGGTTTGGAGCGCAAATAATATTAGGCATTGGATGCATGATGAAAATAAATGTAGATAATTAGTGGGTAATAAAAAATATTAGTAAAAACAAGAAAAATTTGTAAATTAGAATTGTTTTAGTATATAAGTTGTATATGTTGTTAAATAATAGTAAGAATACGTTAAGACATTGGAAGGCCGAGATAGAGGGCTATCTCAAGGTCAGGACGGCCGAGTTGTAGCAGGCCAATTAGGATAAGTATGCTCTGGGCACACTATTTTGTTACGCTCTGTTTGAGAGAGCCGGTTGCTCTCTCAAACAGGGGCAATGTATGATTCGGGGGTTGAAAGAGAACTGCCGGAGAGCAGCGGATCACTTCGGTACGAGCACGCAAACAATAAAGAACGAACAATAACTTAGTGAAACGATAATTAGGACAACCACGAACAAGAGTGGAAAGTATAAAGATAATTAGAAAAGACAAGAAGTTAAACATAGTTTTAAGAAACATTGTAAAGAATAATATAATACCAACGGAATATATATAATAAATAAAGTAATATAATTAAAAGAACATCCTGACACAATATGTATGATCGATATGGCGCGTAGAGCGTTCTTATCGATGTAAATGAACCGTTTATTAAGGGGGTCGGAAAAGAGAAATACTTGAATTTCTCAAAATCTGTACGATCGATTTTGTTTAAATTTAATTCGAAATTAGAGAATAATCTGCCCTTTCGTTTGATATACCGTGCATGTTGGCACGTTTACTGTGAGAGTCGTAATATTTTTTTCAAAGTTAGCGTCGAATTCTGTACCGGTTGTGTACCAGGGATGCATATCATATCGCATAGAAATAATTGAAAGAGTGAGAAATTGTAAATTTCTCCTTAATTACTGAACGGATTTTGATGTATGACCTACCAAAATGCTTAGAATGATGATGCCGTTCATGGGGCATGCATAGTTGAACAATTGTTAAAATTGTCAATAAGAATTATTTTCTGGCGGGCATACATACATCGATAAGGCGCACGAGGCGTTCATATCGATGTGAATGAACACCAGTGTTCATTAATTAGGTCGGAAAAGAGAAATACTTGAATTTCTCGAAATCTGTACGAACGATTTTGTTTAAACTTAGTTAGAAATTAGAGAATATTTTGCCCTTTCGTTTGATATACCGTGCACGTTGGCACGTTTTCTGTGAAAGTCGTAATATTTTTTTAAAAGTTAGCGTCGAAAATTTCAAAGACTCCCACCATGTGGCGTTAGTGTCTGTCTGGAACCAGTGTTAATTCATGAGGTCGGAAAAGAGAAACACTTGAATTTCTCAAAATCTGTACGATCGATTTTGTTTAAATATAAATCGAAATTAGAGAATAATCTGCCCTTTCGTTTGATATACCGTGCATGTTGGCACGTTTTCTGTGAAAGTCGTAATATTTTTTTTAAAGTTAGCGTCGAAAATTTCAAAGACTCACACCATGTGGCGATAGTGTCAGTCTGGAACCAGTTTTTATTAATGAGGTCACAACACATATTTTATATATTTGCATAGCTTTTGGCAAATTGCTAGCGAGCTTCAAAGTTAATCATTAAATTTGAATTATTTATTAATTCCTCCGCTTTATTGCCGCCTACTTTTTGAATACGTAACATAGGTTCTTTCGCGGGTTGAACCACTGGTTCACGACCGGTGAACGACCGGTTCACGATCGGTTCTCGACCGGTTCACGACCGGTTCCAGCTGCGGAACTCGCGCCTTCTGTAACAGATTTTTGAACGCGCTACTGTAAGGCGATTTTCTCAAAATCTGTACGTACGATTTTAATGAAATGTTCACCAAATGTTCTCTATTCGATCCCCAATATGCCCATATACCGTGCATCTCTATGACCTTTAATTTTTGCGGCCTGTTTTTGTATGGGGGATTCCATAGGTTTGGCCACTGTTAGGCAATTTTCTCAAAAACTGAACCTACGATTTTAATGAAACTTTCAGGGATAATACTTGAAATTGTGCTCCAAAACCTGGCTTACCCTGCATAGCGGCACGTTTGCTGTGGGGGGAGCTATCTTAAAAAAGGTTGAGAGTCAATTTTTTCAATGGATAATTAAGGCACTTGCATTGTTCAAATCAGCCCAAACCCAATATAAACTATTAGTAAATTTAATTCTCTACACGTAGGTACTTTATTTTGTTCGATTTAGTTTTTTATTTACGAAATAAATAGAAAATAAAATTCTCCTCCGTGTTCCATTTTCCCACCGTTCCATTTCGACGCTAACTCACCGACGCTATTTTGACGGACATACGACAACGTACTTTCAATATAGAAAGTAAGGAACAAAATAATGACATTACCACACCTAGTAGCAATGACCAGAACACAGAAAACGAACAAACAGAATATGAACAGTTAGCGTACAGCCAAACAGACTTAAACGAATATGGACAAACGTTAGACGAATACCAAGAACAAAACGAGTACTGTTACGGGACCGATGTAGGACAAGAACAATACGCCGATCTGCATTTTTAGAGTAAATTCCTCCTCCTTACCTTATTTTGAGGTGAACGTAGGAGGAGAAGTTTTGAGAATACTTATCGATTCGGGATCTAATAGAAATTATATTAAACCTAGTTTAGTTAGTAATCTCGCTCCAATCGAGAAACCGTTTCAAGCCGTTACAGTTGGCGGTAACGTTAAAATTACACACTATAAAATGTTTAATATCCGAGATGTGCGTATTAAATTTTTTCTTTTGCCGACTTTAAAATCTTTCGATGCCATTCTCGGCAACGACACTTTAAAAGAACTTAAAGCAGTAATTCACACACATTCGAATTATATGATCATTAAGGACAACGTAAAAGTAATTATTAAAGAAAAAAAATATGACTCAATAAACAATATTTGCCCCCGTACAGCCCATTTGTCCGATCAACAAAAAAATAATTTAGAAGATCTACTACAAAATTTTCCCAACTTATTCTCAAAACCAGACGAAAAATTGACGTACACTACTAACGTGACAGCAGAAATACGTACGAACAATGAAACACCTGTATATTCTAAATTCTACCAATATCCCATGTCTCTAAAAGACGAGGTTAATAAACAGATTTCAGAACTATTGGCAAATGGTATAATACGACCATCTCGTTCCCCGTACAATTCACCTGTGTGGATTGTTCCCAAGAAGATCGACGCTTCAAACGAAAAGAAATACCGAATGGTAATAGATTATAGGAAATTAAACAAAGTGTGGCAACTCTCAGCAGCTTACGATAGTGCGATCGATAGCTGACACGAGAATCGGGATCGCGATAGACCATCTCTAGGCGATTCTATCATCCCTATCCACGACGACCACGACATAATCATCGCTGCTTCTTCGCTTTTGCCTATTTTCATTTTTGCCAATTAGTTATAATCAAATAATATAATAATCAGTTAATGTAAGTTAGTGAATAAATACTTGAACATATTTCTGTGTACGATACACACTAAAGTGGTGACCCCGACGTGAAACCTGCATCAATTTTGGCGACATGGCGACCAACGACGCCATGGAAGACGACGCTGACATTTTTCACGACACCGTTGCTCGTGTCCCCGACGCCGCAATCAACCGCGTGGCCGTAAAAATACCACCGTTTTGGCCCGAGCACCCCGAATTATGGCTGTCTCAAATCGAAGCCCAATTTATTTTGGCGGGAATAACTTCTGACGCCACAAAGTTCAACACAGTGCTGGCATCAATCGAAGCACCCGTTTTGGCCCGAATTTCCGATGCAGTCATCAACCAGCCAGCGAAGGCAAATACGAAAACTTAAAAACCTGCATTCTGGAACGCTTCTGCGAAAGCGAACAGAAAAAAATCCAGAAGTTAATATCGGAGACCGACCTTGGTGATAAGCGCCCTTCACAACTGCTTAACGAGTTAAGCTCGCTCGCCGCAAATAAAGTTAACGAAAGCTTCTTAAAGGCACTTTGGATGCAGCGCTTACCAACGCAAGTGCAAACTATCTTGCAGGTATCGGACGCCAGCCTAGCAGACTTGGCTAAGTTGGCAGATAAAGTAGTGGATGTTGGCGACTTTCACAATGTACGCACGGTGGACTACAGTTCGAAGTCTTTGCCACCCCGCAGCACGGATGTCGACGACCGTTTAGAACGCATCGAGCAACAGATAAGTGCCCTACTCAAAAACAGTTCTCGCAAAAACAATCGGGCCACATCAACTAGGCGCAGCAGCAGCGCCACAACCCAAGACGAAGGTCAAACCTCAAGCATGTGTTGCTACCACAGTAAATTCGGCAGCGACGCCCAGAAATGCCGCCCACCATGCTCTTTTTCGTCACAAACAAAAAACTAACGCAGTCTTCGGATTCGGGAGGCAAATTCGAAGAGGGCCACTGCACAATCGCCCGCCTCAGCATCAGCGACAGCTTCTCCAAAATAAATTTCCTCATCGACACAGGCGCCGACATTTCAGTGTTGCCACCCTGTAAAAACGCAACACCAATACCAACTCCAAAGCTTCTTTTCGCAGCCAACGGCTCAAAAATACAAACCTATGGAGAAAAACGCATAACATTATCACTCGGTCTAAAGCGAAACTTTGTTTGGACTTTCGTGGTAGCTAACGTCAATTGCGCTATCATTGGATCCGATTTTCTTCAACATTTCGACCTGCTCGTGGACATTAAGCGACGTAAACTCATCGACCGAGCATCGCTGTCCGAATCGACCTGTGGCACGCCTCCGCAGGGAATAGCTCGGATTGTATCGTACGACGTGTGCAATCAATACGCCAAGCTACTTCACGAATATCGAGATCTCGCAACGATCAATTCAAACAGGCTGCTAATAACGTCAAAAGTAACGCACTTTATCACGACAAACGGCCCGCACGACGACTGGCAGCAGACAAACTCAAAGCAGCGCAGAGCGAGTTTTCCTATCTCTTGGATAAAGGAATATGTCGTCCTCCAAGAGCAACTGGTCAAGCCCTTTACACATGGTAAAGAAAGCAAACGGAGAGTGGCGTCCTTGCGGAGACTACTAAACAACGTAACAGTGCCTGATCGATATCCGATTCCGTACATACTGGATGTAACGAGCATCCTATACGCTAAGAAGATGTTTTCTAAAATCGACCTGCAAAAAGCATATCACCAAATCCCTGTCGAGCCGCAAGATATTCCCAAGACAGCCATTATCACGCCTTTTGGGTTATACGAATTCTTGTTCATGACGTTCGGTTTGCGAAACGCAGCGCAGAATTTTCAACGGTACATAAACGACGTCATACAGGGCCTCGATTTTGCTTTCGCATACATCGACGAGACGCACCTACGCATAATCCTCGACCGCCTCCGAAAGGCACAACTCACCGTGAACTTCGAAAAGTGTGAGTTTGGAAAATCGCAACTCACGTTCCTGGGTCACGACATCAGCCAGCACGGTTTGAAACCATCCGAATCTAAAGTGGAAGCCATTCGTCACTTTAAAAAACCGCTTATCGCTAAGGATCTTAAAAAGTTTGTGGGTATGATCAACTTCTATCGGCCGTTTATCCCACGTGCTGCTGATAATCAACACATACTCCAGACACTGATTCAAGGCAATAAGAAAAACGACAAAACTGCGATAATCTGGTCTACAGGAGCCGATTACGCGTTCGACGCCTGTAAAAACGAGCTCGCAAATGCTACGTTGCTGAACTACATGGCGCCAAATTCTCAAGTAACGTTGACCACCGATGCATCGGACGACGCTATGGGTGCCGTGTTACATCAGATCGTCAACGGACAAACACAGCCACTGGGTTTCTTCTCCAAGAAATTTTCATCGGCGCAAAAGAAGTACAGCACCTACGATAGAGAGCTCACCGCTATTTATCAGGCCATTCTGCATTTCAAGTACGCACTGCATTTCAAGTACGCTTTCATTCAAAACAGCGAGAAAGCATCACCACGACGCGCCCGGCAGCTGGATTTTATTAGCCAATTCAGCACCAACATTCAGCACATCTCAGGAGAGGAAAACAACGTTGCTGACCTTCTCTCACGCATCGACGCCATCAAACACATCGATTTGGATGAGATGGCGCTGGAGCTGGAAAGCGATGACGAACTACAATCTCTGCTTAAGTCTGACCCAGGAAATACCATATCACTAACGAGATTGTCTATTCCAGGCTCAAACAAACAATTGTACTGCCACGTTAACAACAAGCAGGTACGCCCGTTCGTGCCCAGGTGTCTACGCCCAACGGTAGTCCAAGGCCTACATTCGCTATGCCATCCAGGAGTTAAGGCAACGAACAAGCTGGTTAGGAAGCACTACGTTTGGCCTCGCATGGCAGAGGATGTCGCCATAATCGTACGATCTTGTATCCCGTGCCAAAAAGCCAAAGTCCAGCGCCACACCAAATCGCCACTTGGAGAGTATGCCGCCTGCGACGCTCGTTTCGAGCACATCAATATAGATATCGTTGGCCCACTGCCCTCTTCGAACGGATATCGATACTGTCTTACGTGCATCGATCGCTTCTCATGATGGCCGGCTGCGATTCCCCTAGTTGACATCACAGCACAGTCAGTTGACAGTGCACTGATTTCTGGCTGGTTCGCGCTCTATGGAATCCCGCTCCACATCACAACGGATTTAGGACGGCAGTTCGAGTCCACACTGTTCCAAGAGCTTGCTAAAATCTGTGGTTTTAAACATCTACGCACGACTGCATACCACCCGCAAGCTAACGGCATGATCAAACGATGGCACAGAACATTACAGGCTGCCATAAAATGTTCTGACCCAATCAACTGGAGCTCCGCATTGCACCTAATCCTACTAGGACTACGCACCACGATCAAAGACGACATCGGGTTGAGCCCAGCTGAGATGGTGTACGGCACAACACTGCGAGTTCCTGGCGGATTTTTCTCACCAAGCACTGAAAATCGCACCGAGTCTGAGTTCACCGAGGCTCTTCGGAAAACTATTTCGCAGCTGCCAACCACTAAGCCAGTGCACCATCACACGCCTCAAGAGTTTGTACACCCCGATCTCAATCAGTGCAAACACGTCTTCGTCAGAGTTGATCGAGTCAAAACTCCGTTGGAACCTAACTACGAGGGTCCGTTTGAAGTATTAGCGAAACACGACAAATACTTTACCCTCAAAAGCTGCACAAAGGACAATAATGTTTCTATCGATCGCCTTAAACCAGCATACATCTTCAAAGAGGAACCTCCTCCAATACATGGACAAAAGAAAGCACCAATCGCTCAACCTGCCACGCAGGTATCGAGATCTGGACGACGAGTCATACTCCCAGCGAGATACCTCTCCCAACTGGAACTCTAGGAGGGGGGTACTGTGGCAACTCTCAGCAGCTTACGATAGTGCGATCGATAGCTGACACGAGAATCGGGATCGCGATAGACCATCTCTAGGCGATTCTATCATCCCTATCCACGACGACCATGACATCATCATCGCTGCTTCTTCGCTTTTGCCTATTTTCATTTTTGCCAATTAGTTATAATCAAATAATATAATAATCAGTTAATGTAAGTTAGTGAATAAATACTTGAACATATTTCTGTGTACGATACACACTAAAAAAGTAACAATAGCTGATAAATACCCTATCCCCGAGATAAATGAAGTGCTTGCCCAATTGGGCAACAACAAACTTTTTTCCGTTCTCGACTTAAAAAGCGGATTTCATCAAATCAAACTAAAGTCCTCAGATATAGGGAAAACCGCTTTCTCTATAAATAATGCCAAATATGAGTTCACACGCCTTCCATTCGGTCTTAAAAATGCTCCATCCATTTTCCAACGAGCACTAGACGATATACTGCGTGAACATATAGGGAAAATTTGTTATATCTATATTGATGATATAGTTGTTTTTAGCCAAGACGAAAAATCTCATCTTGAAAACTTAAATATCATATTCGATACCCTATATAGAGCCAATATTAAATGTCAACTTGATAAATGCGAATTTCTCAAGAGCAAAGTTGAATTTCTAGGTTTCGTAATATCCGATAAAGGTATTGAAACCAACCCTGACAAAGTTTCGGCGATAGCTAATTTTCCTACCCCAAGGACAATAAGAGAACTCAGATCATTTTTAGGCTTATCAGGATACTATAGGAGATTTATAAGGGATTACGCAAAACTTGCTAAACCACTCACCATACTGTTAAGAGGTGAAGATGGACACGTAAGCAAGAAAGCAGCACTAACTAAAGCAATAAGCTTCAACCAAGAAGCAATAAAAGCATTTAAGAAACTAAAAAATTCATTAATATCACAAGATGTGATACTTAAATACCCCGATTTTAAAAAAGAATTCCACCTCACCACCGATGCATCAAACTATGTCATTGGTGCAGTTCTCTCACAGAACAGTCAACCTATCTCATTCATCTCACGAACCCTCTCCAAAGCTGAAGAAAATTATGCAGCTAACGAGAAAGAGATGTTGGCCATTATATGGGCCCTTAAAGCGTTACGCAACTATCTATACGGTAAAGCCAAAGTGAAAATATTCACTGACCACCAACCGCTTACACATTCATTGAGTAGTTGGAATGGCAACGCTAGAATTAAAAGATGGAAATCTCACTTAGAAGAATACGACTACGAGTTACTCTACAAACCAGGAAAAGACAATGTAGTAGCAGATGCATTGTCTCGCATTTCAAATTTAGGTCAGATAAACTCAGTATCCACTCAACATAGCGACGAGAGTTCAAGCCATAACCTCATCCCTAGTATAGAAGTACCCATTAACGCTTTTAAAAATCAAATCTTCATCCATAAAGCAAACAACAACGACTATAAATTTAGCATACCTTTCCCTACGTTTCATAGACATGACATATACTTACAAACTTACGAACTTGACGAACTTATACTAATACTTCGGAAATACCTTAACCCATCCGTTATTAACGGAATACAAACTTCTGAAGATATCATGGGGAAAATACAATCAATATACCCAGATAACTTTAGTAAAGTTAAAATTCGTTTTACTCAAAGTAAAGTTACCGACCTCACTAATGAATCAGAGCAAGAAGAGGAGATACTTAAAGTCCACAATAGAGCCCATAGAAATGCTACGGAAAATAAAACTCAATTGTCCGAAAAATTTTACTTTCCCCAAATGAAGAAGAAAATAGAAAAATTGGTAAAACAATGCAAAGTTTGCAAAGAAGAAAAATACGATAGACATCCGACTAACCCCGTTTTAGAGCAAACTCCTATTCCGGAATACCCCGGACAAATTATCCACATCGATATCTATTCTACAGAAAAGAAATTAGTTCTAACAGCCATAGATAAGTTCTCTAAATTAGCGCAGGCCAAAATAATAAAGTCCAAAGCAATAGAAGACATAAGAAACCCTCTAAGAGAGATTATTTTCTACTATGGCGTCCCCAAATATGTTGTCATGGATAACGAAAAGTCTTTAAATTCATATTCCATAACTTTTATGCTCAAAGACCAACTCAATATAGATATTTTTCAAGCACCACCCCACAAAAGCACTGTAAACGGCCAGGTCGAAAGATTCCATTCGACACTCTCTGATATAATGAGATGTATCAAGAAAGATGAACCCACAGAAACTTTCCAGAATTACTAGAAAGAGCAGTGTACGAATATAACTACACTATTCATTCTGTAACAAAGAAAAGACCACTTGAAGTGTTCTTTGGTAGAACAGTATCAACTAATCCCGAAGCCTACGAACAAACCAGACTAGACAACATAGACAGACTAATAGACAAACAGAAAAAGGACCTCGAATATCATAACCAGAAACGTAACGCATTAAAAAACTACAACGTAGGTGACGAAATTTATGTTAAGATAAACACACAACTTGGTTCTAAATTATCAGCAAGATATAAAAAAGAAATAGTTAAAGTTAACAAGAATACTACAGTTGTAACAGAATCAGGAAAGAGAATACACAAAAGTAACATACGAAATAACTAAAATTATCTTACCCTTTCAGGACATTAATGCTATGCACCATAACAATAGCGAATGGACTTCTAAACATTACCAACTATACCGACGTACAGACTGCAGTAATAAATAAAGGATTGGGAAAATTCAAACATCCACCACAAGAATAATTCATGTTATAGATATAAACCACATTACAAACACATTAAATACCTTAGCTTCATATGTAGATAACGAACCAAAACATTCAAACAGTTACCACACCATAAAACACGAATTGGTTCAAACATTCTCTATTCTCCAAACTTTATCCCCCACACTACATAATAGAAACACTAGAGCAATCAATTTAATAGGAACCGCATGGAAGTACATTGCCGGTACTCCAGACCACGACGACTTAATTCTACTCCAAGATAATATGAACGATCTAATTAACAATAGCAACAAACAACTTTTAATTAACAATCAATTTCAGGAAAGACTAAATCAGATAACTAAATTTACTAATTCTTTATCAAACTCTATCAGAAAAGACAGCTATGTTAACACAGAAATAACTTTTAACTTGCAAAATCAAATCAGGCTCGTCAAAGAAGAAATCATAAATGTTAAATACGCCATTCAATGGGCTAAGCTAAATGTAATAAATACATTCTTATTAAATGAAAAAGAAATAATTGAAATTGACAAAATATTCAAAGAAAGCAATATGCCATTACTATCAATAGAAGAAATGCTAGAATTTTCCGATGTAACTATATTAAATAACAAAACTACAATTTTATATATAATTAAAGTCCCAAATTTAGAAAAAACTATATACGAAAACACACTTATCAAGCCCATTATCAAAAAGAACACAATTGTAAACATAAAATTTCAATAAATATTTCTTAATAACGAAAATATGTTTGGCATAAGAAATAAATGTAAAACTTATCATAAAATTAAAATTTGTAACAAGAATAATATTGTAAACATAAGCAATAGTACTTGTCTACCTAAGCTTTTGATAGGAGAGAAAGGGTTATGTGAATTCAGCAACGCAGACCACATCGAAACAATAGAGGAAATAAGCAGCGGTCTTATAATGGTTAACAACTACAATGGCACACTAGAGTGGAACAACAAAATGCAGAAACTGGAGGGAACATACGTCATCAACTTCTTCAACGAGACACTCACCATCAACGGAAAAGAGTTCAACAACGTTGAGACGAAGCCCATACAATCATCAAGGCCCATGATCCAAATAACCCCTGCAGAGAAAGAACGAATCAAAATACTATCTCTCAACGCTCTGGAAAGTTTACATATTAACAACACCAAACGTTTGGCAGAATTGGAAACAGATAGCAACTATAACAAATAGTACGTCACCCTTCTCTTCGCTACCTCCACAATCGTCGCAGGGTTTTTATACTGTTGCAAACGAAAGCAAGAGAAGATTATTCTACAAGTGGCATCTCCCGAACTCCTGAAAACCACCAACAGAGTTAATCTCAACACCATACCATTTTTCTAATGAACGTCGCTTGAGGACAAGCTCAAAATAGAGGGGGAGGAGTTAACAACACGCTTTACCAAAAGCTTATAAAGGAAAGCTTAGGTCAGCGTCTGCCTTATTTCCTGCACGCGCCAACAAAAAGTAAACCAAATCATAACACAAGCAATATTAACAGAGCATTGAACTGCAGTTGCAAAACAGTTCACACGGGCACCTGCAATTCCTAATAAATATCAGCCACAACAGGAAATGGATAAGCAAGTCACACGGGCACATGCAATTCATGAGAAATATTGACGACAACAGGAAAAAGCCAAATTTTTTAAGAAGTCATCAGCAGAACTGCAATTAACGAATTACAGCCGACTGCACAACTGACACACTGTTATCAATCTTTGATTCGTCGCTGCCACCGTCGCTGCACCAGCGCTGCCACCATCGCTGCCACCGCTATACAAAATTCTGATTCACAAAAGGCCAGATTAGGGAGCTAGAGTAGAACTTTAATTCAGTCTAATTTTTGCATTCAATCAATAAAGTTGGAAAAAATAAAATTGTAAATTTATTTTTTATCTCATTCATAAACAAATAAATTAACTTATATGATATATTTGAGCTTATATAATTTAAACGTAAAGGCTTACAAATGTAAATTATTGTCTCTGCCTAGATAAAAATGTATCAATCCACTTTTCTATAACAGGCAAATTCTGCTCGCTCCAAATAACTTCCACTTTAATGTTTCGAATTGATTTCTCAATTATGTGTTGAGCAGTTCCAAATTCTCCAATATGATGGTTGTAAAAAGACTTAACCATTTCGTAACCATCTTGAGTAGAAAACATTCCAGTCGCTGAGCTAATGAGTTTGTTCCAAAAATGTGAGTTGTTTTTATACCTTTAGGGAAATAAAAATGCATAAAGGTTACAGAACATTTAAACTTGTTTTCCTATCTACAATATATTTACAACTGATGTACAAATATTTAGATTAAAGATAGGTAATTAAAGATACCATTTTAGCCATTTTAGCCATTTTAGACACACAAGGTATTGTTCGTAAGCACGATCTTAAACAAGAGTAAGCGAGACGCGCACAACGTGATGATGGTTTTCACCGAGTTGGAGAACTCCTGTGGGTAATGTCTTTTCCCAAATTTGTCTTTGAAAACCTAAGTCGACCGACTACTATTGAATGACACATCAATACAATTTTATATCTTAGGTATAACTAAGGTCACCGCTTTTAAATTAAACATATAAATACATAGATGGTTTGGATAAAATGTTTAATACCCCATTAGGGAAATTTTACTTTTTAAATGTATAATATATATGATATATTTGAGCTTATATAATTTAAACGTAAAGGCTTACAAATGTAAATTATTGTCTCTGCCTAGATAAAAATGTATCAATCCACTTTTCTATAACAGGCAAATTCTGCTCGCTCCAAATAACTTCCACTTTAATGTTTCGAATTGATTTCTCAATTATGTGTTGAGCAGTTCCAAATTCTCCAATATGATGGTTGTAAAAAGACTTAACCATTTCGTAACCATCTTGAGTAGAAAACATTCCAGTCGCTAAGCTAATGAGTTTGTTCCAAAAATGTGAGTTGTTTTTATACCTTTAGGGAAATAAAAATGCATAAAGGTTACAGAGCATTTAAACTTGTTTTCCTATCTACAATATATTTACAACTGATGTACAAATATTTAGATTAAAGATAGGTAATTAAAGATAAAGATAAAAGACATTTTCTCGAGTTGAACGATTTTCTTCTCGTGAAGATAAAGTGGCTTTAATGAAATCAATTGAGGCGCAGCTTGTGATATGGGATTAAGCCCACAAAGGGCATTATAATGCTATATTTAATGATAATCCCCACTCAGCATTATCCCCAAATTTAATCCGCTCGAAGTCATTTCAATTTCACATTAGAAAGTTTCTTTACAAAATACAGTTGACTGAACATGTCAGAATGACCCCATTTACTCGTTTTCTGCCTTTTCCTTAAGATATTTGGTCACACTGGTTCCCAAGCGAAATATACAGCAATTTCGCTCGGAACTATTTGAAAGCCAATTTATCTTATGTCAGTACCTAGCTTAAATATGGAATGGGGAATGATAAAATAAACACAGCTTGTTAGGTGAATAAAAGCTGACAAAGATTGAAGTTTATTTTGTCACGCTGCTCTTATCCACTTCTTGCTTATTTTTTCTTCTTTAAGCCCACAAGCAGATTAGTCGACCATAAATATCAAGTGAATTGTGTTTTTGGCTTATATTGAATTTGTATTCAGTAACTGAACATACCTCTTTTAGGAAAGGAATACGAGGAAGTCACTACTGGCACGCTGCCAGATTGTTTGCTTGCATGCGTACTAAGTGGGTTATAATTAATGTTTTTATTTTAGGAAGGCTATCTACGTTTGAACTCTAAAGGGTTCATGCAATTCAAAAGACGTTTTACAGTTGCGCAACACTAAGGGAATATAGGTGTAATGAAAGGGGGTCTTATATGCACTGAAACAAACGGTATGAACACTAGTCATCAGTAGATATAATTTGAAAACGATTGAAAATGATTGCCTACACTGAAACCAATATAATTAACACTAGTCATCCGGGTAGACAACCCATAGATGGCTTTCGCTCTCTCAGGCCAGCAGAGTGTACAGCGGAGCGGGACCCCTTGTTTATTATTATTATTATTACAAAGGCCTTGTTGCACTGCGACCAGATTTTAGATCTTTTGTGCCGGCCTGTAGGATTAGGGAAGAGGCCCTATACCTAGGCTTTTAATAAAAGGGAGCACTTTGGTAAGGTCTATTTGTTCCCAAATCCTGTAGGGGGAATAAGTTCGCCTCCTAGATGTTGAAGTCGACGTCTGATTAGCGATGGGCACTCACATAGAATATGTTCTGATGTTTCTTGCTCCATCTCGCAGAATCTGCAGGTGTCGTTTTCTGAAAGTTTTAATTTCTTAAGGTGATACCTAAGGCGGGCGACGCCAGCAGGAGAGACGCTGCAACACCCTCTTCCGTAAGGTCGAGGCAGCAACTGGCGAAGCAACCTGTCCCAGCGGCAGGGCAGCCTGGAGGAGCCGGTGATCCCCTGAGGCAAGGACTCAGCGGAGCCGGCCGTAAATGGTACCTCCGGTACCTCGAGCGTGGCTTGTAGCCGGAGGAGGCCCGGAAAAAAGCACTGGAGCACCGTGCACCGAACGGCCAGGCCGTTGCGGGGACGAACGTGTCTCCAGTGGAGAGAGTCGGCGGCCAGGCCGTTGCGGGGAGGAAGCGGCTACTGCAACACACGTCGCCGCTTGACCTCCCCAAGACCGAGTCGCTAGTCGGGAAGCGTCCGAAGGTGGCCTCGTACGCAAGTTTAGCCAAGGGCACGAACCTTGCTATACTGGCGGAGGACTACCCGAGGAGGCTCCTGACGAAGGATGAGCTGTCGGCGGTTGAGCAGGCCCTCGTCGAAGAGATGAGGAAGGGCTGGACCGCGGCTCTAAACTTTAACGGCATCCAGTTCCGTGATGGTCTACTACTGGTGGACTGCATGGACTGCGATGGTGTGCAGCTCCGCACCTGCCTGCAGGATGACGTGCCGGCGATGAACATCGTCAAGGTTTACCTGCCACGCACCGCAGGGGAGACGATGGCCGATCACCGAGACCTGGCGGGTCATCCGGCACCTGGAGTCCAAGGGTGGCAAGGTGCTGATGCTCGGCCTGGATGAGGAGGCGCTGACACTCCTTAAGAAGCGCGAAATGCTGGTGAGCTACAGGTTCGGCCAGCTTAAATGCCGCCTGCACAAGAAGCAGGAAACTGTGGGGGCGGAGGTGCCCACGAAGGCGAACACCAATGATGTGCCTGGCACGTCAACGGCGACAGCCAAGGAGGCACCCTCCTGCCCCTCGGGCGAAGTAGCTGAGGCCATGGACTTAGCAGCAGTGGACGCCGAGTTGGACTCGGTTTCGCTACAGGGGCTGGACCTGGCGCGCCTGCACGTGGGCGGCGAGGAGGAGCTAACCAGCATTGAGGAGTCATCCGATGATGAGCGGACACCCACCGGGATGCTGTCAGAGGCCTATCTGACGCTCTCGGAGGGTGAAGAAGAGCTCTAAGGATGGGGGTCACCAGCGTGGCACAGATCAACCTGCATCACGCGAAGGCAGCTTCGGCTGTCATCGGCAGGTTGGTCTCCAGGTCGGACCTGGGGCTGGTGCTCATCCAGGAGCCTTGGGTCGTCAGAGGCAGGATCTGCGGCCTAAGTAAAGTGAGTATGCAAACTATTGCAGACGGAAGGGAGGCATCACCGAGAGCTTGTATCTTGGTGCGAAAGGATATTAACTTTCTTTGTCTCTCTCAATTTCTCAACAGAGATCTAGTAGCGGTGATGATCACTAGCGAGCATGGGAGTATTGTGGTGGCGTCGGCATACTTCCCAGGAGACGTGACAGATGCCCCCCACCAGAGGTCCAGGATCTGGTGCAGCATTGCAGCAGCAGAAGGCTACCCCTACTGCTAGGGTGTGATGCCAATGCGCACAATGTTGCATGGGGCAGCACGGATAACAACGGTAGAGGTGAGTGCTTACTAGATTATCTTTTATCTAGGGATCTTACAGTTTTCAATGTGGGGGCTGAACCCACTTTCATTACTAAAACCAGGGCTGAAGTACTGGATATCACTTTCGGGAATGAGGGGGCTCCCGGTTGATTCGCAACTGGAAGGTCTCCTCAGAACCGTCAATATCGGATCACAGGATCATCCTGTTCGACATTCATAGTAACCTTAGATTCAGCAGGGTTATCAGGAATCCACGACGGACTGACTGGCCAGCCTATCAGTCCTGTTTGGGATTAAATCTGAGCAGACTGAATCATAGTAGGAGAGTATCGTCTCCAGAAGATCTTGAGCAACTCTCAAGAGAAGTAGGAGACACAATCTTGGATGCATATCATGCAAGTTGTCCCGAAAAATCCATAGAGTCCAGTAGGGACAATCCCTGGTGGAATAGGGAACTAGGACTACTTCGCGCAGAAGTCAGGAAGCTGTTCAACACAGCTAAAAAGAACAGCGCCACTTGGGAACTTTACACCAAAAGCTGACAGAATATAACAAAGAAATCCGGTTTAGTAAGCGTGCTCACTTTCGGAAATTCTGTTCTACCATAGAGCAAGCCGCACCTGCGGCTAGAGTGTTTAAGGCAATCTCAAAAGGCAAAGTACTTTCTGAACTTTGTCTGAAAAGGGCGGATGGGTCATTCACCGAGGACGAGGAGGAGAAAGCAGAACTTCTCCTGCAAACTCACTTCCCCATGTGTAGAACCATCTCCGATATAGACAACAGTTACGAAAGGGTCCCCAACGGGAGACCCAACTGGAGCCTGGCTGCAGCGATCGTAACTGAACAAAAGATTAGGTGGGCTTTGAGTACACTCAGCCCCTACAAGGCTCCGGGGGTGGATGGAATCATACCCATCCATCTTCAGAAGGGTGTCGAACAGCTAATGCTGTTCCTCATAAGTATTTTCCGGGGAGCCTAGCAATGGGTTACATTCCTAGGGCATGGAGAATGGCTAGGGTGATCTTTATCCCGAAGGTTGGGAAGAAAGACCCCTTTCATCCCAAATCCTTCAGGCCGATCAGCCTAACCTCCTTCCTGCTGAAAACCCTTGAGAAGATTGTGGACAACCACATTAGAAACTCGCACTTGGTGCGAAGGCCTCTGCATGCGAATCAGCATGCCTATAGAGAAGGTAAGTCTACTGAATCGGCTCTCTTGAGCCTGGTGGACAGTATGCAGCGCTCTGTAAAAGCCAAAGGGGTAGCACTTTGTGCCTTTATGGATATAGAGGGTGCTTTTGATAACGCAGCTCATGACGTTGTGGTAAGAGCACTCTGTAGAAGGGGAGTTGAAACGGGTCTCACGACCTGGTTGGGCAAACTCCTTGATAGCAGAATAGCAGAAGTCACTGTCAACAGTGTGTCTGTTAGAGCTCAAACCACTAGAGGCTGTCCGCAGGGGGGTGTCCTATCACCACTACTCTGGAGCCTCGTGGTGGACGAGCTGCTAGTTAAACTTACAGCAAATGGGTTTGAATGTCAAGGCTATGCCGATGATATCACTCTAGTATGTAAAGGAAATTTTGAGAGCACATTGTGCGACAGGATCACACTGGGCCTAAGACTTAGCTTAGACTGGTGCAGAGACGTGGGGCTGAATATCAATCCAGCGAAAACCACAGTGGTCGCCTTCACCAATCGCTACAAGCTGAAATCCATTCGGCCCATAGCCATTGGGGGCGCAGAGATTCCGATCTCCACAGAGGTCAAATACCTGGGAGTCATCCTAGACAAGAGACTAATGTGGAGACAACATGTGGAACATGCCGTTCGCAAGTCCACTATGGCCTTAATGAGCTGTAGATCTCTTGCAGGGAAAAATTGGGGAATATCTCCAAAGATCCTACTGTGGATGTATGTTGCTATGGTGAGGCCCATAGTCAGCTACGGGGCTGCGGTTTGGGCGAATCGCGCTGACCTTGATGTCACAAGAAGGCAACTGGGCAAACTCCAGAGACTTGCCTGCACGTGCATCTCGGGCGCTATGCGCACCTGCCCGTCCACTGCTCTGGATGTGCTGCTCGGGCTTCCACCACTGCACTTGCATATCAAGCACAGTGCGCGAAGATCTACCATGGGGATAACAGGGGCAGGACCAGCTGACTCGGCCGCGACTGCAACTGACCTGTTACTGGAATATCCGCAGGATGTTCAATTAGCCAAGTTTAGCTTTGATAAGCTCTTTAAAACAGAGCTTAGCAACAAGTCGGAGTGGACCAGCATGTCTACCACCTATGATGTGAAACCACATGCTATTAGGTGGTACACTGACGGCTCACTAACAGAGGATGGTGCGGGTGCGGGTGTCTGTGGACCCCGATTCAAATATCACGAACCTCTAGGGAAATTCGCGAGTATCTTTCAAGCAGAGGTACACGCGATAGAGAGATGTGCCTCGTTCAATATTGAGCGGGGTTACAATCGAAGAGACATAGCCATTTTCTCAGATAGTCAGGCAGCAATCAGAGCACTCAGTGCACATAAGATTGTTTCCAGACTAGTTTGGCAATGTATAGGAACACTCAATGAGTTGGGTGTGAACAATAAAGTAACCATATACTGGGTACCAGGGCATGCGGGGATCCCCGGCAATGAAGTGGCCGACATAATGGCTAGAAAGGGGGCGAGCACCCCCTTCTATGGTCCAGAGCCCTTCTGTGGACTAGGGCCAGGAGTCATCAGCCAGAGCAGTCGTGCGGACCTCATGACTGCCTGCGATGACTTCTGGCGGCTGTCGAAAGGGGCCAGGCAGAGTAAACGTCTGCTAGGCAGCTACAACAGTAAGAGGACCAAGGAATGTTTGGAGTTGAGCAAAGGATCTCTCCGAATAGTCACGGGTTTCCTGACCGGGCACTGCAGACTGCGCAAGCATCTGCTTAATCTCAAAATAGGGGAGGACAGTCTTTGCAGACTTTGTCTGGAAGGAGAAGAGACTCCGGAGCACCTACTTGAGGAGTGCCCGGCTATCAGTCGGATGAGGTTGGCCCACTTTGGGGGCCTTACACTCACCACAAAGGAAATGAGGGCCCTTCGACCAGGCGACATCATCGCATTCCTGCGATCGATTGAACTGTTCGAGGAGCTATAGCTCATTCACTAGGACGAGGGCACAATAGACCCTAGTGGTCGCAGTGCAGTAACCTCTAGAAAACTATTACCTAAGGTTGCAGTGACCCGTTTGGTAGCCTGTTAGAGTGCGAATTTCGCTCTTTGGTAGGTTGATGATGCGTTTTGAGCGCGTCATCTGGGGGACGAGAAATTGTTTGGCTTGTCCCAGCCCTGCACTGTCGGTCCAGTGACGATTTATCTCCGCTTCCTCCCATTTCCTGAGCAGTTCTCTATTGTGTCATTTCGATAGTCCACAGAACGGTTCAGGGCCGATAAAAGGTGTCATCGCCCCGCGTTTAGCTAGGGAGTCTGCCACCTCGTTTCCTATATGGCCTTCATGCCCTGGCACCCAGCCCACCGTTAGGGTGTTTCTGGAGGCAAGGGCGTTCAGCTGCTGGAAACAGTTCTCTACAAGTCCGGATGAGATCGTAAAGGAACTCAGTGCTATGAGCGCTGCCTGACTGTCAGAGAAGATGTAAATCCGTGCGCCTTGCATTTTGCTGCGAAGGCATTCACGAGCACAGATTTCTATGGCGTGTATCTCTGCTTGGAAAATGGTTGGAGACTTTCCCATGGCTATGGATTTGTTGAACCTTGGTCCGAAAATGCCAGCCCCGGTGTCACCGTTTTCCAGTTTCGACCCGTCAGTGTACCATGTTTGTGATCCACTGGGCAGAGATATTGATTTTGTTTTCCATTCGTTCCTAGTGTACAAGACTACTGAGAAGTTTCTGTGGAAAACGAGTTTTGGTTTCTGCTCGTCAGTTACGCGCAGAATGGGCTCATTTATTAGGGGTTCAAGGACCCTAAGATGCCCGGTAAGATCACCGCTTTTGATATTGGTGATGTTTTGAAGGCGAAGTCCCCCCAGGCAGGCCTCTTTTTTCAAAGTAATTGGTAGAGGGGGTATGCCAGTTATGACTCCTAGTGCTGCAGTGGGGCATGTCCGGATGGCTCCAGTGATGCCTATGCAGACCAGTCGTTGTAATTTGGTAAGTGCAGCCGCAGCTGTCCTCTGGGTAGATTTCGTCCACCAAGCAAGAGATGCATAGGTTAAGATCGGTTTTACCACAGTGTTAAAAGACCAGTAGATCATTTTGGGACTTAGGCCCCATGTTCTGCCGTAGAGCCTGTTACACGCAAAGTGTGCTCGAATGGCTTTGTTTATGGTCTTTTCCAGGTGTGCATTCCAGTTGAGTTTGGAGTCAAGTGTGACTCCTAAGTAGTTGGCCTCAACCGAAAAGTCGATGATGGACCCATTTAGGGATGGTCTTTTTAAGGAGAGAGACCTTTTCCTAGTAAATGGGACTAAAACTGTTTTTGATGGGTTTATGGACAGTCCTTTGTCCTGACACCATCCGTTGGCTATATTAAGGGCTTGCTGCATGCGGTCTGAAAGGGTTCATGCCAACCCACTATATAGATGACTAGATCATTAGCGTAGCCTTGAGTGGGGAACCCTAAGTTGTTGAGCCCCTGTTTACTTCTAGCTCTTCCGTGATGGGGGGGGGAGTTGGTGGAGGGTTTTTGCTGTATCTGCTCCTGACATCACTTTAAAAATAAGTTTATAGAGTCCCTGTCAGAAACTAATAAGCCATCCGATCATGGCTAAAATACCAAAAGCTATTTGCCTTGGAAACAAATCCGAGGAAATACTCAAACCAAAATACTAAAATCAAAGCGAGAGGGAAATATGTGAAACATCAGGATTAATGTTGTGGTGTCTTAGATGATGTTTGACACACACAAAGTTCAAATCCCCAGGTCGCGAAATGATGTCATCTACTCACTCATAATTGTGATGATCAAAATATGAAATACATAATTTATTCAAAAACTTTCAGAAAGCCACACGTAAACAAAATTTCCGATGTAGGGCATGATTACGTTTGCGTTATTTCATTATGAATTACTAATTCAGGATTAATTAAGAATAATAAGAATTAATATTTAAGTAAAATGTTGATTTTAATATCTATATATATAAAAATGCTCTGTTGGTTTATCCGAACCCTATGCATTCGAAAAGTTCTGAACTGTTAGAGCCCAAATTTTGAGACAATATAAAGTAAGGTGTCAGCAAGAACATCAGATACTTTTTATATCAATATTTTACCCGTGGTCGCCGCAATACAGCTTTAGTCGCTGCCTGCTGACTGTAAGATTAGAAATTTTGAATCTATGGATGTGGTAGCCATGAAATTTACGTCAAGTTTTGTATTTTGAAATACCCAAATAATATTTATGTGGCAGTGCTGTGGCAATTCGGTATTATTTTTTTGGGTTTTGGAAAGGAAGAGGTTTCAGTGACCGACCAGTGAGTTTCTTTTAAAAAGTAGATTCATGATTTAAAGTGATTCAATTAGTTATATTTACATGTGTTTTTTAAAGAAAAAAAGCCAACAAAACGAAAAGGGGCTGATTTGAGCCGAAGCTCAAGTAATTCTAGAATATTTCGAAGCAGAAGAGACGAAAGAACAGAGGAACAGATCCAGCGTGCGTCTTGCATTCCGGTATGAGCCCGAAATTTAATATTATTTTCATTCAAAAGTTATAATTGGTGCTAGGGACAAGGAATGACCGCATTGTCATGCTCTCAAATTCACAAATGAACCAGCCGGGATGTGTTGCGCGTCTGGGAAGATGCATCTACCTGATATTGAAGCTAGAATTTAATTGAATTGAATTATCTGCGTATTATTATCACTCTAGAACTATATAAAGCAACAATAAGGATCAGCGATTGCGAAGTCGACAGATGCGTGCTGCAGAAACGGATTTGGTTAGCTCGCAAAGGAATGAACGCGAGAGGGTAAGGATTGCTGAAGCACGTGTACAGATAGCAGGTCATAATCATCTGCAGTACAATCGTCTCGCATTTCGATATGATCCAGCTGTTGATTATAGCTCCAGTCCGCATGTCGTGATTGGCAAAATGCGTCATGTATGCACTTACTGCCAGGCTCTAAAATTTAATGATGAAGCGAAAGGCATGTGTTGTGCTTGCGGAAAAGTCAAATTAGATCAACTTGAACCACCACCGGAGCCACAGGTTTTACAAAATTAAAAGTATTGAACACGTATGTTTTGTTGTCTTTCTCATTCTATATGCCTACAACCTCATTATGCCACAGCAAAACGTGGCAGGGTACAGCTAGTACTATATAATTTTCCATTTCATTTTAAGGTCTACATTTATTTGGGTCTCATAGTTGCCTTCGTTACTATTTTTAATATACTATAGAATTTGCATTTGATTCTAAGGCTTATATGTATTTGGGTAGTGTAGTTGCATTCGTTACTATTTTCTTACATATGTAGAGTTAATTACGAAGCGCATTGTTCCTAAACATCTTCTTATTTGAGTTAATGATCATCAGGTATCGTCATTTTATATATCAGCAAACACACGAATTTGATAAGGAAAGGCGAACAGAACGAGAGAATGATCATTATCAATTAACTAAAGGCGAGATTCGATATGCGCACTTTCTTAATGCTCATTATTAATTAAATTATTCTCATTTATGCACAAGTTTAACTGCACTGCAATGTATCAAAACAAAACAGAAAAATGAACGGAGCTTAAATGCTCATTATCGGCCGCCGTGGCGATTAGATTGGGCAGTATACCACAGACAGATCATTCACATTAGATGGACTTAATAATTTTGCTTTGGTTTGTTTTGTTTTTGTGGATTCATTTTTTTCCACTGTAAATTATACTATGTCCATTTAAGATTGGTTCACTTACCCACATTCCGATCTCGTTGAAGGCCTTCACGATGACAGGGATGAAGAGCTGATTTCAGGTTTAAAGGGGGTTAATTTAATATGAATGATTTGTTTTATGAGGTTAATTTCTCTATTTTATGGCTGCATTTTTCTTGTTTGTTTTGCTTTTGTTTTTATCCTTACATTCACTCTGTCTCTTTGCAACTTTTCCGCAGACGTTTATGCGTTCTGCGACTACATTTGTATAATTGTTTACATTTTCGTGGCAGAGGAGAAAAGAAAATGCTTCGAAAAAAACTTTAACTTTTACATTTACAACAAAACCAACAACACTAGCCGATCGGTTTCAATAAAAAAATTTGTAGTAATAGGGCAAAGGGGTTTTATCCTAATTTCTCAGCATCTGTCGATCCTGGCCTGGCGAGGATTCCTCCCTCGCTGTAGCTGGGGGCGCACAGTGGCGCATTAGATATTTTAGGGTTGCAAAAATCATAACTATTGAACCAGTTGAGATATTTTCAAAATTTTTTTGTTTAATGAAAGGTAGTTTTAGTACCTATACTATATGGTGTGATAAATAGTAGATTTTATACTCGCAAATTAATGTTTTTTGAGGCAGTTTTCTCAATTTTTATCCAATTTCAAAAAACTCTTTTGGTTTGTTTTCTCTGATAATGCTAATATAATGCGTATTTAATGTTTTAAAAACAAAAAAAAGAATAAATTTTAAAGAAAACAAATTTTTTTTTTGTTGACCATATTTTTGACAAATTTTCAATAATTTATGCACTTTTTGTTCAAAATAATCATTCAATTTTACATCATTTAATATTTTTGAAGAATAATAATCATATACATTCATTTCAAGTCATTAAGTGTCCTTACAAAGTCAGGAATTGAAAAACAAGCCGCCAATACAGGAAAAAATGTATGCCCGCCATACAATTTCGTACTGCGCAGCGACTGCGCTCGTATCAGAATTTGTACGAAAACGGGCGTTTTTTACGCTGAGTTGAAAGTATCTTTTGCTTGGGAAATCCGGGGTGGGACGTCGGGGGACCCGATCTTTTTTGAATATGATAAAGAACATATTCAAGAATAACACCTCATACGCCAAACCCATCATCTCGTGTAGTCTCATTTTTGACATTCCATCAAAGTTGAAAAATAGGTGAAAAGTAGTACTTCGGTAAAACAGGTATGCCTGCACGTGCAAAAAATGTTATAATTTCATTCTGCCTTGGTTTTACCGAGATTTGATGACTCTTTCGATAGAGACCATAACCATGCCGGTCGGTTACATATTTTACATAAAAATCGACCGCAAAGTCAGCAGTTTTCAAAAAAACGACATGCTTCTTTTGCAACCCAAAAGAGGTTCAACTTTGAACACGTGTAACTTTTAAAATACTGAACCGATTTGAATAATTTTTTGGATTCATCCCTTTTGAACTATTACCTGTCGAATGCAATAACAAATTTTACGATCCGTTGTCATCAAAAAGTTAATTTTTGCAACCTATCTGTATCTTTTGCGCCATTGTGGGGCGTTGCCCTTCCCTTCGCGCTGCTCAGCCGCCTTGAAGAGCACGGGTAGGGAAACAACAACAACAAGCGATGTTCAAGCTTGGTTTGTGCTGCCGCGACCGCGCTAAAAATAGCTGTTGTGTCGAAAGGGTTTTCGCTCGCCCTTTTGTAAGGCACGGACGGGGCCTTTTTATCGAGGTACGACTGTAAGAAATGGTGTCTTTAAACGACCGAAAGTTTTCACTATACGGAAACTATTTACCGATGATGAGAATGGCAGGAAAGGCTGATGTAGGCTTGACTAATATAGTTCAAGTTACTCCTTAGGTCTGTATGTACGGCACTGCTGGCGCAGCCGGCCGTGCTAGCACGCGGTATTTCGCCGCCTATACGGGACAAAAGTAAATTAATTTTCGCACTGCTTTTTGTCGCGAAATATTTACCGTACTTTTAGCTCGGGATAGGCGCACATTAGCTAAATAAGCTGATTAGGTCGCGGATGCCGTGAGATTTTGATGATTTCTGACACGGGCGCGTGGCACTTTTTATGTTTAATATGCACTTCTATTGTTCTGCTTTATGCACTTCTGTTTGGGTGAATCGGCGGAAAAGAAAAGAACCTTTTTCGGGACACACGCGGCTTGGGTCGGAAAAGATAGTTTCTTCTAATCGATTCATCGATTGAGAGGATCAGCTGGCAACGTTGATCAGCCGATTGTTATCAACTAGGGCTGAAGAGGGAGTTCGAATATCGTAAGGCGCGTAATCCGATATTTTAAATATTCTTTTGAACTTTAATTAATTTTCTCAAAAGCCAACCATTACAACCACAGATAATCTGACGAGTAATCGCAGACAGATTAGCTGGAATTAGCTTCGTATATCTTTTGCGTGATATGTTCCGATTTCTTTTCCTGTTAACGTTTCTAATAGATAGAACGAGTTACCTAATTTCTTTTTAATTCTACACTTCGAAAAATTATGTCCTAACTTCTTATTGTAGTTCGGACTAAAATTACTTAAGAAAAAGTTTCGCTTAAAGACTTCTTGTCCTTCTCTATATACAACAGGGTTTGATCTTAGGTTGTATTGCTTAACATTCGTTTCATATGCCTTACGGCTATTCTTTTTTATTTCTTCCCGTAATAATGCTAATTGGTCCACTCTATCCACACGAGGATTTTCCTGTAGTAGAGATAATTGTTTCAAGAGCTTATAATCAGCACCATGGTTAATCATTTTAAAGCCAAACAGAGCTTTATACGGAGAACAACCTAAGGACTGATGCAAAGCCGAACGAAGAGCAGACGAGATACTTGTTAAGTTCAAATCCCAGTCTGTTTGATCTTCTCGCAGATATGATCGTATAGCTGACAATAGGGAACGATTGACTCTTTCCGCCGCATTACTTTGCGGTGAATAAAGAGCGGTACAAACATGACGAATACCCCATTTGGTTAACATTTCTTCGAATTCTTTAGCCTTAAACTGGGATCCGTTGTCACTAATTAGTGTCTCTGGTACTCCAAATTCACAAAAAATACGTTCCCATAAAAATGTATTAATGGCTGACGTAGTGAATTTTTTTAGTGGACAGAGCCAATGATATCGGCTGAAATGATCTAGCACGATTAGCAATCCGGTATATCCTCTTTTACTACGTGGATAGGGGCCGAGAATATCAACGTATAACCGTTGGAAGGGTCTGGCTGATGCACTCTGCTCTCCCATGGGTGGTCGTAAAATTTTGTTGGGTGCTTTTGTCTGTTTGCACATTTCACACTCATTTATATAATTGCGAACTTCTTTCGACAATCCTGGCCAAAAAAAGATTTCGTCGTAGCCTCTCAATAGTCTTTTGGATTCCTCCATGTGCAGAAACGACACTATCATGAGCCTGCCAAATAGCAGCAGCTCGTAGCTTTTCTGGGACCCAGAGTTTCCAACTATCAGCTTCTTGTTCTATATTCCCTGTTGGATGGTCAGTTCGTATGTATACGAATTTACCATGGACTCGTAAATCCGGAAATTTATCTACGTTTTCTTCTACTCTATTTCGCAGTTCTATATACTCGGGCTCATTAAAAGAATCCGAGTCTAAATCGATTTCGGGACATACAAACTCTAGACTTTCAATGTTTTCCTCACATATCCTCGATAAGGCATCTGACACTATATGATCATTTCTTTTTTGATGAGATATGGTGAATTTAAATCCTTGTAACCGAAAAATCCATCTGGCAAGACGACCTGATACGTTTTGTTGCCTCATCAGCCAAACTAGGCTGAAGTGATCGGTTATTACCTCAAATTCCTGCAACTCGAGATAGCAACGGAATTTTTCGATTGACAATATTACGGCCAAGCACTCACGCTCGGTGACACTATAATTTCGTTGTGACTTGGAAAGTTTCTTGGACATGAACGCTATTGGTCTTTCCTCTCCCGATTCAGAAACTTGAACTAAAACTGCTCCAATGCCATAGTCACTCGCATCGCAATGGAGAAAGAATTTTTGCGTAAAGTCAGGATTATGCAGTACCGGTGCAGAGGTAAGCTTCAGCTTTAATGCATCCATAGCATCCTGTGCTTCCGGTGACCATTTAAAGGTCTTACTTTTTGACAAGAGCTCTGTGATTGGAAAAGTTAAGTCGGCAAAATTAGAAATAAAACGGCGATACCAGCCGCATACACCTAAAAATCCTCTGACTTGTTTGATATTACGAGGAGCAGGCCAGTTCAAAATACAGGATATCTTTGCAGGATCTGGGGAAATACCTCCATCGCCAATGATATATCCTAAATAATTAACTTTAGTCACACAGAAATGGCTCTTACTAATGTATAATGTTAAGTTTGCCTTTCGGAATTGCTCTGCAATACGGATCAGTACCGACAAATGAGTTTCAAAGTCTTCTGTAACTATGCATAAGTCATCTAAATATCCGAATACACAGTGACGGAGATCAGTAGGAATTAGATCATCCATTAGAGGACACATAGTGGATGGTGCGTTACATAAGCCGAATGGCATTACGACGAATTGGTTCTATTACTCCAAGCTCTAGCATTCGATCAATTTCAGTATAAAGCACTTTTTCGACGGCGGGACTGACTGGGTAGTGTCTCTGTTTCACGGGAGTGGCCAATCCTACATCGATGTGATGCTTTAGTAATGAAGTACGCCCTAAACCTTGTTTTGCAAAATTTCGGAACAATTCTTTCACCGCTTCTAATTGTTGTAGTTGAGTCTCATTGAGCAGATAGGAGTCCTGGCTCATTTCATAGACGAGCGGCTTTTCAATAGCTCCAACTATCTTAGGCGCTAACTCAAAGGTTCTCCAAAAATCAATTTCTAATATGAGTCTCTGAGCTATGGTGGGATTAATATATAGCTCCATATCATGTTCATTTTCCTTATATTTCATACAAACTTTCAAGATTCCTAATACCTTATGTGCCTTGGTATCGGCCGTTTTTACTTGTGATACAAGGGCTTTATATCCAGGAACGGAACTAAAATTATACAAAGCTAAATCTGCTCTTATACAGCTAACATTTGCTCCTGTGTCAAACAATCTCCATTCTGTAAAATTCAGAAAGGACACGTTTGCATAACTTCTTCTATCCGATGTGTTTTGAAATATAGTGGATACTATATTAAGTCTTTTAATTCTTAAACTCAAATAATAGTTTTTTAATCGTCTTGTATTCCGCTTCCTAGTCCGAGTTTTCTCACTAAATATTCTATCTCTAATTAAATAATAATTTCGAAGCCTTTCTTCATATGGCCGAAACACTATTTTCGGTTCTCTTGGCTGTTGAGTGTTGTCTATGCCTTTTAATACTTGGGATGGACTATCCTTTATTTCAATATTTATCTTCTTCTTTAAACTATTCTCTAATGAATTAATAAACTCCTTATCTACATCTGGGACATCCGATTGTTTAGGGATTCCCCGGCTTTTTGGTTTTCCGACCGGCTTTTACAAGTCAGACAATTTGGTTTATACATGTCTGGTTTGCCGCATCCGTAACAAAATACGCGACGTTCTGCTAAACAATCTTCAAATATGTGACCTGCCTTGTTGCAGTTCCAGCAAATAACTTTCAAGGGAGCTCGCAACGCCGAAATATCATTATCTACTTCTTCGTTTCCTTCCTCTTTTATAACATCTTCCTCTACTGCGTAGACACGGTAAGTTGTCTCTTTGGGTTTCATCTGAGTTCGAACGATTTTCCCTGTATCCTGCAGAAAACGCTCTCTCTTTTGAACCAATTTTCTAAGGTGTTCTATGGAGAATATGTCTTCAAATAGTAACCTCTCTTTCATATCAGAAAGCAAATTACTCTGTACTAATTCAATTAGCTCCTGTTCTTCAAAATGTACTGATAGTTTATCCATAAGTTTACAAATGGATTCGTAAAAGGTATCAAACGATTCGCCATGTCTTTGTTTACGAGCGCGAATTTGTTTGCGTAGCTCTGTCATTGATCGACTTTCTTTGTATTGGGAACGCAACGCACTAGCAAACTGTTGCCAATTAAGATTCTCTGTTTGTTTATGCATTCGCCAAAACCAAGAACTAGCTTTTCCAACTAACAGCTGATGTACATTTCTGACAAGTGCATCAAAATCATTATTAAGATGCTCTCGAGTCAACACTTGTTCTCGGTATAAAAATTCTTCAACAGACAAACCTTCTGATGTTCCTTCAAAGCGCACTCCCCACTTCTGAATAATATCTGCGACCTTATTGGTTGCGAGAATGGATGAAGTATGAGAATTAAGACTTTGGTTATCCAAGGACTGTCTTCCTTGCTGTCGATTTTCCTGACTATTTCTGATCGATAAAGATTGCATCATCTGTCTAACAGTTTCTCTAACTAAACTTTCAATGTCCGGTTGCGACCAATTATCTTCATTAAGATTGTCGTCACTCCGATTGAATCTTCTAGGAGGTCTTCCTCGACGTACATTTCTTCGAGTAGCAGCACCTCTGTCCATATTGTGAGAGTTGCCCCTGGCACCTCGATTACTTTCGGCAGCCGCTGGTCCTGGGCCTATGTTAAGTATCAAGTCTTGTTGCTGTAGAAGATCTCCTGCCACTGGAGGAATTTCTCCTAGTTCTAACTGTCTAGCAACTGATCGGGTATGGGGACGGGTAGTCTGTTTTTGCTGTGAGCCGTTTCTCGACTCCGGAGAGCAATTTCCAATAACTACTTTCACCTCCTTTAACAGAACTTTCGTAAAACTCACCGGGCATTCGTTTTCTTTGTCCGGGTGGAATCTATTATCAACACAAGTTTTATGAAATAGATGCTTACACGGGGTGATCGCACAAGGCTGTGTATTGGCCAGTGGATCTCCACAAAGCAAACACAACTCCTGAGTAGCCATTTGGGCTAAACCTCTATCGGGACTATGCTGAATTGGCATATTGTTTTATTATTTTTATTAATATTTATTTTATATTCTTCGCTTAGACCTGTTCTTTGGGGACTGATAATTTGATCTTTCTTTATCCTGGTTACCACATACCTCATACAAATAATTATATGTGCATCATATTTTTTTGAAATAACAGGAATAAACAATTTTTAAAATTTTTTTCGGTATGAACGTTTATTGTTATTACAACTTAAGATATAAAAAACAAAAAATTAACGAATTTAAAATTTACTTATAACTAAAAAACAACATTTAATATTATCTACATAGTAAATAATTATATGTTCATTTTTGTATTTCTATTAATTTAAATTAATAGAATAATTGAAAAAAAGTTATTATTATTTATTAATAGTTAATACTTTTATCGTTATTTTCTAAAACTAAATTAAGCCGTTTTGGTATAGAAATAACTGAAGATTGTAGTGTTGCATGTCAATATTCGGTCTATGGCTGATTTGAGGTCACGAACTGTCTCAAACTGTCTGCCGTTTTAAAAAACACGAGTAGAGAGGATCCCCCATAGATTCTCGATAGGATTAAGGTCGGGGCTCAAAGCTGGCCGTTCTAAAACTGGAATTTTTTATCTTTAAAAAAGTTGTTGGTGACCTGTACCGTGTGAATTAAAGCCTTATTCTGTTGATAGCTCCAGTCATCATCATCAAATTCAATCAGTTCGTAGTCAAAATACATACATGCTGGTACTCATTCTATTGGATATTTAATACATTGGGGTCTTTCCATTGTAGCAGAATGCTGCTCGTGCCATCACAATGCCACCTTCAAATCCTCGCTTGTTGCAGGAACGTCGTTCCTGGAGCGAATCTCCCGAATATTTGTTGCAATTGTCTGGGCCATCTAAATTAAATTTTTTTTCGTCTGTAAAGACGAAATTGTGCCACTTTCACTCCAAAATCTATATTGGTTTGCAAATTTCAAACGAGCCGTAATGTGCCGCTTCAATAGCTTTGGTTTAGGTACCATGGAAAGACCCCAATATGTTAAATATCCAATAGAATGAGTACCAGCATGTATGTAGATCATTTTGACTACGAACTGATTGAATTTGATAATGATGACTGGAGCTATCAACAGAATAACGCTTTAATTCACACGGTACAGGTCACCAACAACTTTTTTAAAGATAAAAAATTCCAGTTTTAGAACGGCCAGCTTTGAGCCCCGACCTTAATCCTATCGAGAATCTATGGGGGATCCTCTCTACTCGTGTTTTTTAAAACGGCAGACAGTTTGAGACAGTTCGTGACCTCAAATCAGCCATAGACCGAATATTGACATGCAACACTACAATCTTCAGTTATTTCTATACCAAAACGGCTTAATTTAGTTTTAGAAAATAACGATAAAAGTATTAACTATTAATAAATAATAATAACTTTTTTTCAATTATTCTATTAATTTAAATTAATAGAAATACAAAAATGAACATATAATTATTTACTATGTAGATAATATTAAATGTTGTTTTTTAGTTATAAGTAAATTTTAAATTCGTTAATTTTTTGTTTTTTATATCTTAAGTTGTAATAACAATAAACGTTCATACCGAAAAAAATTTTAAAAAATTTTTTATTCCTGTTATTTCAAAAAATAAAATGCACATATAATTATTTGTATGAGGTATCTCATTTTAAAATTTGGGTTTATTTCTTTATTTATATTTTTTAATATGTTTGGGCTATTTCCTTTACCTAGAATGATTCTTCCTGTATACCTTTACGTTAAGCCAGTTGCTAATTAGAATTTACGGACATAGATACGCTTACGTATACACTATGTATTCCAGTCAATAAAACTTTACAAGCCGCCAACCGATAAACAGTTTCCTCACTCCGTTGATGATACGTAAAGAAGTTACCCTGCAGTTTAGTACACTATACCCAACTTCGATCGTAAAAGTTCCCTTTCGCATACCTACGATTTCCGGAAAGTACCGAATATAGTTATCCTAGTGCGTACAGTTCACTACCAGTAATGTATCATTCGAAAAACAAAATCGAGCTATCAATCAAGTGAGTTTGAGTTGTCTTTTTCTATAACAAGTTAATTGAGTGAATGTTTGAATGCTTGAATGTTTGACGATCCTGCTCTTACATTAACTTAACGATGTTATGTTTCTAAAAAACAAAATCCAAATGTAATACACAATGTTCCTATTATTTTATTGGTCGATATTACTCCACTTCCGCAAATAATTCGAAGTCCGAAAAAAAAATAAAGTAACTGTGCCATTTCTCAAACTTACAACTTAATAAATGAATCCATAAGTCGGTAGAATTCAAATATCGTAGCTACCTCACGACGTTGAGCCAACTAAAGCCATCTATGGGTTGTCTACCCGGATGACTAGTGTTAATTATATTGGTTTCAGTGTAGGCAATCATTATCAATCGTTCTCAAGTTGTATCCACTGATGACTCGTGTTCATACCGTTTGTTTCAGTGCATATATGACCCCCTTTCATTACATAGGAAATAGTATTTCTACTCGGTACGTGAAAATTAAGCTGACCCAACAAGTCAGCACTTTCCACGTGACCGTGGATAAATATCACATGAATTGTGTTTTTGGTAACAAGTAAAAAGCGGCTGTTTTTTTTTTGTCTGTTCGAAAAACGTTGGGTTCTTGATCCGTTCCATTTTAGCCATTTTAGACACACAAGGTAGTGTTCGTAAGCACGATCTTAAACAAGAGTAAGCGAGACTCGCACAACGTGATGATGGTTTTCACCGAGTTGTAGAACTCCTGTGGGTAATGTCTTTTGCCAAAATTGTCTTTGAAAACCTACGTCGACCGACTACTATTGAATGACACATCAAAACAATTGTATATCTTAGGTCCAACTAAGGTCACCGCTTTTAAATGAAACATATAAATACATAGATGGTTTGGATAAAATGTTTAATACCCCATTAGGGAAATTTTACTTTTTAAATGTATAATATATATGATATATTTGAGCTTATATAATTTAAACGTAAAGGCTTACAAATGTAAATTATTGTCTCTGCCTAGATAAAAATGTATCAATACAATTTTCTATAACTTCCACTTTAATGTTTCGAATTGATTTCTCAATTATGTGTTGAGCAGTTCCAAATTCTCCAATATGATGGCTGTAAAAAGACTTAACCATTTCGTAACCATCTTGAGTAGAAAACATTCCAGTCGCTGAGCTAATGAGTTTGTTCCAAAAATGTGAGTTGTTTTTATACCTTTAGGGAAATAAAAATGCATAAAGGTTACAGAACATTTAACCCTCTAATGCCAATTTCCAAAATAATGGAAGAAATTAAATGAAATAATTTTTTCTAAAGTAACATGTGCCTTCTGAACTCGAGTATGCTATTAAAAATAACGTAGAAGCTTTCGTTTACCTGTAAGGTGAGAAAAAGTGAATAGGTGCCTCAAGGCACTCTTGGGCTTTTGAGAGTAAAAAAATATCATTTTTTGAGATGACAAATTGTTTTATTGCTTATTATGATAGTTTAAGAAACAGTTTTTATTAGCTGTGCAGCATAAATGTAAATTGCATTTAGTGCAAATTCATTGTGTCTGCGATGTTTTACAAAATTTACAACGTCGTTTTCCACTATCTCGCTCCAACCAATGAGGGAAATGGTTCGCTTGGTCAAAACGCAAGTTTGCTATAAGGGTGTTTTGATTTTTCTCCATGTTTAAGTCTAGGCTGTGGCGATTGGTGAGCCAGTGGAGACTGTGCTGATTGCTCTATCCGAGAGGATGGTGAGTTAATAGCCCGCACTAATTGAGAGCACGGCGATCTATATGCAGATGGACGACCTGGCATATTTTTGGATTTGTATGCTGCCATACCACCGGCCACCGCTTCTCGAAAATCTGGGAGTTCCAGCAGTTTTTCATTTTTCGCCTCGTTCTCTATTTGTATACGTCTGTATAAAATGTAAGAATTGGTGACTGCCATATCAATTAAATGATAAAAAATGCGAGTTGCGGCATCCCGAGTTTTGGCTCTTATATGATAACGGCCCATTAAACCATCCATGAGGTCTACGCCGCCCATGTGAGCATTATACTCATGAACAATTTGGGGGCAATTTCAATATATTTCTTCGATTTTCTGTCGAACCGTGAAGCTTTAGATGTTCCCGCACTCGGTTCCTTCTTTGCAAATGGTTTAACACCCACATATGTCGACAAAAAGCGAACTGCTTTGCTGTCTTTCCACAGGACATTTGTTAATTCGATTCCATATGAGCAACCTACGTACTCAATTATAGAACCTCTTGGCAATTTGGCAATGGTATCTTCGTTTGGTAGCTTGCAATTAGGGATACGATTTCCTCGAATCGTGCCAAGGCTGTAAATACCTTTTGCACGTAGGTACACCATCAGAGGCAGTGAGGTATAAAAATTGTCAAAGTAAATGATGTGATTCTTAAAACGCACAACAATGTTGGCCGAAGCACCAAGATCTGGGTGACCAGGCAAGATCACATTATCTCCTGCACCGCTGTATACTTCAAAGCGGTATGCGTATCCAAATGAATCACATAATACAAATAGTTTGATACCCCACTTGTGTGGCTTGTTTGGCATGTACTGGCGTAAGTGGTGCTTCATTTTTGTGCTGCACATTTGTTCATCAACACAAAGGCGTGGTTGTTTGGGCACCGAGTTAAACTGTTGATTCAAGTAATCAATAAGTTTTCGGGTACGAAACAGTGGATCGTAGCCGGGTTCACCTTTTTTTTATGCGCTCGCTCTCATCACGCAGAGATAAATACTTTTTAATCGACTCTATGTCGAGTCATGCAATTTTTTATGGGTCCGAACGCATTTTGTCCCCAATAGCTCCTTAGATTCGGATAGCGGTAAATCGACATATAAATCAGAATGCCAATGTAATGATGAATGTCATCGATTGTAATTTTAAAATTATTAGAAATGTTGTCATTTAAAGCTGCGCGCATTGTTTCATCGACAATCGATTTCATTATTTCTCCATTAAAAAAATGGCAAAATAGCTGTATTGGAGTTTCCAGCTCCTTTATTTTTGCAGGAAGCGTGAAATCTCCTCGAAATGCTATATTATTTACATGCAGCTGCATAGATTGCTCCCGCCACAGAATCCTAGTTGGTTCCTTTGAAATCGATTCAAGACCTACACATAAATACATTATTAATCACTTATAAAATATAACAAATCCTAATATTATATTTGCTTACCAGCAGCACTAAAGCCTCCACTATTTGGTAAAGATTCGCATTCCGAATCTTCATAAGTTGGCAATGGTGATCGGGGCCGTTTTGTAGCCTTCCTGGTAGGCTTAGGATCCTGGACATTGTTAACAACATTTTCTTCATTGCCAACTATGAAAGAGACTGTATCAGCTTCCTCTAATGCATTGTTAAGAGCTTCCACCACACTAAAATCATTGTCCTCGTCGTCACTGTCCTCTTCATCCAACTGGACTGACTCAAATAGTTCCATTAGCTGCTCATCTGTCAAGTCGGATAACTTAAAGCGCTTCCGATTTCTTCTAATTTAAGAATTTATGTTAAGAAAAATCGTTCTATAACTCTACAGATTGCAAATAGCCACTGGCAGCAAAAGTTAGCTTGGAGCCCCAAAGATGCCTCAAGGCACTTATCACTATTTCACTGCTAAAACGTATACCTATTACATATTTGCATATCTGTAATTTAATTGTAATACTAAATTAACTTACCTTTCAGTAAAATAATAATGGTTTGGTTTAGTTTTCTATTTTATTTTATATTATTAAAACAAATCGCACTTTGCTGCAGCTGAAATTTCACACGCGGCGTAACACATGTTCTGCGTAAATGTAAACAAAAAGTACCGTTAAAAGCTCCTGAGAGCTTTCAAAGCTTTTATACATATTCAAGCATATATTCTTAACGGCTAAAAATTATTTAAATGTTAAAAAAGCTTTTATTATTTTTGGAAATGTGAATAATGTAATAAGTGCCTCAAGGCACTCTTGGGGCTTAGAGGGTTAAACTTGTTTTCCTATCTACAATATATTTACAACTGATGTACAAATATTTATATTAAAGATATGTAATTAAAGATAAAGATAAAGATACATTTTTTTAAAGCGGACAAACTCCATATAATAAAAACGGATCGAAAGGAAGAAAAAGAATAACTTTCTGACTTTTCGCTTTCTTGGGTACTGACAAGATAAATGCTGCTAGTCAAAAATGTTGCTAACAAACCAAATGTTGCTAGCAACAAAGACAAACAGCAGGGATTTAGCTTTCAAAATAAATCAATTTCGAAACCTAACTATGAAGGGGAAATTGAAGGAAAATACATTTTCTCGAGTTGAACGATTTTCTTCTCGTGAAGATAAAGTGGCTTTAATGAAATCAGTTGAGGCGCAGCTTGTGATATGGGATTAAGCCCACAAAGGGCATTATAATGCTATTGTTGGGACGCCCACGGGTCCCTGTGCCTCCCACGTATGACAAGCCTCTGGATATCGGGTACAATAGGCTGAAATCTTTATTAATTCGGTTAGATTAGCTTATAAAGAGTTTTTCACATTTTTTCTCTTACACTTGTGGTTTGCCGCACTTCAATTTCGCAATGACGCTTAAACCTATAGTTGTCTCTCTCGCGCAAAACCAGTGTTTTTAAACTACAATATCAGTATTGACTAACTTCGTTATAAATTCAAATAAAAATCCTTTCCATAACTGAAACTTATTCAAATTCAAATTGGCCAGCCAGCTCGCGGCTGTGCATTCCTTGCCAGCCTCGTAACATTCCCCACCTCGTAATTCTTCTGCGTGGCTACGCTAAGTATTACCATTCCTGACGATGTCCAATTTGGCTAACTTAACCACGGGACGGGTTACGAATCCTCCGGTTGTACGTACTACAGCGCTCCGTACTTGCCCATCCTTTCCACAGTGAACATCCACGACGATTCCTTTCGGCCAGGAGTTCCGCTTGCTAGTCTCATCCACGACGATAACAATGTCGTCCACAGCAATTGGTAATGGGTTCGGCTGGAACCATTTCGTGCGTCTCGTGAGCGTGGGTAGATACTCACGAATCCATCTTTTCCAGAATCGATCCGCTAATTGGCCAGCGATCCGGAAATTTTTTGCTAATCCAGGCCCATTCGTTGCCATTGTGCCATGCTCGCGTAGTCCACTAGAAGTACCAACCAAGAAGTGGTTCGGCGTCAGAGCTTCAGAATTCTCGGATTCCAACGGAATGTACGTCAAAGGCCTTGAGTTTAAAATACATTCGGCATCAGCCAGAGCCGCTCGTAATACTTCTTCTCGCAGACCAGTCTTCGCCAAAATTTCTGTCAATATTGACTTGGTTGAACGCACCATTCGTTCCCATGCGCCTCCCATGTGAGGTGATCCGGGAGGAATGAAGGCGAACGACATTTCCGGATATTTGCATTCCACCTTCGAAGTTGATATACGTTCAATCTCTTCCGCCAGCACTCTGCTAGCACCGCGAAAATTAGTTCCGTTGTCAGACAGCATCTTAACAGGAACGCCTCGGCGAGCGGTAAACAGTTTCAGAGCTATCAGGAATGAATCTGTAGATAGAGATGGGACGATCTCCAAATGCACAGCACGACATGTTAGACAGGTGAATAATACTCCCCATCTTTTCTCTCGTCGTCTTCCTACGGCGATTTCCATTGGGCCAAAATAATCCACTCCAGTATATGTAAATGGCTGAGTGAATGGTGAAAGACGCTCCTTCGGTAAATTTCCCATCATTGGCGGCAGCGGCTGAGCACGTCTAATGCAGCAAGCCGGACAGTTATTTACAATATCTTTCACAAGTGCTCTTAGGCCTGGTATCCAATAGCGTTGACGTATCTCGTTGACAACGATCTCTCCATGCAAGTGATGATATTTGCGGTGGCAGTACTCTACTATAAGATACGTCACTCGGTGTCGTCTCGGAAGGATGATCGGATGCCTCACGTCCTCCTCCACGCCCTCTACAGCCTCGATTCGACCCTTCATTCGCATAACTCCGGCCACGTCCAGATATGGCGAGAGTTTAAAAACAGGGCTCTTCCGGTTAATTATGCTGTCTCCTTTCTTTAGACAGCTTATTTCATCAGCAAATGCTTCCTCTTGGCATACGCGTACAAATATCGTATCCATTTCAATATTACGCTCCAATTTCAATATTCGTTCCAGTTCAGGCCCACGAGATTTCTTGTAAATACCACGTAAGAACTCCAGCACTCGCCTTTGGGCAGCACGTAGACGCTTAAGTCTACTGAATCGCAGCAGGTCCGGCATCATACATTCCAACGTTGCTGTGTACTCCCGCTTTTCTTCATCATGGTACAGTAGCTCACACTTGCTACTCATAGTCGTTCCAGTTTGTGATGGCCACTGTGACTCGTCTTGCCACATAAATTCTGGACCAGTAAACCATCTTATCGAGCTGTTTATTTTACAGTTCTTCGTCCATTTGGTTCCTTCATCCGCTACATTTTGTTCCGAAGGCACCCAGCGCCAATCCTCAATCTCAGATCCTTCAAGAATTTCGCCGACGCGTAATGCCACGAATTGAGGGTACTTGCGGGCATCAGACCTTATCCAGAACAAAACATCTCGAGCATCAGTCCAAAGCATGCGTTTGTTAATTTTAATCGTCAGCTCAGACTCCAAAAATTTCGCCAAACGCAGACCCAATACAGCTGCCATCAATTCCATACGAGGCACTGATATTGGTTTCAATGGGGCCACCCTGCTCTTTGATGCCACCAGCGAGCATCTGATTCCGCTGTCAGATTCGACACGCAAATATGCTACCGCAGCATAGGCATCCAGGCTGGCGTCGACAAATACATGCAACTGCGCACTTTTGGCAGAACTTGAACAGAACATAAAGCGTGGAATACGTAGATCACTTAACTTGGGCAGAAGGGCCTGCCAAGCTTCCCAGTCATTCTTGTCCGGTTCCTTAATGGCGTCATCCCAGCTCACACCAGACCTCCATATATTTTGTAGGATGATTTTAGCGCGGATGTTATAAAATCCAAGTATCCCGAGTGGATCAAAAATTGACATTACAATACTCAACACTCGGCGCTTTGTCGGTGTCGCCGACCTCTGCAGCAAATCGGGTCTGATGACGAACGTAAGCATGTCTGATTCTGGCATCCACCACATGCCCAGAACTTTCTCCTGAAGTTCTTGCTCTACGCCAAGATATTTCGGTGATGCCTCCCGTGAGTTATTCAGGGATTGGAGGACACTGTTCGAGTTCGATAGCCAGTTCCTCATTTCAAATCCACCCTTGGCGTGGATTTCTTTTACACTTTCAGCCAGTTGAATCATCTGATCCTCCGTGTCAACCGACTCCAGCCAATCGTCTACAAAGGTGTTTTGAGAGATTGCCTTTACCGCGTTTGGTTGGTCCGCGCCGAATCGCTCCGCATTACGCCTCAGTATGAAGTTCGCAAGGGACGGCGAACAAGAAGCACCAAAAGTCATTACTTGCATCACATATGTATCCGGCGGACGCTCAAGTTCTCCATTTCGCCATAGGAACTTCTGTGAAGATTGGTCGGAGGCGCAAACTTTTATCTGGTGAAACATCTCACGTATATCACCAGTTACAGCTACAGGTCGCTCTCTGAATCGTAGTAGCACTCCCAGCAATGACACCAACAAATCTGGTCCTTTTAGAAGCGTATCATTCAGAGACACGCCGTCAACTTGTGCTGCAGCGTCCCAGACCAAACGTTTCTTTCTCTTGTTCGGATTTTCCACTATAAAGACTGGAAGATACCAAGAACGTGGATTATTAGCCAACTCACTATTTCTCAGTTTTCGAATGTAACCCTTCTCCTCGTAGCTCTGCATGGTATTAGTCAAAAAGTTCTTCAGCTCCGGATCCTTCATCATTTTGGATTCGAGACACTTGAGGCGTCTAAGAGCCATGGAGTATGAATCTGGCAGTTCGACATTCTCGAATCTCCATAACAATCCAGTTTCCCAGCGACTATCCTTGGAAATGTACCTCGTGGTTTCGTTCATAATCTCCAGCGACCGTTTATCTTCCTTCGATCGCAGAGGTTTTGCAGGAATGTTCACACCAATTGACTCTAACGAAAAATGAGCCTTCACTGCTTCGTCAAGTGCTCGCGTACCGCATGTGCACTCGCAAACATGCAGCACGCGTGGCGGCGTGTATTCGTCTGATCCATACCGGCCGTAAACAGACCATCCCAATTGGCATCGGACAGCGATAAGATCGTCGTTATCAGCTTTACGTACTTCTAGTGGTACACAGATCTTGATATGGTCCAGTCCAATGATCATTTGAGCCGTAGCATTTGAGTACGGCGAGACAGGAGCAGATCTTAGATGTCGGTGATCATTAAGCATTTGATCATCGACACTTTGTTCTGGCAGATCCAGTTTGCCCACAGTGCGCACTCCTTTTAGCACATATTTCACATCTGGACGACCAGCAGCGGAAACGCTGGGACAGACGAGCTTCGATTTAGCTTCAGTCTGCGTCACATCACTGGTCCACTTTAAGCAGAGCTGCTCTTCAGGCCCTTCTAAGCCGAGTTCATCAGCTAACTTGCGCTCCATTAGCGTGCAGGATGATCCCTCGTCGATAAGGGCGAAAACATCTACGGATCTTGATTTGTTATGCAAAGTTACTGGTACATATCGGAACAATGCCTTTTTTGTCGATTTGTCATGGAAGAAAACAGTTGATTCAGTTATTATATCGCTATCTTTCTTCTCTGGTTCGATCTCCTCATCGATCACAAGGGGCTCAAAGTGCAAGAGCTTATTGTGCTGCAACTTGCATCCATCGACATTACAAGTTTTCTTCAATCTGCAGTTCCGGGCAATATGCTTTCCAAAGCAGCAGAAGCACAGTCGTTTTGCCTTTATTAATTCCAGTCTAGACTTGGTTGACATCCCCAAGAATCCTTTACATTTCATAAGTTCATGGTCACCGTCACATCCTGGGCACGATGATTCTTGTACATTCTCCTTGTCATCGCCATCCACTTTACTGTGGACTAATAGGTGTTCTTTCACGTGTCTGCCGCCTTTATCTCTCTCACTTGGCTGATAATCGTAGGGCGTCACCATTGTAGCACACATTGCTACGCCAAATAGCCAATTATCAAAGGTGGCCAAATTTCCGCCACCTGCTGCCAAACGATGTCTGCCCCAATCTAGCTTCAAATCGCTCGACAGCTTAGCTACCAGTTCACTCAACAGAGCGGAATCGTTTAGATATTCCTGTAGCCCTACCGACAACATGGTGGCACAATAATTCTGCACCGCAAGTGCCAAACGTATTACCGAATCCAAATTATTCGGTTTGATTGCCGGCTCGTCCCTTAATTTACGTTGAAGGCTAGCGTGCACTATTTCTGAACGCCCATACAGCATTCTCAACGTGCCGATCGCATACGGCACCATAGCTGGAACCATGAGCTTGCCTCGTACAGCATCTAGAGCTGATCCTCTAAGGCACTTCTGAAGCCTGATGAGATTCTCTTCGTTGCTAAATCCACATCTATCCGTTGACTGCTCATAGTTGCTTATAAATAACAGCCACTCCTCGGGCTTACCGGAGAAAATGGGTAATTCTCTCGATATGACTTGACGCGCTGCTATCTGCGTCGGCGTCAACATGACTGCATTGTTTCCTGCTTGCGGAAACTGTGGACCGGCAAACTGTGGCATATATCCACCAGATCCGCCAACATTAAATCCTGCGCTGTACGGTTGGGAAAAGCCTGCCATATTGGGGCTGAAATGTGGCCTGAAACCCAACCCACCGGCTGGCGGGGCAAGTCCCGCTGAACCACCTTGGCCTCCATACATAGCTGAGTTGTTTATAAATCCAGCGGCATTCCATGGCGGTACTGGTTGCTCTGCACCACTTGGCATGAATCCTGCTGCTCCCGTTGGTGGTACGAACCGTGCTCCATTATTTACCATATGTTCGGCCGCATTCCATGGTGAAATCGGCCTAATTGCCTCTCTTGGCTGCGGTCCTGCAGCACCATTGTTCCCTTGAACATTGGGAATAGTTGGTCTAAGAGAAGCTCCCTGATTCATATAGGGAGCCGTTCTCCATTGGGTACTTCCAGTGTTCGCTTGATGCGCAAACATCTGATAAGCCCCATCTGGCTGTGACATGCCGTGACTTGCTTGGTTCGTACTGATCGGCGTGCTCGTACTTTGAGGCGGCACGAACCGAACGGAGTTTCTTACAGTCTGTGCAGACAAGCTTCCATCGTAGAAGCCTGCGAATCCTTCTCCTGTGAAGCTATACTCTGGGCTTCCAGCAGAACCATCCTCATTGCCCGACGCTTGGGCTCGCTGATCGCCGACTTCGCGATCTGTTACGTCTTCCATGACGCCACTCTTCACTGGCCAGCAATTCACAACCCTTGTGTGATCTTACTGGCTAGAACCGTCCTAATTTGGGTTCTAATTGTCACAATCCTTTGTACTCCTCCTCACTCCTTCACACTCTTGGTAAGGAGTGCTTTCCAGAAGCTGTGCACTCCTGGCACAGATTTCCGGATGGCAAAGTATTTCAGAATGTTGGGACGCCCACGGGTCCCTGTGCCTCCCACGTATAACAAGCCTCTGGATATCGGGTACAATAGGCTGAAATCTTTATTAATTCGGTTAGATTAGCTTATAAAGAGTTTTTCACATTTTTTCTCTTACACTTGTGGTTTGCCGCACTTCAATTTCGCAATGACGCTTAAACCTATAGTTGTCTCTCTCGCGCAAAACCAGTGTTTTTAAACTACAATATCAGTATTGACTAACTTCGTTATAAATTCAAATAAAAATCCTTTCCATAACTGAAACTTATTCAAATTCAAATTGGCCAGCCAGCTCGCGGCTGTGCATTCCTTGCCAGCCTCGTAACAGCTATATTTAATGATAATCCCCACTCAGCATTATCCCCACATTTAATCCGCTCGAAGTCATTTCAATTTCACATTAGAAAGTTTCTTTACAAAATACAGTTGACTGAACATGTCAGAATGACCCCATTTACTCGTTTTCTGCCTTTTCTGTAACATACAACGAATGTTTGTTGGGAGCGAGCAGATGGTAATGTGAGAGCAGAGGAATGCACGCGCTTGTTCCGGCTCCAAATTAGTTCGGTAGTTGGGTGTGGGCGTAAAAGAAAAAGCTGATTTCGCATAGGCTCGAGTAATTCATTATATTTGCTAATTATATGCATTCGCGTGCAGGGGTAGGGAAAGAGAAAAAAGAGAGAGGGGACAGACTAAGGAGAGAAAAAAAAGAGAGTGTGGCAGAAGGCAGCTAGTTGTGGATGCTGAGTTGTTGTTTAGCACCCATTAACCCCACCCTACCTTGATCGCTTGCTACAGCCAAGGCTGGCGATCCCTTATAAAAGCTACCCTAGGTTTGGGACATCCTTCAGGATTAGCATGGCTTCCAATAACAAAAACAGTTTAGCTCGACTTCATCATTATAATTTTATTTCCTATAATATTCATAATTTTCTTCTATTATTAGCTTTAATTAAAAATTATTTAAGTTTATTTAATATATTTCTATTCATTTTTCGTTTAATTGACTAATTTATTGGCGAGGAGAAATATAAAAAAAACTGCTGTGAAAATTAGAAAGTTAGGTAAATGTAGGTATAATATAAATAATTATAAGTGTAAATAAAGAATAAGAATGAGCTCTTATATTCAAAAATAATTTTTATAATATTAACGATAATTTCTTCTTATTTAGAAATGTATAAAATGTATTAGCAAAGTTAGTTTTAATTCAAAGGCAAACAATTAATTAATATGACCGAAATAAATTTCTTTCAGTGTATGCCATCATACTATACGTTTTTCCTAAAGAGAGGAAATATTTAATTTAATCATACGCATACACCGCCAGAAACGCTGGATACAAAAGGTCATTCGAGATATTAAATTTATTTTAAAACTCGAATACCAACTACTCATCGAATACAAAATTATTATTAACTAAATTATTTAACTAAAAAAAATTCATTTAATTGTATTAATAATTAACTTCATTAATTTCAAAAAGTTCGTCGCTCAGTGTAGCGAAAGCTATGTAAAAGAGGAAGAAAAGATGCACCTGCATTTGGATTCTCTTTAAAGCTCAAAGTGCTGAATCGCTGAATAAGCTCGCGATCAAAGAGAGGCCAACGCAATTACTCCAGGGAATTAATTAAAGACTGAATAAAGGCTTATCAGGCCACGAAAGTCGGGAGCAAAACAAAAACGATAAATTGCATGCATGGGTTTATCACTTACATTTTGGCTGCAGCTCCAACGTCGAAAGATCTTTGGACGGCGGGTCAGCTGAAATAAACTCTTATCGGGATTTATGTTTTGCTACGGATGTTGTTATTGTTTTATGTTTGGCTGATATTCAGTGCAGCTTTTTATTTTTATTTAATTCATGATAAAGGTTTGCACTAATGATTTTAGTTTGAGGGAGCGTTTCACTTATTTATGGTTTTAGGTTTTCACTTCACTTTTAATTTTTTCCGCAGGTCCTTTTCTTTTGATATTTCATTTTTCACTCGGCCAATATATTTTCAAATAAATTTTCGAAAGGAAAACCAACTATTTTATAAGTGAAATTATTAAAGGAGAAAAACAAGAACTAACCTAAATTTTTACTACTAACTTAACTAAGGCATATTGCCGCGATGCTCAGCTACATTTGCTGAGCCTGATTTATGTTCGGATTAGGTGACTCGGCTGTTAATTAATTTGATTTCTTATGATTGTTGTTGTTGTTGTTGTTGCACTACCACACGTGCCTCGCTGGGGTTAGGGTCGGCAGAGGCCTCAAAAAATATATAAAAAAATAGGTTTTGATCGGCCGGCTCTAAATAGATCGCTCTAGCACTTATATTAGGCACTTATATTTCTTTAACCGTGGATTGACACGTCTCTATCGATGGATGGGCGTAACTTTATTCCGCGAGGGGTTATGGACGACTCTGCTGCCACCAAGAAAAAAGCACAAGAATAAATTAGGCACTGCACTGCTGCTGTTGTTGCGCTGATCTCGCGCGGCGAGTTACGGGCTTGTGAAGCTTGATAGTTGGACATATGCACTGCCTTGAGGAGCCCCGATGCCTTGGGTTTGGTGGCGCCTCAAGCACGTGTCTCGGCCGATGCGGACCCACAAAATAAGGTAAAAGCCGCCGAATTTTTGGGAGGAAAAATTATAGCACTTGGTGCCAATCCTATAAAAAGGTTTATTGAATTAATTTTTTCGGCCAACCGTGTGCCGAAAATAAAATATTTACCCTGGCACTTAATCAAGTTTATATGTATTAGAATAGGCTCTCCTGAGCACGTCCGTTCTGATAGCTGGTCTGATTGAAAAGAATGGACCAAGCTTCGGACGGATATAGCTCAAGTCGGGCGGAAATTTGGGGCTCGTGAAAGCTCTTTCCATTATCGGGAGCGACTCTATATCTTCCCGATTATCTCCCGAGCATCGCTACTGGAAGCTTAGGTTTTGCCATTCACCGATCGCCGCCTAATTTGGGTTACAGTGTCGACTTTTGGGCTAAGAGTAATTTATTTATTTATTACCCAAGCGCCACTACATTTCCTTAAGATATTTGGTTACACTGGTTCCCAAGCGATATATACAGCAATTTCGCTCGGAACTATTTGAAAGCCAATTTATCTTTTGTCAGTACATAGCTTAAATAAGGAATGGGGAATGATAAAATAAACACAGCTTGTAAGGTGAATAAAAGCTGACAAAGATTGAAGTTAATTTTGTCACCCTGCTCTTATCCACTTATTGCTTATTTTTTCTTCTTTAAGCCCACAAGCAGATAAGTCGACCATAAATATCAAGTGAATTGTGTTTTTGGCTTATATTGAATTTGTATTCAGTAACTGAACATACCTCTTTTAGGAAAGGAACACGAGGAAGTCACTACTGGCACGCTGCCAGATTGTTTGCTTGCATGCGTACTAAGTGGGTTATAATTAATGTTTTTAGTTTAGGAAGGCTATCTAAGTTTGAACTCTAAAGGGTTCATGCAATTCAAAAGACGTTTTACAGTTGCGCAATACTAAGGGAATATAGGAAATAGTATTTCTACTCCGTACGTGAAAATTAAGCTGACCCAACAAGTCAGCACTTTCCACGTGACCGTGGATAAATATCACATGAATTGTGTTTTTGGTAACAAGTAAAAAGCGGATGTTTTTTTTTTTTTGTCTGTTCGAAAAACGTTGGGTTTTTGATCCGTTCCATTTTAGCCATTTTAGAGACACAAGGTAGTGTTCGTAAGCACGATCTTAAACAAGAGTAAGCGAGACGCGCACAACGTGATGATGGTTTTCACCGAGTTGGAGAACTCCTGTGGGTAATGTCTTTTGCCAAAATTGTCTTTGAAAACCTACGTCGACCGACTACTATTGAATGACACATCAAAACAATTTTATATCTTAGGTCCAACTAAGGTCACCGCTTTTAAATGAAACATATAAATACATAGATGGTTTGGATAAAATGTTGAATACCCCATTAGGGAAATTTTACTTTTTAAATGTATAATATATATGATATATTTGAGCTTATATAATTTAAACGTAAAGGCTTACAAATGTAAATTATTGTCTCTGCCTAGATAAAAATGTATCAATCCACTTTTCTATAACAGGCAAATTCTGCTCGCTCCAAATAACTTCCACTTTAATGTTTCGAATTGATTTCTCAATTATGTGTTGAGCAGTTCCAAATTCTCCAATATGATGGTTGTAAAAAGACTTAACCATTTCGTAACCATCTTGAGTAGAAAACATTCCAGTCGCTGAGCTAATGAGTTTGTTCCAAAAATGTGAGTTGTTTTTATACCTTTAGGGAAATAAAAATGCATAAAGGTTACGGAACATTTAAACTTGTTTTCCTATCTACAATATATTTACAACTGATGTACAAATATTTATATTAAAGATAGGTAATGACATAAGATACATTTTTTTAAAGCGGACAAACTCCATATAATAAAAACGGATCGAAAAGAAAATCCATATAATAAAAACGGATCGAAAGGAAGAAAAAGAAAAACTTTCTGACTTTTCGCTTTCTCGGGTACTGACAAGATAAATGCTGCTAGTCAAAAATGTTGCTAACAAACCAAATGTTGCTATCAACAAAGACAAACAGCAGGGATTTAGCTTTCAAAATAAATCAATTGATATATTTCGAAAGCTAACTATGAAGGGGAATATGAAGGAAAAGACATTTTCTCGAGTTGAACGATTTTCTACTCGTGAAGATAAAGTGGCTTTAATGAAATCAGTTGAGGCGCAGCTTGTGATATGGAATTTAGCCCACAAAGGGAATTATAATGCTATATTTAATGATAATCCCTGGATGCATACCTTCTGGTTATTTGCGTGGTACATCAGTATTATCCCCACATTTAATCCGCTCGAAGTCATTTCAATTTCACATTAGAAAGTTTCTTTACAAAATACAGTTGACTGAACATGTCAGAATGACCCCATTTACTCGTTTTCTGCCTTTTCCTTAAGATATTTGGTCACACTGGTTCCCAAGCGAAATATACAGCAATTTCTCTCGGAACTATTTGAAAGCCAATTTATCTTATGTCAGTACCTATCTTAAATAAGGAATGGGGAATGATAAAATAAACACAGCTTGTATGGTGAATAAAAGCTGACAAAGATTGAAGTTAATTTTGTCACGCTGCTCTTATGCACTTCTTGCTTATTTTTTCTTCTTTAAGCCCACAAGCAGATTAGTCGACCATAAATATCTGTAGAGCTTGTGGCAAGAAATTTAGGGATGCAGGCGAGTGTGGCGACACCGATATATCGGTAGCGTCACCTACCATACCAACAACCATACTAGATAAAAACGGATACGGTAACTCTAGATAAGAAAGCATTATTCTCTGTATACCACTTAATACGGGCGCTTTGTGTGTGCCTTGTTATAATAAAGTATTATATTAAAACATATAAGCAAGCGAAGTAAATGGCGAAACTAAAATCGCTATAGTGGTGACCCCGACGTGCTCCAAATTGTGCGAAAAGCTGAAAAGAATTTTTCGTACTATTGTGAAATTCAATCGCACGCACACTCACACACATACGTTGACTCAAGTCAATGCGCAACAACCGTTATAATTTGCGAAATTTACAACCAAGACGCCTAAATTTCGACGACGAAAGCGATCAAGAGAATCTGTCCACCGCCATGACGGACCCGAACCCAGATTTATCCGCTCAAATTCGAGAACTACAACAACAGCTCGAGGCACTTCGGGCAAACGTTCCTGTGAACAGAGATGACCCTCCACGCACGCACACACGTGTTACCGTGCATTTGCCAAAATGTACACACAGCAACCCGCACCTGTGGTTTGCTCAAGTGGAACGATCATTCCGTTTGCACCACATTGTCGACGACACTGACAAGTTCGACTTGGTGACATTGCATTTGGAAGAGGATGTGGTTTTGGCTGTGGAGGATTTGGTCACTCGTCCACCGGCAGATAACAAGTACGCAGCAATAAAAACTCGCTTGCTGCAGAAGTTCGCTGAATCGCCCGAATCAAAACTGCGACGACTACTTCAAGGAGGAGGTGCCACCGGATTAAAGCCTTCGGAAATCCTGGCAAATATGCGACGCTTGGCCCCGGATCCTGGCAGCGAGAGCATCATTCACACCCTATTCCTCGCTGAGATGCCAGCCTCCATTCGTCCGCTGCTCACCGTATGGGATGAGACGGATTTGGACAAGCCTGCGAAGATCGCAGACAAAATGCTCGAAGCCGTTAGCACGAACGCCTCGTTTGCCATCGGCACATTCCCAACTGCTGTTCCTCCTGCAAATCCAGCTATCTGCGCAGTTGCCCCTTCTGATCCGTTGAAAGAACTTTCCGACAATTTACGTTCGCTCATCCAAGATGTATCGGCATTGAAAAAGGATGTCAAGCGCATCGAATCACGCAACCGATCACGCAGTTCATCTCGTGGCGCCAGACCAGCGGACAATTCCGGTCAACAGACTTCAGGAGCACAGGAAAATCTTTGTTTCTACCATAAGCGCTTTGGTGACAACGCAAGTAAATGCCGACCACCCTGCGCACGCTCTACGTCGTTAAACTAGAGGAGCTGCCGCCTGAAGCGCTGGTCAGCGGCAGCCAGGACAGCAGCAGCGATCCATCAGTTCAGTCAGCTGTTCCACGGGAGCAGCGTTTGCACGTCACCGATCGTACCTCCAACATCAGATACCTCATCGATTCTGGATCTGTGGTTTCAGTTGTACCTCGCACGCTGGTTAAACAGAAAACCACCCAAGCCGATCTGACGCTATACGCAGCAAACCAGACCATCATCCACACCTATGGCAGATATATAACTAATCTGGACTTGGATCTCAGACGCAATTTCACCTGGCCATTCATCATTGCGGACGTACACACACCTATAATTGGAGCAGACTTTTTAGCCGAATTCCAGCTTCTTATTGACCTCAAAAACAGATGCCTTATTGACTCGGTCACAGGACTGTCAACAACAGCGTGCTTAGCACAGGCGAATCAAACATCCGTTTCCACTGTGCAGGGTATGTCTAAATTTCGAGAGCTTCTGCAAGAGTTTGTGGAAGTCACCAAACCGTCATCGATGCATACAAAGCAGCATGATGTACAACATCGTATCGAAACATATGGGACCCCCGTTTCGGACCGACCACGACGCTTATCTGGAGATAAACTTGCAACTGCGAAAAAGGAAATCAACTTTCTGATCGAGCAAGGCATATGTCGTCCCTCCAACAGTCCTTGGTCCAGCCCACTCCACATGGTCACCAAAAAAGACGGTGGCTGGAGGGCATGCGGCGATTATCGTAAGCTCAACTCGATTACGATACCAGATCGCTATCCGATTGCACACATTCACGACTTCACCGAACAGCTACACGGTGGGAAAGTCTTCTCAACGCTTGATTTGGTAAAGGCGTACTACCAAATTCCCATGGCGGAAGAAGACATCCAGAAGACGGCCGTATGCACCCCTTTTGGACTCATAGAATTCCAGTACATGCCTTTCGGGTTAAAGAATGCGACTCAGACGTTCCAGCGTTTTATGGACAATATTTTCCGTGGCATGGATTTCGTATATTGCTACATAGACGATATATTGATAACTTCGAAATCGATGGCCGAACACGAAGAACATCTTCGAGCAGTGTTATCAGTCCTGCAGAAACACGGGTTAAGTATCAATCTGAGCAAATGTCAATTAGCGCTAACGCAAGTTACTTTTCTCAGCTACACGATTAACGAACACGGCATCAAACCACCGTCCAGTCGCATGGATGCTATCCTAAATTATGCTCGTCCTGAAACTATCAGCCAACTAGGCCGTTTCTTGGGCGTTATAAACTACTATCGCAGATGCCTACCCCGATCTTCGCACACTCAGGCACCGCTGTCCGAGCTGCTAAGAGATGTAAAGAAGAACGACCAATGACAAATCCTCTGGACTACAGAACTCATATCAGCCTTCGAGAGTTGCAAGCAGAGCATAGCAGACGCAGCGCTCTTATCATTTCCTGCACCGAAATCTGACCTACAACTGGTTTGTGACGCATCAGACCTCGCAATCGGAGCAGTTCTGGAACAACGCACAACTCATGACTGGCAACCTCTAGGATTTTTCTCCAAGAAGCTCAGCAACACTGAGAGAAATTACTCCACGTACGACCGTGAGCTACTTGCCATATACGAAGCAATCAAATATTTCAGACACCTCGTCGATGCACGCATTTTTGTGATCAAGACTGATCACAAGCCATTGGTTTACGCATTCCAACAGCGGCCTGAAAAAGCATCACCTCGACAGCTGCGGCATCTAAATTATATTTCGCAATTCTCGACGACCATCCTTCACATAAAAGGAACAATAAATATAGTTGCAGACGCTTTTTCGAGGCTTTGCACTATCACGATGCCCACAGCGATCACCGCGGCGCAGCTCGAGGAGGAGCAAGCCTCGGATTCTGAATTGACACGCGTCTTGCAAGGAACTACTTCCTTAAAGCTCAAGAAAGTTTGTTTCGGTGGAGAAAATTCAATATACTGTGACGTATCCACACAAAATCTCCGTCCTTTTGTACCGCAATCACTTCGCAAACAGGCTTTCTCATATATCCACAATCTATCTCATCCTAGTGGACGAGCAACTGCCCGTCAAATCAGACAGAAGTTTGTCTGGCCTGCGATGAACAAAGATGTCCTCAAATGGTGTAGACTTTGTCTCCCATGCCAGCGCTCCAAAATTCACAAGCATAATCACCTTCAGCCGGAGAAGATCGCTGTGCCAAATGGAAGATTCGACCACGTCCATCTGGATATAGTGGTCATGCCTTTACAACAAAACCACCGCTATTGTCTTACCATGATTGACCGTTTCTCGCGATGGCCAGAAGCAGTACCACTCACTAATATCACGGCCGATACGATAGCCATGGCGTTCTGGACACACTGGATATCACGTTTTGGATCACCCAAAACAATCACCACTGATCAAGGCACGCAGTTTGAATCTGCAGTTTTCAAACAACTAGCCAACCTGATCGGAAGCAAGCATATCCACACTACGGCCTACCATCCGCAATCAAACGGACTCATAGAGAGGTGGCACAGATCCTTCAAATCGTCCTTGATGTGCAGCAGTGGCACGCCGTGGCCTCAACTATTACCAACTGTGCTACATGGCCTTCGTACCTGCTTCAAAGAAGACATTAAATCATCTGCAGCTGAAATGTTATATGGAGTACCAATTCGACTGCCAAACGAATTCTTCGCCAACATGGATGAAACTGTAGATCCTACGACATTCCTGAGCAGTTTTCGAGAGCACATGCAGAAAATTCGACCAACTCCCACAGCACACCATATTAAAGAAAAAATGTTCCTACTGAAGGGAATTGACAAATGCACCCATGTATTTCTCCGCACAGACGCTGTAAAGCAACCTCTGGAGCCTCCCTACACCGGGCCGTACGAAATCATCAAACGCGACAACGACCGAGTTTTCACCATACGAATCGACGGGAAGGACTCAGCAGTATCAGTCGACCGCCTCAAGCCTGTTTTCCTAGTCAAGGACGACAAGTTGTTCGACTCGGAGGAATCCAACCCCACTCCTCAAAGGACTTACGAAAAACGGCGTAAGGTAACATTCGCGAGCCAAGGATCGTGACGGATTCACTGGAAGGGGAGTACTGTGGCGACACCGATATATCGGTAGCGTCACCTACCATACCAACAACCATACTAGATAAAAACGGATACGGTAACTCTAGATAAGAAAGCATTATTCTCTGTATACCACTTAATACGGGCGCTTTGTGTGTGCCTTGTTATAATAAAGTATTATATTAAAACATATAAGCAAGCGAAGTAAATGGCGAAACTAATATCGCTAAACGAGAAAGGCGGTGGCGCCATCTACATTTCGTTCCTATGACGGATTAAGGGGGCAGACGAGGAAAGGCGGAGAGCAGGTTTTAGCAGGGAAAGAGGCAACAGAGGCATCTGTCAGATTTCGGCAGACTCCGTAGGTGGTCAGAGAGAGCCGAGGAGGTTCCCAACGATAGCGAGTCGACGCCGTCCTTCTTTTCCAATTTGATCGTCCACCAGGCTAGTGCGGCACAAAAAAAAAGCTAATCCGAAGGAGGCAGATAGGAAAAATTGGCGAAGAAAAAATAAGCAGAGAGATCTAGTCATAGGCAGCGCTGAATCCAGTTGAAGGGTAAGCTAGGCCTTATAAGAGTGTAGTGGTTGCATTTGTGCAAGAAATACATATATATTTATCCAGAGTTGGCGCTGAAAGTATTGTGTTGTTTGAACCGAAATTGCGGCTGAACATCAAACTGATTGGCAGACGGAGCAGCAAGCAGAAGGCGAGCTAATCGCGTCCGCTCTCACGTCGGGGAAAACGGATTATTCAACCCAGAGAGAGAGACGAATCGATGGCCAGCAAAACTCCCGCAGCGAGGGGCAACATTTATTTAATCAATTTTAATTCAATTTAATCAAAGCATAACCCTTAGCCATATTCATATTCATATTCTGAAAGATAGGAAAGTGCTGCGAGCGAATATAGAAACGCCCTAATTAGGAATCGCGGCGGTGCCAATTTCATTTCCAATTAGGAGACAGTTTATTCATACCGTTCTCTCCGAAAAGCCATCGTGACGTAGGGAACTCCATGTTCCATTTGATCTACATATTCCTTTTGCGAAGAAGGGAACGAGAAGAGGAGGAATGCGATTTCAAGGCCAAGGCCAGTGCCCGGAGCGGAATATTGGGATTAGAACCTAATTCGCCGCAGTTGGTCTGTCCCCCTCACTCTTTCGCCGTCATTGTCTTTGCCACCAGAGCAGCGATCGTTTTGTTAAAGTAACTTTAAAGAAATGTGGCAGTAAGGCGTATTTAAGTAGTGTTTATTGCTTTGCTTGCCAGTGGATGGGAGCTGATTATTGTTAGAATTGGAATCATTATTGAAATTGGAATTCTTTTGAATATTAGTAGTGTAAGGCCTGTATTTTTATCGCATGCTAGCTATTCTAGCCCATATGTTTTTCTACCCTTTTGTTAGCTTTTAAGAATAAAATTTATAATGTGTTGATAACCTTCTTGTTTGCCTATGGCTAGGGCAACTCACCCGTAAACATTCGTTAGCAACCAAAAGGTGCCGTACCATTAGAATATAATATGCATTGCATTTTTTGGAGAAGGGCGGCCATGGCAGGGCGGGCAATCTCGGGCCTCAAGAACACCAAGGGGGTCGCGTGGGAGTTTTGGGGGGAAAATTGACTCCTATCTATTTGCTGCGGTATTATGAATTATTTCTGCCCTGAACCTATTCTTGTCGCTGCACGCGAATTCATTTGAATATTTTGGGATTATTATCAGGTTGAGGCATAGGGGCAAGATCACCACACCACATAGCCGACAAGGAGCAGCTGGACCATCGCGCGTGCGCCCTTATTGCCTCCCACCACCACCCGAGCGAGTAACAGTTCGTTACAGTAATAATAATCATTCTAGATATTCTGGCGCCCAACAATGGGGCATGAAAAATCATTTCCAGTAGTAAAAAAATATCGCAGAAAATTCTTCTATTAATTTTTTTTTTTAATTTTTGGAGGACAGGAGTATCGGTGGGTTGAAGCTTGTATTGACACTTCAGCCAATGGTTGCCGCGACCCTCACCTCAAATCTATTTCTCGGTCTCATTGTTAGTCACGATATCAGGTGCATAGGATATATAGCCTGTTGACTTGTCCGCAAGCACAGAGCTAGCCACGGCTGATAGAGTGAGTTAAATCGAGACGAATCTTTCTCCTTTTTCTTTGGTTTCGGGATCCGCAGCAATGATCAATTAAACGCTTTGGACTGACAGGCGGTAGAGTCATGAGTAACTCAACTCCTGGCCACGGGTAAGAGATCTGAGCTACGGACCCCAATTTATTTAATGTCGAACGGCATCACGTCTGTGAGGTGCGTAGGAATTACAGTGGAATTTTTTTAGAAAATCTACTGGCCACGCTTCGCAGCGAAAACGATGTACCAATCCGCAAAAGTAGGGTAAACTTCTGCTTGTTGATTCTGAGCTTGGCTGGTATTATAGGTTGTTGTAATCGCCGGTTTGAAATACACAGCCAGTCAGCCCTGCATAAGCAGCAAGAATCTGATTTCCTTTTATTTTTTTTCCAATCTTCCGAATGTTGCTAATGTTAGTTTTGCGGGGAGCAAACCTATGCCAAAAGGCAAATATTTATTTATGATTTATCGAATCTCGTTCTTTTTTATCTCTGAAATAGCTGGTACTTTAGTCTTTTTAATAGCGTTTAATATAATCGAAATCTGTAATTATTATTGGGAACAAAATATCCAAATATAATAAAAGGCAGGATTTATCTTAGTCTCAATTGAAGTATTTCTAACGACCAATAAAAAAAAAAAAAAAAAAAATTTTATTCTAACCATGCCCAATTTCGAGGAAACAGCCGTACCAAGGTGTGCCTTGTGCGAAGTCAATTTAGATGTTGGGAAAATTTTTAAAACAAGATGCGGACATGATTTCCATCTGTCGTGCATATTAAATTATTCCAAGAATAAAACCACCTGTCCCACATGCAACACGGTGTGTTTTGAAAAAGGGACCACACCATCTCAGAACACCAGAGGTCAAAAAGCCCAAGCATTATTAGCAAGCGAGCAGACTCCAAGCGGCCCGTCAACGTCAGCAGGGTTGGGAAGGGCCCAAACAGAGTTGATCCAAAACGCAGTGGTCAACGCTGTCCAGTCCATGCAGAACGATCTGCTCGTGCAGCTGTCTGATAAAATGTCCGAGTTAATTCAGGCAAATCTGGCGGCCCAATTTCAGGCTACCGCAGGTGGAAGCCAAGAAAGGGAATTTAGAAATAATTCTTTTGGGGAATAGTGTTGGACCAGGTGGGGGGACAAGCTGTCTCTAGCCGCGAAACGCCGAGAAGTAATCATTCGGATCTCAGCCAAAGGCCAGATAAGGTGGGCCACATAGTAAACAGTTGGAAGCTTCGGTTTAGTGGAAATCCGGAAGGGATCGGTGTCGACAATTTTATCTGCCGTGTAGAGGCACTGACCAGCCAAACTTTGGAAGGAAATTTTTCGGTCCTAAGCAGCAACGCTAGCCATTTGTTCGAAGGGAAAGCGAGAGATTTCTACTGGAGGTGCCATAAGCAAACCCAGAATCTTAGATGGGAAGCTTTGTGCATGGCGTTGCGAAGGCAATTCCGACAGGCCCGTACGGATCTCGATATCCGCGAAGCCATTCGTGATCGGAAGCAGCGGGATAAAGATAAAGAAGCGCAAGATATTTTGTTACGGTTGTGGCAAGCCAAATACGTACAAACCCTCTTGTCCCAAATGCCAAAAAAACTTGCGAGGGAACACACAGTCGAGGCCATCGTTGTGTGTTCAACGCCATCGCTCGGCCAGCCCGAAATCAAATCCATAGATCGTTCCAATGCAGCCACACATGGCAGCTCAGCGAGCGTGTGGCCAAGTTTTGTAGATTTAGGTTCATCTTTCCCAAATATTAGGCCGTTTCTAGAGCGTCAAAAGTCTTATTCTAGGAATGCTCAGCGCATGAGGAATTATTGGGCAGCACTTAGAACAATCAATACAATTAGATTTAAGGGTAAAGATAAACGCCCATATGCCGAGGTGCGAGTTTTAGATCGTACGGTTACGGGTTTATTAGATACAGGAGCAGCAGTGAGCGTAATAGGTGGTAGCTTAGCACAACAAATAATTTGCAATCGAATACCGTTTAAGCGCGGATTATTTTCGGTAAGCACCGCAGATGGGAAAAAGCAGGAGGTTTTAGGACGAATAAATACTCCTGTCCAATACAAAAACCAGGAAAGAAATCTTGAGCTGCACCTAATACCATCTCTTAGTCAAGACTTGTATTTAGGTATTGACTTTTGGTCTAAATTCGAGTTACTGCCGCCAGAGATGCAAGTGTCTGAGTTAGTATCTTCAACGCACGACCTTACCGCTCTGCAGAGCGAGCGTTTGCAAGGAGTTATCGGAAGGTTTCCATCCTTTGCTGAGGTCGGTTTAGGTAGAACGTCCATTCTCTCGCATGCGATTGATGTAGGGGATGCAAAGCCCGTAAAGCAGCGGCATTTTCCGGTCTCACCGGCTGTAGAAAAACTCCTGTACGCAGAAGTGGATCGCATGTTAAAGCTTGGGGTCATCGAGGAGCCAGACAGCGCCTGGTCCTCCCCAGTAGTCCTAGTGCAAAAGCCCGGCAAGGTTCGACTTTGCCTGGACAGTAGAAAAGTCAACGCGGTTACCAAAAAGGACGCTTATCCGCTCCCGCAGATAGACGGAATTTTGGGTCGACTTCGGAAGGCTATGTTTATATCAAGCCTAGACCTTAAAAATGCTTATTGGCAGGTACCGCTCGACCCAGATTCTCGCGACAAGACGGCATTCACGATACCCGGAAAGCCGCTCTACCAATACAAGGTTATGCCCTTCGGACTGACCAATGCTTCGCAAACAATGACGCGATTAATGGACAAAGTTATTTCAGCAGAATTGCGGAATGAGGTCTTCGTCTATCTGGACGATTTATTGATTGTGTCTGACAGTTTCCAATCGCATTTAAAGGTGTTAGAGGTGGTTGCAGGGCGTGTTAAGGCTGCAGGACTCACGTTGAACGTAGAGAAGAGTAAATTTTGCATGCGTTCCGTGAAGTATCTTGGACATATTGTCGGAGAGGGGGTCATAAAGACCGATCCCGAGAAGGTATCAGCCATGACCGAGTTTCCTCTGCCAAATTCTCTCAAGAGTCTCCGGAGATTCTTGGGCATGGTCGGCTGGTATAGGAAATTTATTCAGAATTTTGCTTCAGTAGCTTCACCTCTGACCGATTTATTGAAGCCAAGACAAAAATTTGTAATGACCGTTGGAGGAAGGCAGGCATTCGATCAGTTGAAGGCGATGTTATGCTCAGCGCCGGTTCTGCGCAGTCCAGATTTCGAGAAGCCTTTCTTTGTGCAGTGTGATGCAAGTAAGACGGGTGTTGGCGGAGTCTTGGTGCAAAAGACTTCCGATGGCCATGAATATCCGATAGCCTTCGTATCAAAAAAACTAAACAAGGCTCAACGCAATTACTCGGTGACGGAGCAGGAGTGTCTGGCGGCGATAGTCTGTGTCAATAGATTTAGGGCTTATGTGGAAGGCCATGAATTCACGATCATTACGGACCATGCCTCCCTAAAATGGTTGATGTCGCAGCCGGATTTGCACTCGCGGTTGGCTCGTTGGGCTCTGAAGTTGCAGCGATTTAATTTTAAAATCGAGCATCGCAGCGGCAAACTAAACGTCGTGCCAGATGCATTATCCAGGGTAAATGAAGAGGTCGAAGCATTGGAAAGGGGTGATAGTGCACTAGTCGATTTGGACTTAGAAGTGTTCAAGTCGGCAGAATATGTTGATTTCGTAGACCGGCTCAAAGCGAACGAGGATAAGTTGCCCGATATAAAAGTAGTCAATGGTTTGGTTTATAAGAAAACAGAGCATTCTACGGGGGATTCCCTAAATGATCAGTTCATTTGGAAGTTGTGGATTCCGAAGGAGTTAGTCCAGAACGTTTTAAAGAATGCCCACGATCATCCAATGGCTTCGCATGGGGGCATTCACAAAACGTTAGAGCGGGTACGGAGGCATTGTTATTGGCCGGGACTGATAAAAGATGTAAAAACCTATGTTCTAGCTTGTGATATTGGAATTCCAATTGAAATATTGGAATTTTCAATAGCCGAGGTGGTTATAAGATACCTACACCAGGAACTATTTCACACGTACGGGGTGCCGGAGACGATTATCTCAGACAACGGTTCTCAGTTTAAGTCTGACCTATTCCAGAAGTTCCTCCGGGAGCACAGAGTCAGCCATATTAAGACTGCGGTATATTCCCCGCAATCAAATGCGTCTGAAAGGGTTAATAGATCGGTGATAGCGGCTATAAGATCCTATGTGCGGCCGGATCAAATAAATTGGGATGAGGAGCGGTTCATTCCAGTTTGGGTACTACGCCATACTACATGGTGTTTGGCCAGCATTTTGTCGGATCTGGGTCTACTTATAAGGTGTTGAAAGCCTTGGGTTTGTTGCAAGACCGTTCGGCAGTGTTCTCTAGGGAAGATTCCCTAGAATTGGTGCGCAGCAAAGCTGTCGAGGTGATGAGAAAGCAAAACGAAAAAAATGAACGGAATTACAATTTCCGATCCAGAGAAGTTTCCTACAAAGTTGGTCAGGAAGTGTTCTATAAAAACCACAGGCAAAGTAATTTTGCAGCTGGATATAATGCCAAATTAGGACCAAGCTACTTCAAAGCCAGGGTGCGAAAGAAGCTAGGAAATGCCTATTATGATATAGAAGATCTGCAGGGACATTTGATTGGGCGATACCATGCCAAGGATCTGAAACCATGATCAGCTGCCCCAAGCTTGGTGTGATCAGCCTTGGGAGAGTTACTCCCAAGTCCGATCTTGTAGAGGGGGCATTTTGTAGCGCTTGTGGCAAGAAATTTAGGGATGCAGGCGAGAAAGGCGGTGGCGCCATCTACATTTCGTTCCTATGACGGATTAAGGGGGCAGACGAGGAAAGGCGGAGAGCAGGTTTTAGCAGGGAAAGAGGCAACAGAGGCATCTGTCAGATTTCGGCAGACTCCGTAGGTGGTCAGAGAGAGCCGAGGAGGTTCCCAACGATAGCGACTCGACGCCATCCTTCTTTTCCAATTTGATCGTCCACCAGGCTAGTGCGGCACAAAAAAAAGCTAATCCGAAGGAGGCAGATAGGAAAAATTGGCGAAGAAAAAATAAGCAGAGAGATCCAGTCATAGGCAGCGCTGAATCCAGTTGAAGGGTAAGCTATGCCTTATAAGAGTGTAGTGGTTGCATTTGTGAAAGAAATACATATATATTTATCCAGAGTTGGCGCTGAAAGTATTGTGTTGTTTGAACCGAAATTGCGGCTGAACATCAAACTGATTGGCAGACGGAGCAGCAAGCAGAAGGCGAGCTAATCGCGTCCGCTCTCACGTCGGGGAAAACGGATTATTCAACCCAGAGAGAGAGACGAATCGATGGCCAGCAAAACTCCCGCAGCGAGGGGCAACATTTATTTAATCAATTTTAATTCAATTTAATCAAAGCATAACCCTTAGCCATATTCATATTCATATTCTGAAAGATAGGAAAGTGCTGCGAGCGAATATAGAAACGCCCTAATTAGGAATCGCGGCGGTGCCAATTTCATTTCCAATTAGGAGACAGTTTATTCATACCGTTCTCTCCGAAAAGCCATCGTGACGTAGGGAACTCCATGTTCCATTTGATCTACATATTCCTTTTGCGAAGAAGGGAACGAGAAGAGGAGGAATGCGATTTCAAGGCCAAGGCCAGTGCCCGGAGCGGAATATTGGGATTAGAACCTAATTCGCCGCAGTTGGTCTGTCCCCCTCACTCTTTCGCCGTCATTGTCTTTGCCACCAGAGCAGCGATCGTTTTGTTTAAGTAACTTTAAAGAAATGTGGCAGTAAGGCGTATTTAAGTAGTGTTTATTGCTTCTCTTGCCGTATCTGCACACACTGCCGGAAGTGCGACTATACTCTCCACGCGATTGCGGCTGGAAGCAGACCCTTGTGTTGGTCATGTCTCGACCAAGGGTGCTGACCAATGGTAGTCGGGCTAAGAGAAGATAACTCTTTATAAAATTCCCCAATCCAAGGTGAAACAGCATATGCCGAGGGATTCATGGCCGAGGGGGCGCTCGGTCGCTAGTATGCGGACTCTGGATACCTGTCCTCCTCCAGTTTCAATAGTGGACTTCCCGCGGTAGACGAGCTATGCCGCGGGTGACCTCCCTTCCCGTTCACTCGTGGGAATCATTTATGGATGACTCAAATTTTCAAAATGAGCTTGATGTGACTCTGACCGCATCACCCCAGGCCTCAACCTCCACGGTCATGGCCATTCAGGGCACTGCAGCTGATGTGCTGCCGGCGCCCACCCCCATATGCGCGGATGTCGGTTCCCGATCCGGAAGCGCCACCATCCGTCTCAGGACGGGTGGCTTCTGCCTCCTTCTCGTCGACGGAGGACGTGGTGACCCTAGGGGAACCTGAGGTATCGGCCTCAATCTCCAAGGAAGTCACTCCGCCATCGTCCGACGACGCATCCCGCCCAACCTCCTTGGGGTTGGATCTGGAGGATGCGGGCACTCGGCTCCAGCGGATGAGGCTGGTTTCCGAGGTCGCCTTTGTCAAGTTGACAAGCCGCGAAAAGAAGCTGTTTAAGGCAGCTATCGCAAAAGGGCTCCCGAGAGCAGAGGCTCTCCAGGCGGCAAAAGCTCCTCCTCCCGTCGCGGCCAAGGCCAAGCGGGAGAGATCTTTTGACACGACCCAGGAGTCCGGCTTGTCAAAGAAGCCGAGAATTGCTCATTCAGAGCCGACCGCGCCGTCTTACAGTCGGATGGCCAGTGGTGTCAAGCTCGGCTTCGCTTCGACTGGCGGATCACCGACCCTAACTGCGGAGCATATGGCTACGTTCAAGGCGGCGATCCTGAAAACCACTCTCTCCTCGGAGACTGCTGGTTTGATGCCACAGTTCGAGGGATGTGTTCCGAGAGCTGGGTGGCTGTTGCTCGTCTGCCACGACAACAATGCAGCCGAGTGGGTCAGGCGCAACTTTAGCCTTATCAAGGCTAACAGTGCGCTTGACGTTGAGCTGTTGGAGGAGGGCCAGTTCCCCCGGGCCAGCCTTGCGCGAGGCTACTTCGCCAACAGCTTAGAGTTGTCCAACGAGGAAGTTCTTGCCTATGTTGGTAGGCAGAATGGCCTCGATACCACCCAATGGAGGGTTGTGCAGCGGAACACACAAGGTGAGATGCTGCACCTCGCCATGATGGTCGACCAGGCGTCGCTGCGGGCGCTTGCTAATTGCGGCGGCAGAGTCTGGTACTGCTTTGGCAGGACCAGGCTCATTCTGAAGACCTCCGCGTCTGAAGAAGAAAGCAGCGTCGCACAACGTGCAGATCCTCTCCCCGACGATGGCCCTTCAACTAGCGCCGCTGCTGGGCTTGCTAGGAAGGCCACCCCTGTCCAGCCACCAGCCAAGGGAGCCCCAAGCGGTGCTACAAAGCGTAGCGCTCCCGCTAAGGGCGATGGCAAGGTCCAGCCACCCAAGGCAATGGCACCGGCGGCCAAGATCCCGATGCCGGTCGCGGCATCAAGACCGCCGAAGGGACTGAGAGGGAATAACTCTCGACGAGGCAAATGCGGCAGCCTCGTCCAACGCTCGAAGGACGAGCAATGAGAACCACGAGGGTTCTCCAGGCGAACCTGCACCACGCCAAAGGGGCGTCGGCCACCCTGTGCAGGACTTTCGCCGAGAAGAGGATCGACCTGGCCCTAATCCAAGAGCCATGGTTGATCGGTGGCCAAATCCGAGGACTTAACTGCGGTTCAAGTAAGTTGTTATATGACCGCAGTGGAGGTGCTCCACGCGCAGCTATCCTTCTGGATGGAAACGTAAAGCACTTCCCACTAACTAACTTTATCCGCAGGGATCTGGTTGCAACAGCCATAGAGGTGGCTACAGCGGAAGGCGTCCGAGAAGTAGTGGTGGCGGCCGCCTACTTTCCCGGAGACACTGACGAAGCTCCGCCGATGGAGGTCAAGCAGCTTGTCAACTTCTGCCGTACAGCCGGGAAACACTTGGTTATCGGCTGCGATGCCAACGCTCATCACACCATATGGGGTAGCAGTGATGTCAACAAAAGGGGTGAGTGCCTTCTTGAATATGTATTGTGTAGTCAATTAGATATAGTCAATAGAGGGTGCAAACCCACTTTCATAAACGCTATCCGAGAGGAGGTCTTAGACCTCACCTTGGCTAGTAATTTTCTATCCGATTGCATAACGAACTGGAGGGTTACCGACGAAGCCACGCTATCAGACCACCAGCACATCCGGTTTGATTTACCTGGTCAAACGGAACTCAATACTTCGCTATACAATCGGAAGAAAACCAACTGGAACATGTTCACAGCCTCTGTGGCTATGAAAGCTGACCAACTCATCACCACCTTTGCGTCTGTGAGTGACATAGAGATGGCTGCTGACCAGCTTCATGATGTGCTAATCCTTCCAGGACAGCACAGTCCTAACCCGTCACCGGTCAAACCGCGAGGTCCCCTGGTGGAGCGATAGGCTTGCGAATCAGAGACAGGAAGTTCGCAGGCTCTTCAATAGAGCCAAAGCGAATAGGAACTCCTGGGACACTTATAGGAGTGCTCTCACGGAGTATAACAAAAATATTAGAAGAGCTAAGCGGGAAAACTGGCGCAACTACTGCGAAAGTGTGCAGGCACTACTGGAAGCAGCTAGACTGCAAAAGGTCTTTGCTAAGGGCTCAACTAATGGGGTGGGGCTTCTAAAGAGAACGGATGGTTCTTTCACCCAGGACCGCAAGGAAACGCTAGAGCTTTTGCTTCAGGTGCATTTCCCAGGGTCTCGGATATGCACGCATGGCGAACCAAATGGGTTATCCACTCCACCGAATAGGCGCGACAACAGTCTGTCCGGTATTATCTTCGATCCTGACAAGGTCAGGTGGGCAGTCAAATCTTGTAGCCCCTTCAAAGCCCCGGGGGGTGATCCGATTTTTCCAGCCTTGCTACAACATAGCATTGAGATAATTATCTCCCCACTTGTCGGTCTGCTTAGAGCCAGCTTTGCATGGGGATATATACCACAATCTTGGAGGAGAGTCAACGTGGTATTTATTCCTAAACAAGGCAACCGGGCTCTTGACCAACCCAAGTCATACAGACCGATAAGCCTTTCGTCTTTCTTTCTCAAGACTGCGGAGCGGCTTGTGGACCTACACGTAAGGTGCACTCTCCAGACCACCAAGCCGCTACACAAAACCCAATTCGCCTACATCAAAGGCGGATCGACAGAGGTCGCTCTTCACCACTTAGTCAGCAAGATCGAGAAATCCTTCAAATCCAAAGAAATTGCTCTGTGCTCCTTCCTGGACGTGGAAGGTGCTTTTGACAACACTGGCTATCAGTCAATCTCCAGAGCTTTATCTCGTAGGAATATTGATGCGGCAACCGTAGCCTGGATAGAAGCCATGCTACGACAACGGGAAATATCTTCCACGCTAGATGCGACAACGGTCCGTATTAACGCGGCTAGAGGGTGTCCACAAGGCGGAGTGCTGTCTCCCCTATTATGGTCACTTGTGGTGGACGAACTTCTAGAAATACTACACAACCAGGGAATCGATGCCATTGGGTATGCCGACGACCTGGCCATTGTAGTCACAGGGAAGTTCGGCAACACTGTCTCCGAATTGATGCAAAGGGCACTCAATTTGGTCCTCGACTGGTGCACAAACGTGGGCCTCAACATCAATCCGCACAAGGCGGTTGTCGTACCGTTTACCAAACGGTACACCAATGACATTGGCCTCCTTGTCATTGGGGGACCCCCGTAGAGCTCTCCAGTGAGGTCAAATATCTGGGAGTTGTTCTAGATAAGCGACTTAACTGGAACTCGCACCTCAACAAGACGATTACCAAGGCCACTAATGCTTTATGGGCATGTCGTAGACTATATGGTAAGACGTGGGGCCTTGACTCCAAATCCATCATGTGGCTTTACTGCATGATGGTCAGGCCTGTTTTGACCTATGCTGCTCTTGTGTGGTGGCCCAAGGTACAGCAGGTCTCGGCCATTCAGAAGTGTAGCAAGTTGCAGCGGCTAGTGTGTGCATCTCTATCGGGAGCTCTACGCACATGCCCAACTGTGGCGATGGAGAAAATCATTGGATTAACTCCGCTACACATTCACATACAAGAAGGAGCCGCTAGAAGCCTTCTTAGAATCAAGCTCACATCTGGGTTACTGACAGATGATGCTGGTCATGTTAGGATTTTGAAAAATGTTTCTGGCTTAGAGATCTGCAGCCAAACAGATCTCATGACCACGAAACTCTACTTCGGGGCGAAATTTAGGACTCTCATCCCAGACCGTAGGGCGTGGGATAATGGCAACCCTTGCTGTGACCCCGGCAGCCTGCAGTGGTTCACTGATGGGTCCAAAACTGAGCAAGGGGCGGGTGCGGGGATCTTTGGACCCAACACCAGAGTCTCGATTCCACTAGGTAAATGGCCCAGTGTTTTTCAATCAGAGATTCATGCCATTGAGGCCTGCTCCAAACTCATCCTTGCCAAAAGAATGAGAGGAGCTACAATAAATATCTATTCGGATAGCCAAGCGGCGATCAAAGCGCTATCCTCTTGAAGGATAAGCTCCAAACTCGTCACAGACTGCTGGACCAGCCTCCAGCAACTCTCCACTGGGAACAGGGTAACCTTGTGCTGGGTTCCCGGTCATGCCGGAATTCCCGGCAACAAAAACGCTGATGAGCTGGCAAGAGTCGGCTCAGCGACTCCTTTACACGGTCCGGAGCCTTTCTGTGGCTTAGGGTGGGCCGCAGCCAACGATATGGTTGGAAGATGGGTCAAAGGAGCTAAGTCCAGGCATTGGATATCCAGCTCAGGATGTCGTCAAGCTAAAGAGCTGATACATGCATTTTTGGGCAAGAACATAGGATGGACCTAAGACTATTGCTAGCCTACCTCACCGGCCACCATGTCTTAAACTACCATCTTCACAAGATGCGTCTGTCCTCGGATACGGAGTGCAGGCTCTGTAAAGAAGACGACGAGACGACCATGTGACGATCTGTCATTGCTCGGATGGCTCAGGGATGGCCAGAATTCGTCTCAGATATTTATATTTGGTTCAGGTGTGGTTGCTGGAAGAGATTCCGACCCGGTCCCAGAGTAGAACGCTAGCTAATTCGGTACAAATTATCTTTCTGTTTATTGACTTAATAGGTACAGATTACGGATAGTTTCATTTCTCGTCGCCTGGTAACGTCGTGCTCTAGTGACGAATGCGACCCTTCCATCGGCTCGTTCTGAGGTCCTAAGAACTGCGAAGAGTGTTTAGAGGCCGTTCTGGTCTACTAATTAGTGAGAAGAGTTTAGAGGCCGATCTGGTCTACTAATTGGTGAGAAGGGTTTAGAGGCCGTTCTGGTCTACTATATATGAGAAGAGTTTAGAGGCCGTTCTGGTCTACTATATATCGAGAAGAGTTTAGAGGCCGTTCTGGTTTACTATATATCGAGAAGAGTTTAGAGGCCGGTCTGGTCTACTAGATATCGAGAAGAGTTTAGAGGCCGTTCTGGTCTACTATATATCGAGAAGAGTTTAGAGGCCGTTCTGGTCTACTATATATCGAGAAGAGTTTAGAGGCCGTTCTGGTCTACTATATATTGAGAAGAGTTTAGAGGCCGTTCTGGTCTACTATATATTGAGAAGAGTTTAGAGGCCGTTCTGGTCTACTATATATTGAGAAGAGTTTAGAGGCCGTTCTGGTCTACTATATATTGAGAAGAGTTTAGAGGCTTCGTAGTGCTGGGGTGCGCTTTATATAGCGGTTTGGCGGGGCTAGTGTGCCCGTATCGCCGCCCGCATTTGGCCGTATTAGTGTGCCCGATCTATCGCGGCCAGTGTGACCCGTCGTGCACGATCGTTGGCGCGCGCGCATTTAATTCAAATCAAATTCCATTCTTGTGTCTTCGATCGTTCCTATTACTTATTTATACCTAACCTATTATATTATATGTATATATGTGCGCGTCTGCGCGTCACACTCCCCCCTCTCTTAGGAGACGGTGTGACATCATACCGTAACTCTTTTCCTCGGTCGAATACTCTTCTGCCTTTTCCTGCGATGCTGTAGTACTGCGATGTCCGTTCTACTTTTGATGACATTGTCCGTTGCCATGCCCTCTCGGCCATCTCTGTTGTCCGAATCGCCGTGCTCTCTATGTCCGGTGATGATCGTTGTGTTGTCGCCTGTTCTGCTCTTGGCTTTCTTGGTGTATTTGTGCTACCGGCCTTCTCCTGTTGCGGTCTTGGTACTTCCAGAAAAATCCGCCAATCCCCTACTGCTTCGCTGACCTCCTTTGCTTGGTCGGTTATCCGCTGCTCATTATTTTGCTCTCCAGATCCCACTCCGCATTCTTCCTGTCTTCGCTGCCCTTTTTTTTCGCGTTATTCCTTTCTCCCCTCCACCTCGTCTTCTTGATCTGTGATGCACTCCTTTCCCTCCTCCAAGTCGATCTCCTCGAGTTGGTCCATATCCATTTTCCCAACGGCAGACCTCATGTACACCTCGGTCTCTTTACCTTCCAGTGCGATCCATGGGTCTCGAACTACCTGGTCTGTCTCTTCCAGTTGGTTCTCCGCCGTTCCACAGCAATCGATGGCATTGGTGGCTATTTTAAGCTGCCCCATACCGTCGGATCCCATGCAGGTCTCTGGGCTGAGCCTGTGCTGTGTTTGTGCGAGATTTTCTGCTTTGATCATCTCGACTATCTCCGCCAGTTTGAGAAACTCGGGAAGCGTTTTAAATCCTGATCTTCTCGTAAATAATTTTATCACACTCCATGAGTTCAAGTATACCAGGTCTAACTTTTCCTTGCATGTAAGTGTAAAAGAATTCGTAGCAAGCGAAAGCTCGCACGCGCATCCGGCCATGCACCTGCAATAGCCGAGAATTGCAAAGCTCAGCGTCTGGAGCGTTTCCCGTGGGAACGCTGACGGGAGCCAATGGCACCGACGCCGGCAGAGGCAGCGACGAAGTGAGCACCGACGCAGGCAGAGGAAGCGACGGAGCTGGGGGGTATAAATACCACCCAAACTTGTAAATTAACTTTAGTTCCAATTTTTGTAAACAATACAGACGGACCTTTGGTCCCAATAAAAAATACACATTTTAACAATCAAACAAAGTATTCTTACTTAACTGGCGCCCAACGTTAAAAGGATCCTGCCGCAAAAAAAAAATCCTTCGTCGTAACAAAAAACCGTTAAGTGCACCCCATAGGCTGCCCCGGCTACGCTACACGAAATCGCCGCGAAAAAAAACCTTCGTCGTAACAAAAAACCTTTAAGTGCACCCCATAGGCTGCCCCGGCTACGTTACACGAAATCGCGAAAAAATAAAAACCTATAAGAGCACCCCATAGGCTGCCCCGGTTCAAATAAAAACAACAAATCTGTAAGTGCACCCAATTGGCTGCCAAGATTACCGCGAACGGATCCTGCAAAGAAAAGAACTCACTTACATCGGTCTGGAGGCTATCGCCGCAGACAACTGAACGGGAGTGTTACGAAGGTACCCCAGTAGCCCCAGGAGCAAAAAGGAAGAATACCAAATAACCGGTCCAGGATGTATTTTATACTGTATGTTAATTAAGTGTAGAGATTAAAAGAAAAAAAAAACCTATACAAAAACACTGTGAAAATACAAAATTTCTAACAAAAATTACTGAGAAACATACAAAACCTATACGGAAAATATTGTGAAAATAATAAAAGAATTCTTATCCCGAAAGCATACAAAATCCATACGAGGAACACTTTCAAATTATAAAATATTTTGAACAAGATTACACAGAAACATATTTGAAAATATAAAATATTTTTTTTTTTACAAAATTACACAGAAAAAATATTTGAAACGAAAAAAAAATCAAAATCTATATGAAAAATACCTTGAAAAAATAAAATAAGTTTTAACAAAATTACACAGAAAAAATATTTGAAAAACATACCTTGAAAATATAAAATATTTTTTTTTACAAAATTACACAGAAAAAATATTTGAAAAAAAAATACAAAACTTATATGAAAAATACCCTGAAAATATAAAATAAGTTCTAACAAAATTACACAGAAAAAATATTTGAAAAACATACAAAACCTATAAAATATAAAATTTTTGTTTATTCTGAAAACATAAAAAATCGATACGAGAAATACCTTCAGAAAATCTTTACAAAAAAAATACAAAAGATAATATTTAACCATGGCAAACCCAAACAACCTAATTAGGCCTGCCCTACTTAATAATAACACAGCCCCCGAAGTAAACCAAGCCCTTAACTTAGCAAATATGCAGACACAAATTCAGGAAATAGTAGAGAGAATTTTGAGCCAAAAATTAAACTCAGAAACTGCACCACTACTTGATCAGACAATCGATATAAACAATGGTAATATGAGTGAATTAGACCGAGTCCCAGATATAGTAAAATGTTTAAGGGAATTTTCAGGCCAAGCAGGAGAATTTAGCTCATGGAGAAAAAGCGTAGAGAGAATATTAAAAATATATTCATCAACAATAGGATCACCCAGATATTACGGAATTCTTAACGTTATCAGGAACAAAATTGTAGGCAACGCAGGCTCAGTCCTGGAGTCTTACAATACCCCACTAAATTGGACAGCTATCTCAAAATGTTTGACAGCACACTACGCGGATAAGCGCGATGTGACAACCCTAGAGTACCAAATGACCTCGCTGGTACAAGGAAATCAAACCACAGCAGATTTCTACCAACAAGTTTATACCCACCTATCCCTTATTTTGAACAAAATTGCTTGCATGGAAATGGGAGAAGAATCAATAGATCTCTTTGCCAAATCCTACAGAGACAAGGCACTTGACACCTTCGTTAGAGGCCTGAACGGCGACTTGCCCAGACTGTTGGGAACCAAAGAACCCGCAGATCTCCCAACAGCACTTCAGCTATGCGAGAAGTTAGAAAACCAAAAATTTAGGACCAACTATGCAAATAATAGCCAAACTTATTCAAGAAAATTCGAAGGCTCTGGTAAAGGACCATCCCTACCGAGGAAATCTGCACAACAATTTTCAAACACAGGTCAACCATTCATTCCACACTTGGCTCATGTTCCACAGACCCCAAGAGTAACCCATTATGTACCACAGCAACAATATGGTGGGCACTACCAACAATACTCTGGTAACTTACCAACACAGCCACCAAGACCATCGGCCCCAAAGCCACAACCTAGGCCAGAGCCTATGGACATTGATAAAAGTATACAGACAAAACAGGTAAACTACATGAACAGACCCAAATTTGGACAACAGGAAAAGAGACCACCACCACAAGGACTAAACGGACTGCCAGACAAAAAACAGAGAAATTTCCATCTAGATACCACTAGCGAGCAACAACAAGCTACAGAATACAACAACGAACCAACAGAAATTGACGAAGCAGCACTTAGTGAATATTATTCAGAAACCCCAGATTTCGAGCAGGAGACAGACGAGGTAGAATATACCGGATTAAATTTTTTAGAGTAGAACCCTCTTCGTTACCCTACTTTCAATCTAAAGCAGGTAATGGAGAGATGTTCAAAATTCTGATAGACACCGGATCCAACAAAAATTATATCCAACCAAGATTAGCTAAGAAACCAATCAAAAACAACAAACCCTTTTTCGTTAACTCCGTTGGCGGAGAAGTTCTTATAACACATCATACAATCGCCAATCCTTTCGACCTAAACCATACTTTTGTCAAATTTTACGTACTACCCTCCTTAAAGTCCTTCGATGCTATTATCGGAAACGATACACTGCGCGAAGTAAGAGCTCAGATCAATATGCAAAAGGGGTATATTTCAATACAAGATACAAAAAGAATTAAAATAAAACAGAAAACCTCACGCGAAGTCAATAAATTAGATATTCAGGTAGAACACGCGACAGAAGCCCAGAGAAAACATTTAAGAACCATTTGCTCAAACTTTAAAAATCTTTTTGGGGAACCGGACGAAAAACTGACATACACGACTAGAGTAGAAGCTACCATTAGAAGTACAAACGAGAGCCCAATTTACTCAAGACATTACCCATACCCAGAAGCTCTCAGACCAGAAGTAGAAAAACAAATACAAGAGCTTTTGGCAAACGACATAATTAGACCCTCACGGTCTCCATACAACTCCCCAATATGGATTGTTCCGAAAAAAATTGACGCATCAGGACAGAAAAAACACAGAATGGTAATCGATTATAGGAAACTTAACACAGTTACCATCCCAGACAGATACCCCATACCGGACATTAACAACGTACTCGCACAACTAGGACAGAATAAGTTTTTCTCCGTCATTGACCTCAAAAGCGGCTTTCACCAAATTCCATTAAGGAAATCAGATATTGAAAAAACGGCATTCTCAGTTAACCAGGGAAAATACGAATTTACCAGACTACCGTTTGACCTCAAAAATGCCCCTTCAATCTTTCAACGAATACTGGAATGTGCATCAAGTTAGCAGGGCAACTTTGGAAAATCAAAATTTTGTTTATGCCATAATTTGCCGTTAATTATCCGTTAATTATTCGTGAAAGAAAAAAATTTGCCGTTCAATTTTTTATCCTTTTTTTTTTGATGTCCTGCTAAGTTGATATCAAGTTAGCAGGGCAACTTTTGAAAACTTTAAGATTTCCAAAATTTTTTTTTTTCAGAATTTGCCGTTAATTTGCCGTTAATTATTCGTGAAAAAATAAAATTTGATATCAAGTTAGCAGGGCAACTTCTGAAAACTTCAATATTTCCTAAATCTTTTTTAGCCAGAATTTGCCGTTAATTATCCGTTAATTATTCGTGAAAGAATTAAATTTGTCGCTCCATTTTTAATATTTTTTTTTTATTTTTTAAAAACATAAAGTTGCCCTGCTAAGTTGATATCAAGTTAGCAGGGCAACTTCTGAAAACTTCAATATTTCCAAAATCTTTTTTAGCCAGAATTTGCCGTTAATTATCCGTTAATTATTCGTGAAAGAATTAAATTTGTCGCTCCATTTTTAATATTTTTTTTTTATTTTTTAAAAACACAAAGTTTCCCTGCTAAGTTGATATCAAGTTAGCAGGACAACTCCTGAAATCCTTCACATTTCCAAAATCTTTTTTAGCCAGAATTTGCCGTTAATTATCCGTTAATTATTCGTGAAAGAATTAAATTTGTCGCTCCATTTTTAATATTTTTTTTTTATTTTTTAAAAACACAAAGTTGCCCTGCTAAGTTGATATCAAGTTAGCAGGACAACTCCTGAAATCCTTCACATTTCCAAAATATTTTTAGCCAGAATTTGCCGTTAATTATCCGTTAATTATTCGTGAAAGAATTAAATTTGTCGCTCCATTTTTAATATTTTTTTTATTTTTAAAAACACAAAGTTGCCCTGCTAAGTTGATATCAAGTTAGCAGGACAACTCCTGAAATCCTTCACATTTCCAAAATGTTTTTTAGCCAGAATTTGCCGTTAATTATCCGTTAATTATTCGTGAAAGAATTAAATTTGTCGCTCCATTTTTAATATTTTTTTTTATTTTTAAAAACACAAAGTTGCCCTGCTAAGTTGATATCAAGTTAGCAGGACAACTCCTGAAATCCTTCACATTTCCAAAATCTTTTTTAGCCAGAATTTGCCGTTAATTATCCATTAATTATTCGTGAAAGAATTAAATTTGCCGCTCGTGTAATTAAGTTTTTATTTTAAATTAATGTTTTCTCTTATAGATATGTACGTAGTCTAATAAGAAGGGTGGCAACGCCAATAAGGTTCGACAGTAAAGTTGTCTGCGTGTGTGTGGCCATGCATGTATGTATTAATGTTTGTTTGTCCAGGGCTGTTTTGGCGGTTAAACATTTAATCAAAGTCCGTTGTAAGTTGTAAGTCCGTTTTGATTGTATGTGTGCACGAACTCGACAGCACATTTTGAACGAAATTTCATATTTGAATCAAAATCAAATCGGGAACTGAAATACTTCGAAACTCGTATAGGTTTTGCTGAAAACAACATAATATAGTCTGTGGTCGTGATGGATAAGTTGATGGTCACCGTCTAGTAAACAAAGGGATCGATCCCTCTCGAAATTCTTTTTTTTTAATATTCTTTTTATTTTCTTTTATTATGTGTTGAACATGCATACATGCATACATGCATACATACATACATGCATACATGCATACATGCATACATGCATACATGCATACATGCATACATACATACATGCATACATACATGCATGCATACATACATACATACATACATACATACATACATGCATACATGCATACATACATGCATACATGCATACATGCATACATGTTCAACACATAATAAAAGAAAATAAAAAAGAATATTAAAAAAAAGAATTTCGAGAGGGATCGATCCCTTGTTTACTAGACGGTGACCATCAACTTATCCATCACGACCACAGACTATATTATGTTGTTTTCAGCAAAACCTATACGAGTTTCGAAGTATTTCAGTTCCCGATTTGATTTTGATTCAAATATGAAATTTCGTTCAAAATGTGCTGTCGAGTTCGTGCACACATACAATCAAAACGGACTTACAACTTACAACGGACTTTGATTAAATGTTTAACCGCCAAACAGCCCTGGACAAACAAACATTAATACATACATGCATGGCCACACACACGCAGACAACTTTACTGTCGAACCTTATTGGCGTTGCCACCCTTCTTATTAGACTACGTACATATCTATAAGAGAAAACATTAATTTAAAATAAAAACTTAATTACACGAGCGGCAAATTTAATTCTTTCACGAATAATTAACGGATAATTAACGGCAAATTCTGGCTAAAAATATTTTGGAAATGTGAAGGATTTCGAGTTGTCCTGCTAACTTGATATCAACTTAGCAGGGCAACTTTGTGTTTTTAAAAATAAAAAAATATTAAAAATGGAGCGACAAATTTAATTCTTTCACGAATAATTAACGGATAATTAACGGCAAATTCTGGCTAAAAACATTTTGGAAATGTGAAGGATTTCAGGAGTTGTCCTGCTAACTTGATATCAACTTAGCAGGGCAACTTTGTGTTTTTAAAAATAAAAAAATATTAAAAATGGAGCGACAAATTTAATTCTTTCACGAATAATTAACGGATAATTAACGGCAAATTCTGGCTAAAAAGATTTTGGAAATGTGAAGGATTTCAGAGTTGTCCTGCTAACTTGATATCAACTTAGCAGGGCAACTTTGTGTTTTTAAAAATAAAAAAAATATTAAAAATGGAGCGACAAATTTAATTCTTTCACGAATAATTAACGGATAATTAACGGCAAATTCTGGCTAAAAAGATTTTGGAAATGTGAAGGATTTCAGGAGTTGTCCTGCTAACTTGATATCAACTTAGCAGGGCAACTTTGTGTTTTTAAAAAATAAAAAAAATATTAAAAATGGAGCGACAAATTTAATTCTTTCACGAATAATTAACGGATAATTAACGGCAAATTCTGGCTAAAAAGATTTAGGAAATATTGAAGTTTTCAGAAGTTGCCCTGCTAACTTGATATCAACTTAGCAGGGCAACTTTATGTTTTTAAAAAATAATACAGGGTGCTTTTTTTTGTGGTACCCGATGTTTTTTTTGAATAACTTTAACACAAATTAATTTTTTTTAATTTTTTCTTTATTGGCATTTAATATGGTCTTGCACAATTTGTTCTGTTACTTTTTGAAAACAATATCTGGTAAATGACCACCATTTGCAGCCACACACATATCAGCCCTTTTTTCGCCATTTTTCATCACTTTTTGAAGTGTTTCACGGGAAATTCCAGCGATTTCGTTGCGGATGTTGGTCTTAAGTTGTTCAAGAGACTCTGGCCGATTAGCATAAACCTTACTTTTTAAGTATCCCCACAGGAAAAAGTCAGGAGCGGTCAAATCAGGCGAACGTGGTGGCCAATCGTAATCGCCGTTTTTTGAGATCAATCGATTGGGGAACATTACCTTCAATAAATCGATTGTTAGGCGTGCACTATGACACGTTGCCCCATCCTGCTGAAACCAGTAATGGTCCATTCCATTTTAGTCCAATTCAGAAGCCAAAAATCGCGTATCATGGCTCTGTATCGCTCTCGTTGAGTTAACGTAACAGAGGACTGATTTTGAAAATAAAATTTAATAATTTCTGCTTTTTCTTTTGGCGTGTAATGCTCCATGGTAAAAATTGTGCTGGACTGAAGTTTATGACAGCAGCTGTCAGATAAACAATTGACAAATGCTATCAAAGTTATTCCAGTTTAACATCGGGTACCACAAAAAAAAGCACCCTGTATTAAAAACTTGAGCAACAAATTTTATTTTTTCACGAATAATTAACGGCAAATTAACGGCAAATTCTGAAAAAAAAAATTTTGGAAATCTTAAAGTTTTCAAAAGTTGCCCTGCTAACTTGATATCAACTTAGCAGGACATCAAAAAAAAAGGATAAAAAATTGAACGGCAAATTTTTTTCTTTCACGAATAATTAACGGATAATTAACGGCAAATTATGGCATAAACAAAATTTTGATTTTCCAAAGTTGCCCTGCTAACTTGATGCACATAATACTGGATGACATACTTAGAAAACATATAGGAATCAGGTGTTTCGTATACATTGACGACATCATTATATTTAGCAAAAATGAGGAACACCATCTGGAAGACATAAAATTAATATTTAATACTCTGGAAGAAGCAAACATGCGTATTCAGCTCGACAAGTGCGAATTCTTCAAAAAAGAGGTTGAATTCCTAGGGTTTTTAGTGGCTGATACTGGAATAAAAAAGAATCCCGAAAAGGTCAGGGCCATCGTAGAATTTCCCGAGCCAAAGACCCTCAAAGATCTTCGTTCCTATTTAGGACTGTCAGGGTTTTACCGTCGCTTCATCAGAGATTATGCTAAACTCGCAAAGCCCCTTACAGCCCTTTTAAGAGGGGAAGAGGGCCGAGGCCGTATTTCGAAAAACGCCTCAAGCAGAACGCTTATCTACCTCGACGAAAACGCTAGGCAAGCATTTAATAAGCTAAAAAAAACTCTTGCTTCCGAAGAAGTCATGCTGGCTTATCCAGATTATAGTAAAGAATTCCAACTGACCACTGATGCTTCAGATTATGCCATAGGAGCTGTATTAGCTCAGGAGGACAAACCAATAATGTTTATTTCTAGAACCTTAAGTAAGGCAGAAGAAAGTTATGCACCGAACAAAAAGAAATGCTGGCCATAATCTGGTCAATACAAACCCTTCGAAACTTTTTGTACGGTCCAACCAAAATAAAGATATTCACAGATCACGAATCTCTCACATACCCAACTAATCCAAAAAGCCGTAACGACCAAATGAAAAGATGGAAAGCAATTTTAGAAGAATACACCCATGAACTTTTGCACAAACCTGGCAAGGCAAACGTCGTTGCCGATGCATTGAGTAGACCTCCCTTGCAAACGCATGGGGAACTAAACGCAATGACAGAAACCGTGCACAGTAGTTTCAGCTCTCCCGAAAAACTAATACCTATGGCAGAAGAACCAATAAATGTTTTCAAAAATCAAGTACTGCTATCTTTGGGAAAAAAATCCTACAAATTCGAAATTGTTTTTCCAACATATCACAGACACACTATCACAGAACCAATATTCAATTCAGAAAATTTGCAAGAAATTCTAAAAGAAAGGCTAAATCCTTCCGTCATAAATGGAATCTATACCGACGAGAAAACCTTAGGGAAGCTTCAAGAAATTTATCCACTTTTTAACAATTACAAAACTAGATTTTCCAATAAAATGGTTACAGACCTGACAGACGAAACTGACCAAGAAAACGCAATCATATTGGAACATAGGAGAGCACACCGCAATAGCAGCGAAAACAAACAGCAGCTTTTAGAAAAAGTATATTTCCCACAAATGAGAGCTAAAATATTAAAAGTAACGAAGGAATGTCAGACATGCAAAGAACAAAAATACGAACGACACCCAAACAAACCAGAGCTACAGAGCACACCAATACCACAATACCCAGGGCAAATTATTCACGTCGACTTTTACCTTACATGTAAACAAGTAGTCCTCACAGCAATAGATAAATTTTCCAAATTCGCGCAGGCTAAAATAGTCAATTCTCGAGCAACCCAAGACATTAAACAACCCCTGAAAGAAACACTAATAAACTTCGGTATTCCAGAAATAGTAATAATAGATAACGAAAAATCCCTTGGATCAGGTCCCATAATGCGGATGCTGCAAGACCAGTTCAATATAAAGGTTTATAAAGCACCACCCTACAATAGTTCAGCTAACGGTCAGATCGAACGCTTTCATTCAACTCTTTCAGAAATCATTAGATGCCAAAAGGCCGAGAAATTACATAGTTCATTAAACGACCTTATAGAGAGATCAGTTGTCAAATATAAATATTCAATACACTCAACCACAAACCGGAAACCGGTCGATTTATTCTTTGGCAGAAAGGTGTCACTTGACCCTAAATTACTCCAGACAGAGAGACAGAAAATTACGGACAAAATTAAGCTCACGCAAGAAAAAGATTTAGCTTATCATAATAAAAGTAAAGATCAGATAAAAAAATATTATCTCGGACAAGAAATATTCGTGCAAAACAATAAAAGATTAGGCACCAAATTATCAGCTCGATACAAAAAAGAAATTGTCAAGGAAAACAGAAACACTACAGTACTAACAGAAAGCGGGAGAATAATTTACAAAAAACTCATTCGAAATTAAACACCCTCATTTACAGAGCCCTTCTGACAGTGTGCGCTGCGGACGTACAAATAACGGACTACACCAATTCGGACATTGTGACACTGACTACAGGACTAGCCAAGGTTCAAACAGGGATCTTTAGATTGATCCATATTATTAACGTAGACGAATACGAAAATACAATTGACAATATTAACCACACGGCCCTAACGAAACTAAAAACTTACGACCCAATTCTACCATTCATAATTGAGGAAATCAGGATTTCTAAAAACTTAGTCAATAGCCTAAAAGTCAGGAACATTAGGAAAAGACATATAGATGTAATAGGTAGTGCTTGGAAATGGCTGGCTGGATCTCCAGATAGTAGAGATTTCGAAATAATTCAGGAAAAAATAAATTCAGCATTAACTAACAACAATAACCAGGTTATTCTTAATAGACTCATTATTGACAAAAATAAATAAAATCACTCTGACCAATAAAAATCTTATAAATAGCCTAAAATACGAAGGAGACGCTCAAAGGGATACTAGCACTACACTAATGTTCCAAATTCAAATGCTTAAGGAAGAAATTCTCAATCTTAATCAGGCCATTCAGTGGGCAAAAGCCGACATTAGCAACCCTCAAATATTAGGAGACCAGGAGATTAATGAGGTTAGAAGAATATTAGATCAAAATCAACTACCCTACACTAATTTTGAAGAAGCCATGCACATAGCAGAAGTAAACATAGCAAATAATGGACCGATGTTAATCTATATTGTATAAATACCTATAACAGACACCAGGCTATGTGAGGAAATTCTAGTTAAACCAGTAAAAGTTGGCCAATATGTCAACAAAATAGAGAATGAAAATATAATCAGATGTAAGGAGAAAATATTCGCTAAAAATACAAAATGTAATAGCTATAATGAAATAACCATTTGTAAACATAAAAATATCATAGACATTAGTAATTCATCTTGCCTACCCAATCTCCTAAAGAGTCGCCCTGCCACCTGCACTAGAATTAACAACCAACACATCCCTACGATCGAGGAAATCGCCCCCGGTGTCATACTGCTCAATCAATTCAGCGGCAAGATCTCTATCAATAAGACAACATCAAAGCTCAACGGGTCGTTTGTCATAAATTTCAGTAATACTACAATAGAAATCAACGAACAAGTCTTCACAAACGGGTACAACGGGTACCATCAACCTATGCCGGCAATTCTCCAGACCAAAATGACTATCAAAAATCTAGAAGAGAAATTATCACTAGAATTGGTCAAAGAACTTAATGCCAACAATACCAAAACCTTGGAGCTGTTAAAAACAACCTCCCACACAGCCGATGTTCTGATGGGCTGCATCATAATCACCGGAATCGTCGTAATAACGATCCGCATTTGTATTAAGAAGGCCACAAAATTCAACATCAACCAAAACAAACAGATCAACGACCGCAACGAGTGGGGACACTCGATTTTAAAGGTGGAGGAGTTAACTCCAAAAGAATTCGTAGCAAGCGAAAGCTCGCACGCGCATCCGGCCATGCACCTGCAATAGCCGAGAATTGCAAAGCTCAGCGTCTGGAGCGTTTCCCGTGGGAACGCTGACGGGAGCCAATGGCACCGACGCCGGCAGAGGCAGCGACGAAGTGAGCACCGACGCAGGCAGAGGCAGCGACGGAGCTGGGGGGTATAAATACCACCCAAACTTGTAAATTAACTTTAGTTCCAATTTTTGTAAACAATACAGACGGACCTTTGGTCCCAATAAAAAATACACATTTTTACAATCAAACAAAGTATTCTTACTTAACTTGTATACTTCGCGAACCTCATCATGTCCATTAGGCTCATCGCGTATGTTCTTGCCGATTCCGCCTCTCCTTGTTTTCGCTGCGCGATTTGCTCTTTGAGTTGTTTTTGATAACTTCGCGGTAAGAAGTAATCCACTAGCTCTTCTGTAAGCATTGCCCAGCTTTCAATTTTGCTTGGCGTGCAGTTCCACCAATCGATCGCGGCATCTTCTAAAATGAATGGCATCGTTTCCACCAGTTGGTCATGCCGGATTCCATATCCCGTCGCCCAATCTTCCATTTTCCTTATAAACTCCAGTGGATTGGTTGTCCCATGGTACCGTATTCCCCAGCTTCGTATCCGGTCCAGGATCTCCACGTTTATCTTTCCTTCCATCTTCGTGTCCCTTCGTTCTGCTTCCATCTCACTCCGACAATCTTTCGTAGACCGCATCCGTGTGTTCGATGGGCAACTCCATATCATCCTCATCCACTTCGTCCGCTTACTCTCTTAGCCAGCTCCTGGTCTACCGCTGCCAGTTTCTCTGCAACCACTTCAACCTGTCTCGGGCGCCACTGTGACGATCTGTCATTGCTCGGGTGGCTCAGGGATGGCCAGGATTCGTCTCAGATATTTATATTTGGTTCAGGTGTGGTTGCTGGAAGAGATTCCGACCCGGTCCCAGAGTAGAACGCTAGCTAATTCGGTACAAATTATCTTTCTGTTTATTGACTTAATAGGTACAGATTACGGATAGTTTCATTTCTCGTCGCCTGGTAACGTCGTGCTCTAGTGACGAATGCGACCCTTCCATCGGCTCGTTCTGAGGTCCTAAGAACTGGGAAGAGTGTTTAGAGGCCGTTCTGGTCTACTAATTAGTGAGAAGAGTTTAGAGGCCGATCTGGTCTACTAATTGGTGAGAAGGGTTTAGAGGCCGTTCTGGTCTACTAATTAGTGAGAAGAGTTTAGAGGCCGATCTGGTCTACTAATTGGTGAGAAGGGTTTAGAGGCCGTTCTGGTCTACTATATATCGAGAAGAGTTTAGAGGCCGTTCTGGTCTACTATATATCGAGAAGAGTTTAGAGGCCGTTCTGGTCTACTATATATCGAGAAGAGTTTAGAGGCCGTTCTGGTCTACTATATATTGAGAAGAGTTTAGAGGCCAATCTGGTCTACTATATATTGAGAAGAGTTTAGAGGCCGTTCTGGTCTACTATATATTGAGAAGAGTTTAGAGGCCGTTCTGGTCTACTATATATTGAGAAGAGTTTAGAGGCCGTTCTGGTCTACTATATATTGAGAAGAGTTTAGAGGCCGTTCTGGTCTACTATATATTGAGAAGAGTTTAGAGGCCGTTCTGGTCTACTATATATTGAGAAGAGTTTAGAGGCTCCGTAGTGCTGGGGTGCGCTTTATATAGCGGTTTGGCGGGGCTAGTGTGCCCGTATCGCCGCCCGCATTTGGCCGTATTAGTGTGCCCGATCTATCGCGGCCAGTGTGACCCGTCGTGCACGATCGTTGGCGCGCGCGCGCATTTAATTCAAATCAAATTCCATTCTTGTGTCTTCGATCGTTCCTATTACTTATTTATACCTAACCTATTATATTATATGTATATATGTGCGCGTCTGCGCGTCACAACCAAACACATTCTTTGTAAGTGTCCAGCCATTATTTGGTCCAGAAGGAGGCACCTGAATAGCGAGCTCTTGACAGCTTCGCAGATCAGGCAAGCCTCGACCAGAGACCTGCTAGCCTTCATAAGGGAGGCTGAGCAACTCTTGTCTCATTAGGGAGCAACATAGGCACAAAAGACCGCTCGGTCGCAGTGCCTTAAGTCTCTGTAGGGAGATCTCCCCCCAACATTTATTTATTTATTTTACATATCAAGTGAATTGTGTTTTTGGCTTATATTGAATTTGTATTCAGTAACTGAACATACCTCTTTTAGGAAAGGAATACGAGGAAGTCACTACTGGCACGCTGCCAGATTGTTTGCTTGCATGCGTACTAAGTGGGTTATAATTAATGTTTTTAGTTTAGGAAGGCTATCTACGTTTGAGCTCTAAAGGGTTCATGCAATTCAAAAGACGTTTTACAGTTGCGCAATACTAAGGGAATATAGGAAATAGTATTTCTACTCGGTACGTGAAAATTAAGCTGACCCAACAAGTCAGCACATTCCACGTGACCGTGGATAAATATCACATGAATTGTGTTTTTGGTAACAAGTAAAAAGCGGCTGTTTTTTTTTTTTTGTTTGTTCGAAAAACGTTGGGTTTTTGATCCGTTCCATTTTAGCCATTTTAGACACACAAGGTAGTGTTCGTAAGCACGATTTTAAACAAGAGTAAGCGAGACGCGCACAACGTGATGATGGTTTTCACCGAGTTGGAGAACTCCTGTGGGTAATGTCTTTTGCCAAAATTGTCTTTGAAAACCTACGTCGACCGACTACTATTGAATGACACATCAAAACAATTTTATATCTTAGGTCCAACTAAGGTCACCGCTTTTAAATGAAACATATAAATACATAGATGGTTTGGATAAAATGTTGAATACCCCATTAGGGAAATTTTACTTTTTAAATGTATAATATACATATATGATATATTAGCGCTTATATAATTTAAACGTAAAGGCTTACAAATGTAAATTATTGTCTCTGCCTAAATAAAAATGTATCAATCCACTTTTCTATAATAGGCAAATTCAGCTCGCTCCAAATAACTTCCACTTTAATGTTTCGTATTGATTCTCCAATATGATGGTTGTAAAAAGACTTAACCATTTCGTAACCATCTTGAGTAGAAAACATTCCAGTCGCTGAGCTAATGAGTTTGTTCCAAAAATGTGAGTTGTTTTTATACCTTTAGGGAAATAAAAATGCATAAAGGTTACAGAACATTTAAACTTGTTTTCCTATCTACAATATATTTACAACTGATGTACAAATATTTATATTAAAGATAGGTAATGACATAAGATACATTTTTTTAAAGCGGACAAACTCCATATAATAACACTTTTTTTTTTTTTTTTTTTTTTTTTTTTTATTTTTTTTCCTTTTTTATTTTTTCTCCCTTTTTTTTAAAATTCTCAATAAAAAATGAACCCCGCAGCAACCCCCCCCCTCCTTTTTTTTTTTGTTTTTTATTTTTTTATTTTTTCCCTTTCTACCCCTTCCCCATCCCCCCCCCTCCCCCCCTCTACTTTAAAGCAAAAAACCTTTCCCTTTTTTTCTCTTTTTTTTTTTTTTTTTTTGTTTTTTTCTTTTTTTTTTTTTTTTTTTTTTTTTTTTTGTTTTTTTTTTCACCACTTAAATAATAATTTTATTAATATTTTTTTTTTTTTTTTTTTTTTCCCTTTTTTTTTTTTTTTGTTTTTTTTTTTTTTTTTTAAAATTTTTCCTTTTCTAAAAAAAAAACCTTTTTTTTATTTTTTTTGGTTTAAAAATTTTTTTTTTTTTTTTGGGGGGGGGGGGGGAATTTTAAATTTTAAAAAAACTTTTTCTATGTTTAAAACTTTCAAACTTTCCTCCCTATTTTGGTTTTTTGTTTTTTTTTTGTTTTTTAGGTGGGGGGTTTCCTAAAGACGGAAGGGAAAAAAACAGAGAAAGAAAAAGCTTTTTTTTTTTTTTTTTTTGTTGTTTTTTAAAAAATTTTTATATTTTTGGGGGGGGGGTGTTCTTTCCTCCCCTTTTTCCTTTTTTTTCCAATAAATAATTATCCTTTGTACCTACGGTACATGGTATAAAAACGGATCGAAAAGAAAATCCATATAATAAAATCGGATCGAAAGGAAGAAAAAGAATAACTTTATAATAATAATATAATATAATAAAAACGGATCGAAAAGAAAATCCATATAATAAAAACGGATCGAAAGGAAGAAAAAGAATAACTTTATGACTTTTCGCTTTCTCGGGTACTGACAAGATAAATGCTGCTAGTCAAAAATGTTTGCTAACAAACCAAATGTTGCTAGCAACAAAGACAAACAGCAGGGATTTAGCTTTCAAAATAAATCAATTGATATTGTAACGAATGTTAAGTAGGCATTGGTTAAAAATGTCTAGACCCAATCGCTCGATTGATATTAGTTCAGTTGCTTTCCGGGTTCGTCTACGAGCAGTTTTAAAAAGTTGTTTCGGCTTGAAGTAATAAAAAGTTGTCTTGGCTTTAAGTAACAAAAGTGGTTGGAAATTTCTTTGGCTTTAGCACCTAAAACAAAAACAAAAGGTTCCGCTCGGCTAATTCGTTACATTGGTGTCAGGTGTGGGGTTCCTAGGGTTCGCAAAAACCCTGACCTTAAAAAAGTAAAAACGCTGCCCTTAATAAGAATAAAATGCCAAAGAAGTCCGTTCGCCGCAACCGCCAAGCCTCGCCTGTGGGGCCAGGGAGTCTTCCTGCACAGACGGAAGGCACCGCGCTAGATGACTTAAACCGCTCAGTCAAGTTGTTCCAACAGCAGGTGGAGCTGTTGGATGAGACAATTAATCAAAGAATGGAACAGAAGTTCGAACAGTTGGGCGTGTGCCGCTCCAAGGCCGAGGCACAGACCCGCAAGACGGATTTGGCCAAGGAGAAGCTGCTGGAGGTGATGCACTGCTACGAGCAGCGCATGCAGACGCTACTACTCCTGGACATGGATCACCTGCAGGCGGCCTATGCACGCACCAAATCGGAGCTGGCCGCCCTGAAGACAGAGCCGCCGACCGCGGCAGCTCCTCCTCCTGTTCCCGCTCCGCCTCCGCCCGCTGAATCTGAGGCAGTTTACCAGTGCAAGGCTCTTCTCGAGCAGCTCAGGCAGGAGCATGGCAGAGGAGTATTCGGTGAGTTGCCACCCGCAACGTATAACAGCATCGTAGTGCAGCGTTTCGCTGATGGGATCCGAGAGACCGGATACCAAGTCCCCATCATCAGCAGCAATCCGCGATCGTTGACGGAGGCCCTCGATATGGCAAGCCGACGACGTCCAGGTGCGGCCGTGATGACGGTTGCAGCCGTTCCCGAATGCGATTCTGTAGACACACCGAGGAGGGGAACTCGGCGCTCACGTAGGCGCGACCGGGCTGGTCAGGTCTCGGAAAACTAAGTGCCGTCAGCCTCTCGGGGCGGGGGTTGACAGCCAAAGAAGAAAGCCCCATTGAGCAACGGAATCGAACCATTGTGACATCTCGCAGCGTCTTTACGCGCAGCCGCCGCCCCATTAGCAACCTGGCGCCCGACGGAGCCTTCCTCCTCATGGAGTCGAACCCGTCCTGGCCCCCGTGCTTGTGCCGCCGCCGCCCAGCGAAAGAGCCGACTTCTCACAGTATCACAAGATTACCGTCATGCCGGACGCTCCGCCACATCTTTACGCGCAGCCGCCGCCGCCGCCCCATAAGCAACCTGGCGCCCGACGGAGCCTTCCTCCTCATGGAGTCGAACCCGTCCTGGCCCCCGTGCTTGTGCCGCCGCCGCCCAGCGAAAGAGCCGACTTCTCACAGTATCACAAGATTGCCGTCATGCCGGACGCTCTGCCACATCTTTACGCGCAGCCGCCGCCGCCGCCGCTCAATAAACAACCAGGCGCCCGACGGAGCCTTTCCCCTCATGGAGTCGAACCCGTCCTGGCTCCCGTGCTTGCTCCGCCGCCGCCCAATGAGAGAGCAGAGTACTCACAATACCACGAGATTGCCGTCATGCCGGACGCTTTGCCACACCTTTACGCGCATCCGCCGCCGCTCAATGAAAAACCAGGCACCCGACAGAGCCTTCCTCCGCATCGAGTTGAAGCCGTCCCCCTTGTTTTCGCCGTAGCCGCCTAAAGAGAGTACCAAGCAATTTCCGGACATATAGGTGGCCGCAATCCGGAGCTCTCCCAAACCAGACACCTCCATATCGGGATCCAAATCCCTAAATACTCGGCCAGGAGGCTCGAGACTGAGAAAGGGGGGCAGTGTAACGAATGTTAAGTAGGCATTGGTTAAAAATGTCTAGACCCAATCGCTCGATTGATATTAGTTCAGTTGCTTTCCGGGTTCGTCTACGAGCAGTTCTAAAAAGTTGTTTCGGCTTGAAGTAATAAAAAGTTGTCTTGGCTTTAAGTAACAAAAGTGGTTGGAAATTTCTTTGGCTTTAGCACCTAAAACAAAAACAAAAGGTTCCGCTCGGCTAATTCGTTACAATATATTTCGAAAGCTAACTATGAAGGGGAATATGAAGGAAAAGACATTTTCTCGAGTTGAACGATTTTCTACTCGTGAAGATAAAGTGGCTTTAATGAAATCAGTTGGGGCGCAGCTTGTGATATGGAATTTAGCCCACAAAGGGAATTATAATGCTATATTTAATGATAATCCCTGGATGCATACCTTCTGGTTATTTGCGTGGTACATCAGTATTATCCCCACATTTAATCCGCTCGAAGTCATTTCAATTTCACATTAGAAAGTTTCTTTAGTTGACTGAACATGTCAGAATGACCCCATTTACTCGTTTTCTGCCTTTTCCTTAAGATATTTGGTCACACTGGTTCCCAAGCGAAATATACAGGGGAATGGGGAAATAAAATAAACACAGCTTGTAAGGTGAATAAAAGCTGACAAAGATTGAAGTTAATTTTGTCACGCTGCTCTTATCCACTTCTTGCTTATTTTTTCTTCCTTAAGCCCACAAGCAGATTAGTCGACCATAAATATCAAGTGAATTGTGTTTTTGGCTTATATTGAATTTGTATTCAGTAACTGAACATACCTCTTTTAGGAAAGGAATACGAGGAAGTCACTACTGGCACGCTGCCAGATTGTTTGCTTGCATGCGTACTAAGTGGGTTATAATTAATGTTTTTAGTTTAGGAAGGCTATCTACGTTTGAGCTCTAAAGGGTTCATGCAATTCAAAAGACGTTTTACAGTTGCGCAATACTAAGGGAATATAGGAAATAGAATTTCTACTCGGTACGTGAAAATTAAGCTGACCCAACAAGTCAGCACATTCCACGTGACCGTGGATAAATATCACATGAATTGTGTTTTTGGTAACAAGTAAAAAGCGGCTGTTTTTTTTTTTTGTTTGTTCGAAAAACGTTGGGTTTTTGATCCGTTCCATTTTAGCCATTTTAGACACACAAGGTAGTGTTCGTAAGCACGATCTTAAACAAGAGTATGCGAGACGCGCACAACGTGATGATGGTTTTCACCGAGTTGGAGAACTCCTGTGGGTAATGTCTTTTGCCAAAATTGTCTTTGAAAACCTACGTCGACCGACTACTATTGAATGACACATCAAAACAATTTTATATCTTAGGTCCAACTAAGGTCACCGCTTTTAAATGAAACATATAAATACATAGATGGTTTGGATAAAATGTTGAATACCCCATTAGGGAAATTTTACTTTTTAAATGTATAATATACATATATGATATATTAGCGCTTATATAATTTAAACGTAAAGGCTTACAAATGTAAATTATTGTCTCTGCCTAAATAAAAATGTATCAATCCACTTTTCTATAATAGGCAAATTCTGCTCGCTCCAAATAACTTCCACTTTAATGTTTCGAATTGATTTCTCAATTATGTGTTGAGCAGTTCCAAATTCTCCAATATGATGGTTGTAAAAAGACTTAACCATTTCGTAACCATCTTGAGTAGAAAACATTCCAGTCGCTGAGCTAATGAGTTTGTTCCAAAAATGTGAGTTGTTTTTATACCTTTAGGGAAATAAAAATGCATAAAGGTTACAGAACATTTAAACCTGTTTTCCTATCTACAATATATTTACAACTGATGTACAAATATTTATATTAAAGATAGGTAATGACATAAGATACATTTTTTTAAAGCGGACAAACTCCATATAATAAAAACGGATCGAAAAGAAAATCCATATAATAAAAACGGATCGAAAGGAAGAAAAAGAATAACTTTATAATAATAACTTTATAATAATAATATAATATAATAAAAACGGATCGAAAAGAAAATCCATATAATAAAAACGGATCGAAAGGAAGAAAAAGAATAACTTTCTGACTTTTCGCTTTCTCGGGTACTGACAAGATAAATGCTGCTAGTCAAAAATGTTTGCTAACAAACCAAATGTTGCTAGCAACAAAGACAAACAGCAGGGATTTAGCTTTCAAAATAAATCAATTGATATATTTCGAAAGCTAAAGGGGAATATGAAGGAAAAGACATTTTCTCGAGTTGAACGATTTTCTACTCGTGAAGATAAAGTGGCTTTAATGAAATCAGTTGAGGCGCAGCTTGTGATATGGAATTTAGCCCACAAAGGGAATTATAATGCTATATTTAATGATAATCCCTGGATGCATACCTTCTGGTTATTTGCGTGGTACATCAGTATTATCCCCACATTTAATCCGCTCGAAGTCATTTCAATTTCACATTAGAAAGTTTCTTTACAAAATACAGTTGACTGAACATGTCGGAATGACCCCATTTACTCGTTTTCTTTTCCTTAAGATATTTGGTCACACTGGTTCCCAAGCGAAATATACAGGGGAATGGGGAAATAAAATAAACACAGCTTGTAAGGTGAATAAAAGCTGACAAAGATTGAAGTTAATTTTGTCACGCTGCTCTTATCCACTTCTTGCTTATTTTTTCTTCCTTAAGCCCACAAGCAGATTAGTCGACCATAAATATCAAGTGAATTGTGTTTTTGGCTTATATTGAATTTGTATTCAGTAACTGAACATACCTCTTTTAGGAAAGGAATACGAGGAAGTCACTACTGGCACGCTGCCAGTTTGTTTGCTTGCATGCGTACTAAGTGGGTTATAATTAATGTTTTTAGTTTAGGAAGGCTATCTACGTTTGAACTCTAAAGGGTTCATGCAATTCAAAAGACGTTTTACAGTTGCGCAATACTAAGGGAATATAGGAAATAGTATTTCTACTCCGTACGTGAAAATTAAGCTGACCCAACAAGTCAGCACTTTCCACGTGACCGTGGATAAATATCACATGAATTGTGTTTTTGGTAACAAGTAAAAAGCGTCTGTTTTTTTTTTTTGTTTGTTCGAAAAACGTTGGGTTTTTGATCCGTTCCATTTTAGCCATTTTAGACACACAAGGTAGTGTTCGTAAGCACGATCTTAAACAAGAGTAAGCGAGACGCGCACAACGTGATGATGGTTTTCACCGAGTTGGAGAACTCCTGTGGGTAATGTCTTTTGCCAAAATTGTTTTTGGAAAACGTCGACCGACTACTATTGAATGACACATCAAAACAATTTTATATCTTAGGTCCAACTAAGGTCACCGCTTTTAATGAAACATATAAATACATAGATGGTTTGGATAAAATGTTGAATACCCCATTAGGGAAATTTTACTTTTTAAATGTATAATATATATGATATATTTGAGCTTATATAATTTAAACGTAAAGGCTTACAAATGTAAATTATTGTCTCTGCCTAGATAAAAATGTATCAATCCACTTTTCTATAATAGGCAAATTCTGCTCGCTCCAAATAACTTCCACTTTAATGTTTCGAATTGATTTCTCAATTATGTGTTGAGCAGTTCCAAATTCTCCAATATGATGGTTGTAAAAAGACTTAACCATTTCGTAACCATCTTGAGTAGAAAACATTCCAGTCGCTGAGCTAATGAGTTTGTTCCAAAAATGTGAGTTGTTTTTATACCTTTAGGGAAATAAAAATGCATAAAGGTTACAGAACATTTAAACTTGTTTTCCTATCTACAATATATTTACAACTGATGTACAAATATTTATATTAAAGATAGGTAATGACATAAGATACATTTTTTTAAAGCGGACAAACTCCATATAATAAAAACGGATCGAAAAGAAAATCCATATAATAAAAACGGATCGAAAGGAAGAAAAAGAATAACTTTCTGACTTTTCGCTTTCTCGGGTACTGACAAGATAAATGCTGCTAGTCAAAAATGTTGCTAACAAACCAAATGTTGCTAGCAACAAAGACAAACAGTCAGAGGTTTAGCTTTCAAAATAAATCAATTGATATATTTCGAAAGCTAACTATGAAGGGGAATATGAAGGAAAAGACATTTTCTCGAGTTGAACGATTTTCTACTCGTGAAGATAAAGTGGCTTTAATGAAATCAGTTGAGGCGCAGCTTGTGATATGGAATTTAGCCCACAAAGGGAATAATAATGCTATATTTAATGATAATCCCTGGATGCATACCTTCTGGTTATTTGCGTGGTACATCAGTATTATCCCCACATTTAATCCGCTCGAAGTCATTTCAATTTCACATTAGAAAGTTTCTTTACAAAATACAGTTGACTGAACATGTCAGAATGACCCCATTTACTCGTTTTCTGCCTTTTCCTTAAGATATTTGGTCACACTGGTTCCCAAGCGAAATATACAGGGGAATGGGGAAATAAAATAAACACAGCTTGTAAGGTGAATAAAAGCTGACAAAGATTGAAGTTAATTTTGTCACGCTGCTCTTATCCACTTCTTGCTTATTTTTTCTTCCTTAAGCCCACAAGCAGATTAGTCGACCATAAATATCAAGTGAATTGTGTTTTTGGCTTATATTGAATTTGTATTCAGTAACTGAACATACCTCTTTTAGAAAAGGAATACGAGGAAGTCACTACTGGCACGCTGCCAGATTGTTTGCTTGCATGCGTACTAAGTGGGTTATAATTAATGTTTTTAGTTTAGGAAGGCTATCTACGTTTGAACTCTAAAGGGTTCATGCAATTCAAAAGACGTTTTACAGTTGCGCAATACTAAGGGAATATAGGAAATAGTATTTCTACTCCGTACGTGAAAATTAAGCTGACCCAACAAGTCAGCACTTTCCACGTGACCGTGGATAAATATCACATGAATTGTGTTTTTGGTAACAAGTAAAAAGCGGCTGTTTTTTTTTTTTTGTTTGTTCGAAAAACGTTGGGTTCTTGATCCGTTCCATTTTAGCCATTTTAGACACACAAGGTAGTGTTCGTAAGCACGATCTTAAACAAGAGTATGCGAGACGCGCACAACGTGATGATGGTTTTCACCGAGTTGGAGAACTCCTGTGGGTAATGTCTTTTGCCAAAATTGTCTTTGAAAACCTACGTCGACCGACTACTATTGAATGACACATCAAAACAATTTTATATCTTAGGTCCAACTAAGGTCACCGCTTTTAATGAAACATATAAATACATAGATGGTTTGGATAAAATGTTGAATACCCCATTAGGGAAATTTTACTTTTTAAATGTATAATATATATGATATATTTGAGCTTATATAATTTAAACGTAAAGGCTTACAAATGTAAATTATTGTCTCTGCCTAAATAAAAATGTATCAATCCACTTTTCTATAATAGGCAAATTCTGCTGGCTCCAAATAACTTCCACTTTAATGTTTCGAATTGATTTCTCAATTATGTGTTGAGCAGTTCCAAATTCTCCAATATGATGGTTGTAAAAAGACTTAACCATTTCGTAACCATCTTGAGTAGAAAACATTCCAGTCGCTGAGCTAATGAGTTTGTTCCAAAAATGTGAGTTGTTTTTATACCTTTAGGGAAATAAAAATGCATAAAGGTTACAGAACATTTAAACTTGTTTTCCTATCTACAATATATTTACAACTGATGTACAAATATTTATATTAAAGATAGGTAATGACATAAGATACATTTTTTAAAGCGGACAAACTCCATATAATAAAAACGGATCGAAAAGAAAATCCATATAATAATTTTTTTTTAAAGGGGAAAAAAAAATAACTTTATAATAATAATATAATATAATAAAAACGGATCGAAAAGAAAATCCATATAATAAAAACGGATCGAAAGGAAGAAAAAGAATAACTTTATGACTTTTCGCTTTCTCGGGTACTGACAAGATAAATGCTGCTAGTCAAAAATGTTTGCTAACAAACCAAATGTTGCTAGCAACAAAGACAAACAGCAGGGATTTAGCTTTCAAAATAAATCAATTGATATTGTAACGAATGTTAAGTAGGCATTGGTTAAAAATGTCTAGACCCAATCGCTCGATTGATATTAGTTCAGTTGCTTTCCGGGTTCGTCTACGAGCAGTTTTAAAAAGTTGTTTCGGCTTGAAGTAATAAAAAGTTGTCTTGGCTTTAAGTAACAAAAGTGGTTGGAAATTTCTTTGGCTTTAGCACCTAAAACAAAAACAAAAGGTTCCGCTCGGCTAATTCGTTACATTGGTGTCAGGTGTGGGGTTCCTAGGGTTCGCAAAAACCCTGACCTTAAAAAGTAAAAACGCTGCCCTTAATAAGAATAAAATGCCAAAGAAGTCCGTTCGCCGCAACCGCCAAGCCTCGCCTGTGGGGCCAGGGAGTCTTCCTGCACAGACGGAAGGCACCGCGCTAGATGACTTAAACCGCTCAGTCAAGTTGTTCCAACAGCAGGTGGAGCTGTTGGATGAGACAATTAATCAAAGAATGGAACAGAAGTTCGAACAGTTGGGCGTGTGCCGCTCCAAGGCCGAGGCACAGACCCGCAAGACGGATTTGGCCAAGGAGAAGCTGCTGGAGGTGATGCACTGCTACGAGCAGCGCATGCAGACGCTACTCCTGGACATGGATCACCTGCAGGCGGCCTATGCACGCACCAAATCGGAGCTGGCCGCCCTGAAGACAGAGCCGCCGACCGCGGCAGCTCCTCCTCCTGTTCCCGCTCCGCCTCCGCCCGCTGAATCTGAGGCAGTTTACCAGTGCAAGGCTCTTCTCGAGCAGCTCAGGCAGGAGCATGGCAGAGGAGTATTCGGTGAGTTGCCACCCGCAACGTATAACAGCATCGTAGTGCAGCGTTTCGCTGATGGGATCCGAGAGACCGGATACCAAGTCCCCATCATCAGCAGCAATCCGCGATCGTTGACGGAGGCCCTCGATATGGCAACCGACGACGTCCAGGTGCGGCCGTGATGACGGTTGCAGCCGTTCCCGAATGCGATTCTGTAGACACACCGAGGAGGGGAACTCGGCGCTCACGTAGGCGCGACCGGGCTGGTCAGGTCTCGGAAAACTAAGTGCCGTCAGCCTCTCGGGGCGGGGGTTGACAGCCAAAGAAGAAAGCCCCATTGAGCAACGGAATCGAACCATTGTGACATCTCGCAGCGTCTTTACGCGCAGCCGCCGCCCCATTAGCAACCTGGCGCCCAACGGAGCCTTCCTCCTCATGGAGTCGAACCCGTCCTGGCCCCCGTGCTTGTGCCGCCGCCGCCCAGCGAAAGAGCCGACTTCTCACAGTATCACAAGATTACCGTCATGCCGGACGCTCCGCCACATCTTTACGCGCAGCCGCCGCCGCCGCCCCATAAGCAACCTGGCGCCCGACGGAGCCTTCCTCCTCATGGAGTCGAACCCGTCCTGGCCCCCGTGCTTGTGCCGCCGCCGCCCAGCGAAAGAGCCGACTTCTCACAGTATCACAAGATTGCCGTCATGCCGGACGCTCTGCCACATCTTTACGCGCAGCCGCCGCCGCCGCCGCTCAATAAACAACCAGGCGCCCGACGGAGCCTTTCCCCTCATGGAGTCGAACCAGTCCTGGCTCCCGTGCTTGCTCCGCCGCCGCCCAATGAGAGAGCGGAGTACTCACAATACCACGAGATTGCCGTCATGCCGGACGCTTTGCCACACCTTTACGCGCATCCGCCGCCGCTCAATGAAAAACCAGGCACCCGACAGAGCCTTCCTCCGCATCGAGTTGAAGCCGTCCCCCTTGTTTTCGCCGTAGCCGCCTAAAGAGAGTACCAAGCAATTTCCGGACATATAGGTGGCCGCAATCCGGAGCTCTCCCAAACCAGACACCTCCATATCGGGATCCAAATCCCTAAATACTCGGCCAGGAGGCTCGAGACTGAGAAAGGGGGGCAGTGTAACGAATGTTAAGGTTCCGCTCGGCTAATTCGTTACAATATATTTCGAAAGCTAACTATGAAGGGGAATATGAAGGAAAAGACATTTTCTCGAGTTGAACGATTTTCTACTCGTGAAGATAAAGTGGCTTTAATGAAATCAGTTGAGGCGCAGCTTGTGATATGGAATTTAGCCCACAAAGGGAATAATAATGCTATATTTAATGATAATCCCTGGATGCATACCTTCTGGTTATTTGCGTGGTACATCAGTATTATCCCCACATTTAATCCGCTCGAAGTCATTTCAATTTCACATTAGAAAGTTTCTTTACAAAATACAGTTGACTGAACATGTCAGAATGACCCCATTTACTCGTTTTCTGCCTTTTCCTTAAGATATTTGGTCACACTGGTTCCCAAGCGAAATATACAGGGGAATGGGGAAATAAAATAAACACAGCTTGTAAGGTGAATAAAAGCTGACAAAGATTGAAGTTAATTTTGTCACGCTGCTCTTATCCACTTCTTGCTTATTTTTTCTTCCTTAAGCCCACAAGCAGATTAGTCGACCATAAATATCAAGTGAATTGTGTTTTTGGCTTATATTGAATTTGTATTCAGTAACTGAACATACCTCTTTTAGAAAAGGAATACGAGGAAGTCACTACTGGCACGCTGCCAGATTGTTTGCTTGCATGCGTACTAAGTGGGTTATAATTAATGTTTTTAGTTTAGGAAGGCTATCTACGTTTGAACTCTAAAGGGTTCATGCAATTCAAAAGACGTTTTACAGTTGCGCAATACTAAGGGAATATAGGAAATAGTATTTCTACTCCGTACGTGAAAATTAAGCTGACCCAACAAGTCAGCACTTTCCACGTGACCGTGGATAAATATCACATGAATTGTGTTTTTGGTAACAAGTAAAAAGCGGCTGTTTTTTTTTTTTTTTTGTTTGTTCGAAAAACGTTGGGTTCTTGATCCGTTCCATTTTAGCCATTTTAGACACACAAGGTAGTGTTCGTAAGCACGATCTTAAACAAGAGTATGCGAGACGCGCACAACGTGATGATGGTTTTCACCGAGTTGGAGAACTCCTGTGGGTAATGTCTTTTGCCAAAATTGTCTTTGAAAACCTACGTCGACCGACTACTATTGAATGACACATCAAAACAATTTTATATCTTAGGTCCAACTAAGGTCACCGCTTTTAAATGAAACATATAAATACATAGATGGTTTGGATAAAATGTTGAATACCCCATTAGGGAAATTTTACTTTTTAAATGTATAATATATATGATATATTTGAGCTTATATAATTTAAACGTAAAGGCTTACAAATGTAAATTATTGTCTCTGCCTAAATAAAAATGTATCAATCCACTTTTCTATAATAGGCAAATTCTGCTGGCTCCAAATAACTTCCACTTTAATGTTTCGAATTGATTTCTCAATTATGTGTTGAGCAGTTCCAAATTCTCCAATATGATGGTTGTAAAAAGACTTAACCATTTCGTAACCATCTTGAGTAGAAAACATTCCAGTCGCTGAGCTAATGAGTTTGTTCCAAAAATGTGAGTTGTTTTTATACCTTTAGGGAAATAAAAATGCATAAAGGTTACAGAACATTTAAACTTGTTTTCCTATCTACAATATATTTACAACTGATGTACAAATATTTATATTAAAGATAGGTAATGACATAAGATACATTTTTTTAAAGCGGACAAACTCCATATAATAAAAACGGATCGAAAAGAAAATCCATATAATAAAAACGGATCGAAAGGAAGAAAAAGAATAACTTTCTGACTTTTCGCTTTCTCGGGTACTGACAAGATAAATGCTGCTAGTCAAAAATGTTGCTAACAAACCAAATGTTGCTAGCAACAAAGACAAACAGCAGGGATTTAGCTTTCAAAATAAATCAATTGATATATTTCGAAAGCTAACTATGAAGGGGAATATGAAGGAAAAGACATTTTCTCGAGTTGAACGATTTTCTACTCGTGAAGATAAAGTGGCTTTAATGAAATCAGTTGAGGCGCAGCTTGTGATATGGAATTTAGCCCACAAAGGGAATAATAATGCTATATTTAATGATAATCCCTGGATGCATACCTTCTGGTTATTTGCGTGGTACATCAGTATTATCCCCACATTTAATCCGCTCGAAGTCATTTCAATTTCACATTAGAAAGTTTCTTTACAAAATACAGTTGACTGAACATGTCAGAATGACCCCATTTACTCGTTTTCTGCCTTTTCCTTAAGATATTTGGTCACACTGGTTCCCAAGCGAAATATACAGGGGAATGGGGAAATAAAATAAACACAGCTTGTAAGGTGAATAAAAGCTGACAAAGATTGAAGTTAATTTTGTCACGCTGCTCTTATCCACTTCTTGCTTATTTTTTCTTCCTTAAGCCCACAAGCAGATTAGTCGACCATAAATATCAAGTGAATTGTGTTTTTGGCTTATATTGAATTTGTATTCAGTAACTGAACATACCTCTTTTAGAAAAGGAATACGAGGAAGTCACTACTGGCACGCTGCCAGATTGTTTGCTTGCATGCGTACTAAGTGGGTTATAATTAATGTTTTTAGTTTAGGAAGGCTATCTACGTTTGAACTCTAAAGGGTTCATGCAATTCAAAAGACGTTTTACAGTTGCGCAATACTAAGGGAATATAGGAAATAGTATTTCTACTCCGTACGTGAAAATTAAGCTGACCCAACAAGTCAGCACTTTCCACGTGACCGTGGATAAATATCACATGAATTGTGTTTTTGGTAACAAGTAAAAAGCGGCTGTTTTTTTTTTTTTTTGTTTGTTCGAAAAACGTTGGGTTCTTGATCCGTTCCATTTTAGCCATTTTAGACACACAAGGTAGTGTTCGTAAGCACGATCTTAAACAAGAGTATGCGAGACGCGCACAACGTGATGATGGTTTTCACCGAGTTGGAGAACTCCTGTGGGTAATGTCTTTTGCCAAAATTGTCTTTGAAAACCTACGTCGACCGACTACTATTGAATGACACATCAAAACAATTTTATATCTTAGGTCCAACTAAGGTCACCGCTTTTAAATGAAACATATAAATACATAGATGGTTTGGATAAAATGTTGAATACCCCATTAGGGAAATTGTACTTTTTAAATGTATAATATACATATATGATATATTTGAGCTTATATAATTTAAACGTAAAGGCTTACAAATGTAAATTATTGTCTCTGCCTAAATAAAAATGTATCAATCCACTTTTCTATAATAGGCAAATTCTGCTCGCTCCAAATAACTTCCACTTTAATGTTTCGAATTGATTTCTCAATTATGTGTTGAGCAGTTCCAAATTCTCCAATATGATGGTTGTAAAAAGACTTAACCATTTCGTAACCATCTTGAGTAGAAAACATTCCAGTCGCTGAGCTAATGAGTTTGTTCCAAAAATGTGAGTTGTTTTTATACCTTTAGGGAAATAAAAATGCATAAAGGTTACAGAACATTTAAACTTGTTTTCCTATCTACAATATATTTACAACTGATGTACAAATATTTATATTAAAGATAGGTAATGACATAAGATACATTTTTTTAAAGCGGACAAACTCCATATAATAAAAACGGATCGAAAAGAAAATCCATATAATAAAAACGGATCGAAAGGAAGAAAAAGAATAACTTTCTGACTTTTCGCTTTCTCGGGTACTGACAAGATAAATGCTGCTAGTCAAAAATGTTGCTAACAAACCAAATGTTGCTAGCAACAAAGACAAACAGCAGGGATTTAGCTTTCAAAATAAATCAATTGATATATTTCGAAAGCTAACTATGAAGGGGAATATGAAGGAAAAGACATTTTCTCGAGTTGAACGATTTTCTACTCGTGAAGATAAAGTGGCTTTAATGAAATCAGTTGAGGCGCAGCTTGTGATATGGAATTTAGCCCACAAAGGGAATAATAATGCTATATTTAATGATAATCCCTGGATGCATACCTTCTGGTTATTTGCGTGGTACATCAGTATTATCCCCACATTTAATCCGCTCGAAGTCATTTCAATTTCACATTAGAAAGTTTCTTTACAAAATACAGTTGACTGAACATGTCAGAATGACCCCATTTACTCGTTTTCTGCCTTTTCCTTAAGATATTTGGTCACACTGGTTCCCAAGCGAAATATACAGGGGAATGGGGAAATAAAATAAACACAGCTTGTAAGGTGAATAAAAGCTGACAAAGATTGAAGTTAATTTTGTCACGCTGCTCTTATCCACTTCTTGCTTATTTTTTCTTCCTTAAGCCCACAAGCAGATTAGTCGACCATAAATATCAAGTGAATTGTGTTTTTGGCTTATATTGAATTTGTATTCAGTAACTGAACATACCTCTTTTAGAAAAGGAATACGAGGAAGTCACTACTGGCACGCTGCCAGATTGTTTGCTTGCATGCGTACTAAGTGGGTTATAATTAATGTTTTTAGTTTAGGAAGGCTATCTACGTTTGAACTCTAAAGGGTTCATGCAATTCAAAAGACGTTTTACAGTTGCGCAATACTAAGGGAATATAGGAAATAGTATTTCTACTCCGTACGTGAAAATTAAGCTGACCCAACAAGTCAGCACTTTCCACGTGACCGTGGATAAATATCACATGAATTGTGTTTTTGGTAACAAGTAAAAAGCGGCTGTTTTTTTTTTTTTTTTGCTTGTTCGAAAAACGTTGGGTTCTTGATCCGTTCCATTTTAGCCATTTTAGACACACAAGGTAGTGTTCGTAAGCACGATCTTAAACAAGAGTAAGCGAGACGCGCACAACGTGATGATGGTTTTCACCGAGTTGGAGAACTCCTGTGGGTAATGTCTTTTGCCAAAATTGTCTTTGAAAACCTACGTCGACCGACTACTATTGAATGACACATCAAAACAATTTTATATCTTAGGTCCAACTAAGGTCACCGCTTTTAAATGAAACATATAAATACATAGATGGTTTGGATAAAATGTTGAATACCCCATTAGGGAAATTTTACTTTTTAAATGTATAATATATATGATATATTTGAGCTTATATAATTTAAACGTAAAGGCTTACAAATGTAAATTATTGTCTCTGCCTAGATAAAAATGTATCAATCCACTTTTCTATAATAGGCAAATTCTGCTGGCTCCAAATAACTTCCACTTTAATGTTTCGAATTGATTTCTCAATTATGTGTTGAGCACTTCCAAATTCTCCAATATGATGGTTGTAAAAAGACTTAACCATTTCGTAACCATCTTGATTAGAAAACATTCCAGTCGCTGAGCTAATGAGTTTGTTCCAAAAATGTGAGTTGTTTTTATACCTTTAGGGAAATAAAAATGCATAAAGGTTACAGAACATTTAAACTTGTTTTCCTATCTACAATATATTTACAACTGATGTACAAATATTTATATTAAAGATAGGTAATGACATAAGATACATTTTTTTAAAGCGGACAAACTCCATATAATAAAAACGGATCGAAAAGAAAATCCATATAATAAAAACGGATCGAAAGGAAGAAAAAGAATAACTTTCTGACTTTTCGCTTTCTCGGGTACTGACAAGATAAATGCTGCTAGTCAAAAATGTTGCTAACAAACCAAATGTTGCTAGCAACAAAGACAAACAGCAGGGATTTAGCTTTCAAAATAAATCAATTGATATATTTCGAAAGCTAACTATGAAGGGGAATATGAAGGAAAAGACATTTTCTCGAGTTGAACGATTTTCTACTCGTGAAGATAAAGTGGCTTTAATGAAATCAGTTGAGGCGCAGCTTGTGATATGGAATTTAGCCCACAAAGGGAATAATAATGCTATATTTAATGATAATCCCTGGATGCATACCTTCTGGTTATTTGCGTGGTACATCAGTATTATCCCCACATTTAATCCGCTCGAAGTCATTTCAATTTCACATTAGAAAGTTTCTTTACAAAATACAGTTGACTGAACATGTCAGAATGACCCCATTTACTCGTTTTCTGCCTTTTCCTTAAGATATTTGGTCACACTGGTTCCCAAGCGAAATATACAGGGGAATGGGGAAATAAAATAAACACAGCTTGTAAGGTGAATAAAAGCTGACAAAGATTGAAGTTAATTTTGTCACGCTGCTCTTATCCACTTCTTGCTTATTTTTTCTTCCTTAAGCCCACAAGCAGATTAGTCGACCATAAATATCAAGTGAATTGTGTTTTTGGCTTATATTGAATTTGTATTCAGTAACTGAACATACCTCTTTTAGAAAAGGAATACGAGGAAGTCACTACTGGCACGCTGCCAGATTGTTTGCTTGCAGGCGTACTAAGTGGGTTATAATTAATGTTTTTAGTTTAGGAAGGCTATCTACGGTTGAACTCTAAAGGGTTCATGCAATTCAAAAGACGTTTTACAGTTGCGCAATACTAAGGGAATATAGGAAATAGTATTTCTACTCCGTACGTGAAAATTAAGCTGACCCAACAAGTCAGCACTTTCCACGTGACCGTGGATAAATATCACATGAATTGTGTTTTTGGTAACAAGTAAAAAGCGGCTGTTTTTTTTTTTTTTTTTTCGAAAAACGTTGGGTTTTTGATCCGTTCCATTTTAGCCATTTTAGACACACAAGGTAGTGTTCGTAAGCACGATCTTAAACAAGAGTATGCGAGACGCGCACAACGTGATGATGGTTTTCACCGAGTTGGAGAACTCCTGTGGGTAATGTCTTTTGCCAAAATTGTCTTTGAAAACCTACGTCGACCGACTACTATTGAATGACACATCAAAACAATTTTATATCTTAGGTCCAACTAAGGTCACCGCTTTTAAATGAAACATATAAATACATAGATGGTTTGGATAAAATGTTTAATACCCCATTAGGGAAATTTTACTTTTTAAATGTATAATATATATGATATATTTGAGCTTATATAATTTAAACGTAAAGGCTTACAAATGTAAATTATTGTCTCTGCCTAGATAAAAATGTATCAATCCACTTTTCTATAACAGGCAAATTCTGCTCGCTCCAAATAACTTCCACTTTAATGTTTCGAATTGATTTCTCAATTATGTGTTGAGCAGTTCCAAATTCTCCAATATGATGGTTGTAAAAAGACTTAACCATTTCGTAACCATCTTGAGTAGAAAACATTCCAGTCGCTGAGCTAATGAGTTTGTTCCAAAAATGTGAGTTGTTTTTATACCTTTAGGGAAATAAAAATGCATAAAGGTTACAGAACATTTAAACTTGTTTTCCTATCTACAATATATTTACAACTGATGTACAAATATTTATATTAAAGATAGGTAATGACATAAGATACATTTTTTTAAAGCGGACAAACTCCATATAATAAAAACGGATCGAAAAGAAAATCCATATAATAAAAACGGATCGAAAGGAAGAAAAAGAATAACTTTCTGACTTTTCGCTTTCTCGGGTACTGACAAGATAAATGCTGCTAGTCAAAAATGTTGCTAACAAACCAAATGTTGCTAGCAACAAAGACAAACAGCAGGGATTTAGCTTTCAAAATAAATCAATTGATATATTTCGAAAGCTAACTATGAAGGGGAATATGAAGGAAAAGACATTTTCTCGAGTTGAACGATTTTCTACTCGTGAAGATAAAGTGGCTTTAATGAAATCAGTTGAGGCGCAGCTTGTGATATGGAATTTAGCCCACAAAGGGAATAATAATGCTATATTTAATGATAATCCCTGGATGCATACCTTCTGGTTATTTGCGTGGTACATCAGTATTATCCCCACATTTAATCCGCTCGAAGTCATTTCAATTTCACATTAGAAAGTTTCTTTACAAAATACAGTTGACTGAACATGTCAGAATGACCCCATTTACTCGTTTTCTGCCTTTTCCTTAAGATATTTGGTCACACTGGTTCCCAAGCGAAATATACAGGGGAATGGGGAAATAAAATAAACACAGCTTGTAAGGTGAATAAAAGCTGACAAAGATTGAAGTTAATTTTGTCACGCTGCTCTTATCCACTTCTTGCTTATTTTTTCTTCCTTAAGCCCACAAGCAGATTAGTCGACCATAAATATCAAGTGAATTGTGTTTTTGGCTTATATTGAATTTGTATTCAGTAACTGAACATACCTCTTTTAGAAAAGGAATACGAGGAAGTCACTACTGGCACGCTGCCAGATTGTTTGCTTGCAGGCGTACTAAGTGGGTTATAATTAATGTTTTTAGTTTAGGAAGGCTATCTACGGTTGAACTCTAAAGGGTTCATGCAATTCAAAAGACGTTTTACAGTTGCGCAATACTAAGGGAATATAGGAAATAGTATTTCTACTCCGTACGTGAAAATTAAGCTGACCCAACAAGTCAGCACTTTCCACGTGACCGTGGATAAATATCACATGAATTGTGTTTTTGGTAACAAGTAAAAAGCGGCTGTTTTTTTTTTTTTTTGTTCGAAAAACGTTGGGTTTTTGATCCGTTCCATTTTAGCCATTTTAGACACACAAGGTAGTGTTCGTAAGCACGATCTTAAACAAGAGTAAGCGAGACGCGCACAACGTGATGATGGTTTTCACCGAGTTGGAGAACTCCTGTGGGTAATGTCTTTTGCCAAAATTGTCTTTGAAAACCTACGTCGACCGACTACTATTGAATGACACATCAAAACAATTTTATATCTTAGGTCCAACTAAGGTCACCGCTTTTAAATGAAACATATAAATACATAGATGGTTTGGATAAAATGTTGAATACCCCATTAGGGAAATTTTACTTTTTAAATGTATAATATATATGATATATTTGAGCTTATATAATTTAAACGTAAAGGCTTACAAATGTAAATTATTGTCTCTGCCTAGATAAAAATGTATCAATCCACTTTTCTATAACAGGCAAATTCTGCTCGCTCCAAATAACTTCCACTTTAATGTTTCGAATTGATTTCTCAATTATGTGTTGAGCAGTTCCAAATTCTCCAATATGATGGTTGTAAAAAGACTTAACCATTTCGTAACCATCTTGAGTAGAAAACATTCCAGTCGCTGAGCTAATGAGTTTGTTCCAAAAATGTGAGTTGTTTTTATACCTTTAGGGAAATAAAAATGCATAAAGGTTACAGAACATTTAAACTTGTTTTCCTATCTACAATATATTTACAACTGATGTACAAATATTTATATTAAAGATAGGTAATGACATAAGATACATTTTTTTAAAGCGGACAAACTCCATATAATAAAAACGGATCGAAAAGAAAATCCATATAATAAAAACGGATCGAAAGGAAGAAAAAGAATAACTTTCTGACTTTTCGCTTTCTCGGGTACTGACAAGATAAATGCTGCTAGTCAAAAATGTTGCTAACAAACCAAATGTTGCTAGCAACAAAGACAAACAGCAGGGATTTAGCTTTCAAAATAAATCAATTGATATATTTCGAAAGCTAACTATGAAGGGGAATATGAAGGAAAAGACATTTTCTCGAGTTGAACGATTTTCTACTCGTGAAGATAAAGTGGCTTTAATGAAATCAGTTGGGGCGCAGCTTGTGATATGGAATTTAGCCCACAAAGGGAATAATAATGCTATATTTAATGATAATCCCTGGATGCATACCTTCTGGTTATTTGCGTGGTACATCAGTATTATCCCCACATTTAATCCGCTCGAAGTCATTTCAATTTCACATTAGAAAGTTTCTTTACAAAATACAGTTGACTGAACATGTCAGAATGACCCCATTTACTCTTTTTCTGCCTTTTCCTTAAGATATTTGGTCACACTGGTTCCCAAGCGAAACGTACAGCAATTTCGCTCGGAACTATTTGAAAGCCAATTTATCTTATATCAGTATCTAGCTTAAATAAGGAATGGGGAATGATAAAATAAACGCAGCTTGTAAGGTGAATAAAAGCTGACAAAGATTGAAGTTAATTTTGTCACGCTGCTCTTATGCACTTCTTGCTTATTTTTTCTTCTTTAAGCCCACAAGCAGATTAGTCGACCATAAAAGTAAGTAAAAAGCGGCTGTTTTTTTTTGTCTGTTCGAAAAACGTTGGGTTCTTGATCCGTTCCATTTTAGCCATTTTAGACACACAAGGTAGTGTTCGTAAGCACGATCTTAAACAAGAGTATGCGAGACGCGCACAACGTGATGATGGTTTTCACCGAGTTGGAGAACTCCTGTGGGTAATGTCTTTTGCCAAAATTGTCTTTGAAAACCTACGTCGACCGACTACTATTGAATGACACATCAAAACAATTTTATATCTTAGGTCCAACTAAGGTCACCGCTTTTAAATGAAACATATAAATACATAGATAATAAATAAATAAATGTTGGGGGGGAGGTCTCCCTACAGAGACTTAAGGCACTGCGACCGAGCGATCTTTTGTGCCTATGTTGCTCCCTAATGAGACAAGAGTTGCTCAGCCTCCCTTATGAAGGCTAGCAGGTCTCTGGTCGAGGCTTGCCTGATCTGCGAAGCTGTCAAAAGCTCGCTATGCAGGTGCCTCCTTCTGGGCCAAATAATGGCTGGACACTCACAAAGAATGTGTTTGGTCGTCTCGTCGTCTTCTTTACAGAGCCTGCACTCCGTATCCGAGGACAGACGCATCTTGTGAAGATGGTAGTTTAAGACATGGTGGCCAGTGAGGTAGGCTACCAATAGTCTTAGGTCCATCCTGGAACATCCATCAGTGTTCCTGCCCAAAAGTGGATGTATCAGCTCTTTAGCTTGACGACATCCTGAGCTGGAAATCCAATACCTGGACTTAGCTCCTTTAGCCCATCTTCCCACCATATCGTTGGCTGCGGCCCACCCTAAGCCACAGAAAGGCTCCGGACCATGTAAAGGAGTCGCTGAGCCGACTCTTGCCAGCTCATCAGCGTTTTCGTTGCCGGGAATTCCGGCATGACCGGGAACCCAGCACAGGGTTACCCTGTTCCCAGTGGAGAGTTGCTGGAGGCTGGTCCAGCAGTTTGCGACGAGTTTGGAGCTTATCCTCCAAGAGGATAGCGCTTTGATCGCCGCTTGGCTATCCGAAAAGATATTTATTGTAGCTCCTCTCATTCTTTTAGCAAGGATGAGTTTGGAGCAGGCCTCAATGGCATGAATCTCTGATTGAAAAACACTGGGCCATTTACCTAGTGGAATCGAGACTCTGGTGTTAGGTCCAAAGATCCCCGCACCCGCCCCTTGCTCAGTTTTGGACCCGTCAGTGAACCACTTCAGGCTGCCGGGGTCATAGCAAGGGTTGCCATTATCCCAAGCCCTACGGTCTGGGATGAGAGTCCTAAATTTCGCCCCGAAGTAGAGTTTCGTGGTCATGAGGTCTGTTTGGCTACAGATCTCTAAGCCAGAAACATTTTTCAAAATCCTAACATGACCAGCATCGTCTGTCAGTAACCCAGATGTGAGCTTGATTCTAAGAAGGCTTCTAGCGGCTCCTTCTTGTATGTGAATGTGTAGCGGAGTTAATCCAATGATTTTCTCCATCGCCACAGTTGGGCATGTGCGTAGAGCTCCCGATAGAGATGCACACACTAGCCGCTGAAACTTGCTACACTTCTGAATGGCCGAGACCTGCTGTACCTTGGGCCACCACACAAGAGCAGCATAGGTCAAAACAGGCCTGACCATCATGCAGTAAAGCCACATGATGGATTTGGAGTCAAGGCCCCACGTCTTACCATATAGTCTACGACATGCCCATAAAGCATTAGTAGCCTTGGTAATCGTCTTGTTGAGGTGCGAGTTCCAGTTAAGTCGCTTATCTAGAACAACTCCCAGATATTTGACCTCACTGGAGAGCTCTACGGGGGTCCCCCAATGACAAGGAGGCCAATGTCATTGGTGTACCGTTTGGTAAACGGTACGACAACCGCCTTGTGCGGATTGATGTTGAGGCCCACGTTTGTGCACCAGTCGAGGACCAAATTGAGTGCCCTTTGCATCAATTCGGAGACAGTGTTGCCGAACTTCCCTGTGACTACAATGGCCAGGTCGTCGGCATACCCAATGGCATCGATTCCCTGGTTGTGTAGTATTTCTAGAAGTTCGTCCACCACAAGTGACCATAGTAGGGGAGACAGCATTCCGCCTTGTGGACACCCTCTAGCCGCGTTAATGCGGACCGTTGTCGCATCCAGCGTGGAAGATATTTCCCGTTGTCGTAGCATGGCTTCTATCCAGGCTACGGTTGCCGCATCAATATTCCTACGAGATAGAGCTCTGGAGATTGACTGATAGCCAGTGTTGTCAAAAGCACCTTCCACGTCCAGGAAGGAGCACAGAGCAATTTCTTTGGATTTGAAGGATTTCTCGATCTTGCTGACTAAGTGGTGAAGAGCGACCTCTGTCGATCCGCCTTTGATGTAGGCGAATTGGGTTTTGTGTAACGGCTTGGTGGTCTGGAGAGTGCACCTTACGTGCAAGTCCACAAGCCGCTCCGCAGTCATGAGAAAGAAAGACGAAAGACTTATCGGTCTGTATGACTTGGGTTGGTCAAGAGCCCGGTTGCCTTGTTTAGGAATAAAAACCACGTTGACTCTCCTCCAAGATTGTGGTATATATCCCCATGCAAAGCTGGCTCTAAGCAGACCGACAAGTGGGGAGATAATTATCTCAATGCTATGTTGTAGCAAGGCTGGAAAAATCGGATCACCCCCCGGGGCTTTAAAGGGGCTAAAGGATTTGACTGCCCACCTGACCTTGTCAGGATCGAAGATAATACCGGACAGACTGTTGTCGCGCCTATTCGGTGGAGTGGATAACCCATTTGGTTCGCCATGCGTGTATAACTGAGACCCTGGGAAATGCACCTGAAGCAAAAGCTCTAGCGTTTCCTTGCGGTCCTGGGTGAAAGAACCATCCGTTCTCTTTAGAAGCCCCACCCCATTACTTGAGCCCTTAGCAAAGACCTTTTGCAGTCTAGCTGCTTCCGGTAGTGCCTGCACACTTTCGCAGTAGTTGCGCCAGTTTTCCCGCTTAGCTCTTCTAATATTTTTGTTATACTCCGTGAGAGCACTCCTATAAGTGTCCCAGGAGTTCCTATTCGCTTTGGCTCTATTGAAGAGCCTGCGAACTTCCTGTCTCTGATTCGCAAGCCTATCGCTCCACCAGGGGACCTCGCGGTTTGACCGGTGACGGGTTAGGACTGTGCTGTCCTGGAAGGAAGTGATTAGCACATCATGAAGCTGGTCAGCAGCCATCTCTATGTCACTCACAGACGCAAAGTTGGTGATGAGTTGGTCAGCTTTCATAGCCACAGAGGCTGTGAACATGTTCCAGTTGGTTTTCTTCCGATTGTATAGCGAAGTATTGAGTTCCGTTTGACCAGGTAAATCAAACCGGATGTGCTGGTGGTCTGATAGCGTGGCTTCGTCGGTAACCCTCCAGTTCGTTATGCAATCGGATAGAAAATTACTAGCCAAGGTGAGGTCTAAGACCTCCTCTCGGATAGCGTTTATGAAAGTGGGTTTGCACCCTCTATTGACTATATCTAATTGACTACACAATACATATTCAAGAAGGCACTCACCCCTTTTGTTGACATCACTGCTACCCCATATGGTGTGATGCGCGTTGGCGTCGCAGCCGATAACCAAGTGTTTCCCGGCTGTACGGCAGAAGCTGACGAGCTGCTGGACCTCCATCGGCGGAGCTTCGTCAGTGTCTCCGGGAAAGTAGGCGGCCGCCACCACTACTTCTCGGACGCCTTCCGCTGTAGCCACCTCTATGGCTGTTGCAACCAGATCCCTGCGGATAAAGTTAGTTAGTGGGAAGTGCTTTACGTTGCCATCCAGAAGGATAGCTGCGCGTGGAGCACCTCCACTGCGGGACTTGGCCACCGATCAACCATGGCTCTTGGATTAGGGCCAGGTCGATCCTCTTCTCGGCGAAAGTCCTGCACAGGGTGGCCGACGCCCCTTTGGCGTGGTGCAGGTTCGCCTGGAGAACCCTTGTGGTCCTCATTGCTCGTCCTTCGAGCGTTGGACGAGGCTGCCGCATTTGCCTCGTCGAGAGTTGTTCCCTCTCAGTCCCTTCGGCGGTCTTGATGCCGCGACCGGCATCGGGATCTTGGCCGCCGGTGCCATTGCCTTGGGTGGCTGGACCTTGCCATCGCCCTTAGCGGGAGCGCTACGCTTTGTAGCACCGCTTGGGGCTCCCTTGGCTGGTGGCTGGACAGGGGTGGCCTTTCTAGCAAGCCCAGCAGCGGCGCTAGTTGAGGGGCCATCCTCGGGGAGAGGTTCCGCACGTTGGGCGGGGGCGGCCTTCCTAGCGAGCCCAGCAGCGGCGCTAGTGGAAGGGCCATCGTCGGGGAGAGAATCTCCACGTTGTGCGACGCTGCTTCCTTCTTCAGACGCGGAGGTCTTCAGAATGAGCCTGGTCCTGCCAAAGCAGTACCAGACTCTGCCGCCGCACTTAGCAAGCGCCCGCAGCGACGCCTGGTCCACCATCATGGCGAGGTGCAGCATCTCACCTTGTGTGGTCCGCTGCACAACCCTCCATTGGGTGGTATCGAGTCCATTCTGCCTACCAACATAGGCAAGAACTTCCTCGTTGGACAACTCCAAACTGTTGGCGAAGTAGCCTCGCACAAGGCTGGCCCGGGGGAACTGGCCCTCCTCCAACAGCTCCACGTCAAGCTCACTGTTAGCCTTGATAAGGCTAAAGTTGCGCCTGACCCACTCGGCTGCATTGTTGTCGTGGCAGACGAGCAACAGCCACCCAGCTCTCGGAACACATCCCTCGAACTGTGGCATCAAACCAGCAGTCTCCGAGGAGAGAGTGGTTTTTAGGATCGCCGCCTTGAGCGTAGCCATTTGCTCCGCAGTTAAGGTCGGTGATCCGCCAGTCGAAGCGAAGCCGAGCTTGACACCACTGGCCATCCGACTGTAGGACGGCGCGGTCGGCTCTGAATGAGCAAATTTCGGCTTCTTTGACAAGCCGGACTCCGGGGTCGTGTCAAAAGATCGCTCCCGCTTGGCCTTGGCCGCGACGGCCTTGGCCGCGACGGCCTTGGCCGCGACGGGAGGAGGAGCTTTTGCCGCCTGGAGAGCCTCTGCTCTCGGGAGCCCTTTTGCGATGGCTGCCTTAAACAGCTTCTTTTCGCGGCTTGTCAATTTAACGAAGGCGACCTCGGAAACCAGTCTCATCCGCTGGAGTCGAGTGCCCGCATCCTCCAGATCCAACCCCAAGGAGGTTGGGCGGGATGCGTCGTCGGACGATGGCGGAGTGACTTCCTTGGAGATTGAGGCCGATACCTCAGGTTCCCCTAGGGTCACCACGTCCTCCGTCGACGAGAAAGAGGCAGAAGCCACCCGTCCTGAGACGGATGGTGGCGCTTCCGGATCCCCAATCGTAGCGGGACCGACATCCGCGCATATGGGGGTGGGCGCCGGCAGCACATCAGCTGCAGTGCCCTGAATGGCCGTGACCGTGGAGGTTGAGGCCTGGGGTGATGCGGTCAGAGTCACATCAAGCTCATTTTGTAAAATTGTGTCGTCCATAAGATTCCCACGAGTGAACGGGAAGGGAGGTCACCCGCGGCATAGCCCGTCTACCGCGGGAAGTCCACTATTGAAACTGGAGGTGGACAGGTATCCAGAGTCCGCATACTAGCGACCGAGCGCCCCCTCGGCCATGAATCCCGTCGGCATATGCTGTTTCACCTTGGATTGGGGAATTTTATAAAGAGTTATCTTCTCTTAGCCCGACTACCATTGGTCAGCACCCTTGGTCGAGACATGACCAACACAAGGGTCTGCTTCCAGCCGCCCTCGCGTGGAGAGTATAGTCGCACTTCCGGCAGTGTGTGCAGATACGGCGCGTACTACCAGAGTAGTTACACGTGATTCCCCTTGCACACCTGTCGGCTGACGGCCAAAATACATAGATGGTTTGGATAAAATGTTTAATACCCCATTAGGGAAATTATACTTTTTAAATACATAGATGGTTTGGATAAAATGTTTAATACCCCATTAGGGAAATTTTACTTTTTAAATGTATAATATATATGATATATTTGAGCTTATATAATTTAAACGTAAAGGCTTACAAATGTAAATTATTGTCTCTGCCTAGATAAAAATGTATCAATCCACTTTTCTATAACAGGCAAATTCTGCTCGCTCCAAATAACTTCCACTTTAATGTTTCGAATTGATTTCTCAATTATGTGTTGAGCAGTTCCAAATTCTCCAATATGATGGTTGTAAAAAGACTTAACCATTTCGTAACCATCTTGAGTAGAAAACATTCCAGTCGCTGAGCTAATGAGTTTGTTCCAAAAATGTGAGTTGTTTTTATACCTTTAGGGAAATAAAAATGCATAAAGGTTACAGAACATTTAAACTTGTTTTCCTATCTACAATATATTTACAACTGATGTACAAATATTTATATTAAAGATAGGTAATGACATAAGATACATTTTTTTAAAGCGGACAAACTCCATATAATAAAAACGGATCGAAAAGAAAATCCATATAATAAAAACGGATCGAAAGGAAGAAAAAGAATAACTTTCTGACTTTTCGCTTTCTCAGTACTGACAAGATAAATGCTGCTAGTCAAAAATGTTGCTAACAAACCAAATGTTGCTAGCAACAAAGACATACAGCAGGGATTTAGCTTTCAAAATAAATCAATTGATATATTTCGAAAGCTAACTATGAAGGGGAATATGAAGGAAAAGACATTTTCTCGAGTTGAACGATTTTCTACTCGTGAAGATAAAGTGGCTTTAATGAAATCAGTTGGGGCGCAGCTTGTGATATGGAATTTAGCCCACAAAGGGAATTATAATGCTATATTTAATGATAATCCCTGGATGCATACCTTCTGGTTATTTGCGTGGTACATCAGTATTATCCCCACATTTAATCCGCTCGAAGTCATTTCAATTTCACATTAGAAAGTTTCTTTACAAAATACAGTTGACTGAACATGTCAGAATGACCCCATTTACTCTTTTTCTGCCTTTTCCTTAAGATATTTGGTCACACTGGTTCCCAAGCGAAATATATTTCGAAATATATTTCGCTCGAAACTATTTGAAAGCCAATTTCAGTACCTAGCTTAAATAAGGAATGGAGAGGGATCTTAAACAATAGTAAGCGAGACGCGCACAACCTGATGATGCTTTTCACCTAGTTGTAGAACTCCTGTGAGTAATGTCTTTTGCCAAAATTGTCTTTGAAAACCTACGTCCCCCCAAATACAAATACAAATATTTATATTAAAGATAGGTAATTAAAGATAAAGATACATTTTTTAAAGCGTACAAACTCCATATAATAAAAACGGATCGAAAGGATGAAAAAGAATAACTTTCTGACTTTTCGCTTTCTCGGGTACTGACAAGATAAATGCTGCTAGCTAAAAATGTTGCGAACGAACCAAATGTTGCTAGCAACAAAGACAAACAGCAGGGATTAAGCTTTCAAAATAAATCAATTTCGAAACCTAACTATGAAGGGGAAATTGAAGGAAAAGACATTTTCTCGATTTGAACGATTTTTTTCTCGTGAAGATAAAGTGGCTTTAATGAAATCAGCTGAGGCGCAACTTGTGATTTGGGATTTAGCCCTGGATGCAGACCTTCTGGTTATTTGCGTGGTATATCAGCATTATCCCCACATCTAATCCGCTCGAAGTCATTTCAATTTCACATTAGAAAGTTTCTTTACAAAACACAGTTGACTGATCATGTCAGTATGACCCCATTTACTCTTTTTCTGCCTTTTCCTTAAGATATTTGGTCTCACTGGTTCCCGACAGTAATATACAGCAATTTCGCTCGGAACTTTTTGAAAGCCAATTCATCTTATGTCAGTACCTAGGTTGAATAAGGAATGGGGAATGATAAAATAAATACAGCTTGTAAGGTGATTAAAAGCTGACCAAGATTGAAGTTCATTCATTCAACATCAACTCCCGCATAGAGCGGACGTGGTCTCGCGTGAGCTCCGAGAAAACATATTTAAAAAAGTGGACGAAATAGTGAAAACCTAAAGAATATTATACTGGAGAAGTCCAAACAGTGCGAAAAGACGCTAACAAATCAAAAACAAAGAAAAATGTTACTGTTACTACTGTTATGATTAACACAAGTGCTTATTTAATTCAAACAAATAAGTGCCACGCATAATAAGCTCAAAAAAATGAGCAGCGATCAAAAGAATGATGACACCTACCAACTAAAAAGCTTCAAGGGACTGCAAGTTGTAATAAAAGAAACAGAACCTGACGTCGCTCCCTCTGAAATTCAAGAAGCCCTTAAGGCCACGGACTTCTGTGCCAAAAATGTTAGCAACATTGTTAACAGAAACAAAAAACCGCAACCACTTTTCAAGGTCGAGTTCGAACCAGATAGCAAAGCTTTAAAGAAAAAGAAGTTCACCCGATCTACAGGATGCAGCTCTTACTGCATCGTAGGATTACCGGCCCTGTACAACGCACAAGCTGTCAGGAATATGGACACACCAAGACATACTGAACACTTCGGACAGTCTGTGGTGACTTCCATAACTGCGTACAGAGGCTGTGCGGTCTACAAGGAGCTGAAGAGTCGCATGCGACGAGCGATAGCTACGCACCAACAATATACGCAAAATGTGTATTACAACTTAAAAAGTACGTATTTTTGGCCAAGGCAGCCAGATCATCATTTGGGCAGCTAATTACAACCAAGGGAATCTCCTACGCCGAAGCACTAAGCAGACAGGCATGGAAAATCCACCCCACTTCACTCAGAAAATGCTCAGCAGGTTTCAGGGCAGCTGCAAAGCAAATTGGAATCTATGATGTTCATCATGCAACAAAGTATGATGGATCTTATGTCATTTATGGAAACAACCATGCAAACCCTTGTTCAGAACCAGAACATGGTGATTCAGTTGCTTGTAGCACAACAGTCCAAATAATAAATGACTAACCTACGTATATCCATGTGAAATGCCTACGGCATTTCACGGCATAAACTTGAAATAACTCAATTCCTAAACGTAAATCACATCGACGCCATGCTGCTGGTTGAAACGCACCTCACAGGGCGATATAACTTCCATATAAGAGGTTATACCTTTTACCGCACAGATCATCCGGATTGCAAGGCCCACGGCGGAACCGGCATCTTAATCAGAGAACGCATCAAACACCACTTTCACCAAAGGTTTGCAACAAATTACATGCAAGCCACGTCCATAAAATTGCACTCAGAAAACGGCAACCTTTGCATTGCCGCTGTCTACTGCCCACCTCGCTTTACTATCTCTGAAGGTCAATTCATGGACTTCTACAACACTCTGGGGAATCGCTTCATAGCTGCAGGAGACTACAACGCCAAACACACGCACTGCGAATCACGCCTCGTGACTCCCAAGGGAAGGCAACTGTATAATGCACTTATAAAAGGGAGTAATAAACTGGACTACGTTTCTCCTGGCAGACCCACACATTGGCCTGCAGACTCAAGAAAAATCCCAGATCTAATTGATTTCGCGGTGACAAAAAATGAGCAAAAGAAATGGCTGGCTCATCTTCATTTCTTTTTCAGCTTTCAAGATGGCCCAGTCCTCTGTATGGACGTCTGGGTTTTGTGCTCTCAGACATTGGAGCACCCTGGCATGGTCAGTCTGCCCCAGTGGTAACCAGATGCGAGCTCTGGGTCTTCTTGGAATCTCCCTGGCGTGAACCAACCTAATCCTTAGGCCGTTCCACGTGTTGCCGATCTTGGCCACACATTCTTCCAGGAAGCTCCTCGAGAACCCGTCGTCGTACCTGATTACCCGGTGCCCTCTCACCACGTCCGAAGAGTCGAAGGAGGGGATACGACCGCCCGGCGTGGCAACCAACATGTCAGTCACCATGTCAGACAACTTGGCCTCTATCTCCCCCCACTTCTCTGCCAGCAGGCGCCCGTCGTCGTTGAGCTCATCAACCAGCGCCATAGCCAGACCGTCTCTGGCCACCTCGCTGAACTTCTTCGTCTGCTTGACGAAGGATGTAGCTCTGGCTTTCCCCTGAGCGTCCTTGGCCCTCTTAGGTGCGCTAACGCTCACATCCTGTGATCGCTCACGCTTCGCCTTCGGGGGCTGGAACGCCTCGGGGTTAGCCTTTTGGTAGGGTTCGAATTCCGCAATCTCTGCAAGGAACTTCGCTTTGTCTGCCGCGTCTCTAGAGTCCACCTTGCCCTCAGCCTCGTTCTTAGCGATCTTGCTTAGAATAAAGCGGGCCCTGTGTGCCCTAGCACGCCTTTTTTGATGTGTGAGTGGGTTGGCTTCGGTGGTGCTCAACTGAGCCACACCTATGTGTGAAGTGGCTTGGGGAGTGCTAGTACTAGCGCCCCCCTCGGATATCAATGGAGCGTTGGCGACCGGGCTTGGCCTCAACAGCTCGTCTTCGTCAATATCCGACGTTTCTTGAGATGCTAAGCCCTGCCTAGGCATTAGCAACTCCTCCTCGTCCATCTCTGACATTGTGCGGGGTTTAGCCTCCCCCACGAGGTCCGAAGCATGGCTTTGGGAATTCATGGTCATCTGCATTATCGCCCGCTTTGCTCGACCAGGCAAGCGCGGCGGGCCAGAGGGGATTTGGGGCATTGAAGGGGGTCGACCGCTGCTTCGCCCCAAAGCCACGGCAAGGCATCTTACGACCCAGGGTTGCCCGGCCCTGATAAGGCTCCGTTCAGACACAGCTGGATTAACCCCTCATCTGCGAACCTGTAAGCCAGCGGGCACGGGTCGCGTAACACGCCTGGCTTGAGGGGAGGCCGTTTTAAGACTTACCCAAGTCTCGGTAAGGAGGTGGATTCAAAGGAGTTATAGGACGGAGGATTCACAGGGAATTGCCGCTCGCATTAGCCGTACCGTAGAACGTTTCTAGGAGGTACCACGCGGAGGACCCTCTCCGAGGAGAAGGTGGTGTCTATCATATTGATATTCACCTGCGAGTCGACTTGATGCACCAGTGGCACAAGGAATATACATCAGCAAATACTATGCTGATCTTGCCTTGGTCTGATGCACCCAGAAGAATTAAGAAATGAATTAAATACCGCAACAACCGAAATTAGGTATTGCTATAATAATTTGGGTTTTTCCTAGCAAAATTTGCCGTGAATTAAAAATGAAGTTTAGTTGAATTTAATTAAAATAAAGTTTATAATGGAGTTTAACGAGAAGTTGTCTACCAATGAATTAAATTAGATTATCGGAATAATTTCTTATTAAAGTTAACATTTATATCTAAATCACTACATTCTATACTACATATTATTAAATCATGCGATAAGTAAATATTCTTATAAATATCTATGCATATACTTAATCTACTTATATACGATGTTAGTCTCAAATAGTTTATGTTTATTAAAGTTAATGTTTAACGAAATCATGAGAAACTAAACATTTCCTTTACCGATTCAACTGATGACTCCACGGTCGAAAGGTTTCATAAGGGATCATCGGAGCCATGCTCCTGCGGTTGATGATTATAGGTTTGGTGGGCCTGAAGCGAGCACAACAACATCCGTGTCTTCGCAATTGTTGATTTTCTCTCTGTTCTTTTTTTATGTATTTTCCCAAACTTAATCCTTTCTTCTTTCTTTTGAATTTCTTCTCCTTTCTCTTCTTTGAATTTATTTATTCATTTTTCTTCCGGTTTAGTTCTAGCTCCTATTATTGTCGCAAGCACGCTCAATTCTTGTCTTTATTAATAGTGATGTGTAGTCCGTGTCCGAGATCTGGGTGAGCAAGACCACCACCCCCAAAGCCGACGACCTAGAGCCGGAATCTAATGCATGCCCCGCAGCTCAGATCCTCGAAAGCCCGCCTAACACTAAGAGTTGTAATTCCATTTTTTTGTTGTTGAGAACAGTGGCGCACTACGTTACACACTACAATTAATCAAAAAATATAAGTTTTAAATAAAACCCCGGTTGTGGAGGGAGGTGGAGTCATATGAATTTATAGATGAGGGATTCTTCCGACACTGAAGCTCGTATTAGCCTTACCGCAGTATGTTTCCAGAGGGTACCACGCGGAGGACCCTCTCCGAATAGAGGGTGGTGTCTATCAAATTGATATTCACCTGCGAATCGACTTGGTGCACTAGGAGAGCCAAGGATTATGATTTTATTTTATTTGATTTGATTTTATTTGACTTCCTAACGCTACAAGTTTAGAACTTATAAATTAGAACGCTAGTCACAATAACTTACAATATTACAATATATATGTCTGTCACACGATAACAAATTTGGTGCATAAAATATTCTTAGTCTAACAATTTTAATTTATTATAATTTAAATATCTATGTATTTAATTTAACCTAATCCTAATCCTAAGTCGTTTTAGGTTAATTTTATTATTTATTTTTTATTTACATTCTGTTTGCTTAAAGATCATAAACTAAAGCTACAGGGGAGGGAGTGGCCATAGCTACTAAGGCTTTAGGCCGGCCTTTGGGTTAATTTAATTTATTGGGCTATTTTTATATGTGAGAGTACCTTTTCCTTAAACTGCGTCGTATTGCTAATGTTTTTAATACTATTCGGAAGCTGATTCCATGATGGCATAGCATTTATGAAAAATTGTCTTTCGGATGTCAGTCATTTGGGTCTTATGCATATTAGATTATTTATTCGTCCAGAAGCAGTAAATGTTAATTTTTCAAATAAATAATCTGGTTCTTTCTTATAAATTAATTTGTGAAGAAATGTCAGTATTCTCATCTTTATCTAACCATTAAGTTCTAGATCAAAAATTTTATAGGCATAACCAGACAAATGTTCCATTGCAGATTGAATATATATCTTACAATGCTATTAAAAACTATCTTTATTTTATTATGGCTGATCGAGTCGCAATTTGTAAATACTTCTAGTCCATGAAACAGAGATGAAACTAAACATGTTTTTTGCTACATACGAACATTTGTAGGCAGACATCCCTTAGTCACAGACAATGCTCTCAGGATTCCATATATTTTTCCTACTGCCTTTGCGATATGATGTGTAATGGTTGGCCTTGTAGAAAATTAATTAAAGTTCAAAAGAATATTTAAAATATCGGCTTACGCGCCATACGATATTCGAACTCCCTCTCCAGCCCTAGTTGATAACAATCAGCTGATCAGAGTTGCCAGCTGATCCCCCGATCGATTAATCGATTATACAAAACTATCGTTTTCCGCGTGTGTCCCGAAGAAGTTATTTTCTTTTCCGCCAATTGCCTAGAACAGAAGTGCATATATCAGAATAAGAGAAGTGCAAATTAAACCTAAAAAGTGCCACGCGCCCGTGTCCGCAATTGATAAAAATCAACGGCATCCGCGGCCTAATCAGCTAATTTAGCTAATAGGCGCACACCCGCCAATCCCGAGCTAAAAGTACGTGTTCACGCCGAAAGGGCGCTTATTTTCCGGAGGCAGTGTGATCCCGTACACTCGCTCTCTCTCTCCCTCTTAAACTGCACTTTTGTGCATCGAGCTCCTAGTCCGCTCTCCCCAAGTTAGTTTTAAGGTTCTTCTTGTTAGTTAAAAATTCCGATTCCACAAATAAAGACGCACGTCGCGTAACACCCCGAAAAAGTTATCTTCCGTGTTTTATTTATCGAGTGCCTTCCAGGTTAAAGCCATCCCCCTCCGAACATTTTGGTCCATCAGAGCCGGATAATTCCATTCCAGCAGCTCCGGTGGCTTTAACACCGCCCAAGATAAGTGAACATTCTATTAATGCTGCCGGTCATTTCCATGATTTTGTCTAAATCCGAGTCCGATTGATCCGACACCACGGCAGCTTCCGATTCCAATTCCGATTATTATAATCAAATTGTGCAATTAATTTCTGCCAGTTCCTAAATTAAAAAAGTGTGTATTTAAATAAATGCCATAAGCCACAGTAAAACTTCAAATTCGAATTTTCTCTTCGTTCACTGTGTTCCGCTTGCATTTATTTACACTCTCCTATATACATACAATACAGTCCACTCAACTGCTCGACGATCGCTTCTAGCAATTTACATAAAATTAAATAAATATATACCTACACTTACAAATATTCCGGCACGGGAATTTTAATAATTTAAATAATTTACTCCACAACATAAAATAAATATATTTATTATAAATCCCCAACAATTAAGAAAAGGTATTTATTCCTATCCTGGATAATAATAATAAAATACAGTCCACTGCTTCTACAAACATATACTCGTATATAAAATACTAGCGGCCCAGGCGAACTTTGTCTAGCCCCTTATTGTTGTTTTATATAGTTCTAGAGTGATAATAATACGCAGATAATTCAATTCAATTAAATTCTAGCTTCAATATCAGGTAGTTGCACCTTCCCAGACGCGCAACACATCCCGGCTGGTTCATTTGTGAATTTGAGAGCGTGACAATGCGGTCATTCCTTGTCCATAGCACCAATTATAACTTTTGAATGAAAATAATATTCAATATCGGGCTCATACCGGAATGCAAGACGCACGCTGGATCTGTTCCTCTGTTCTTTCGTCTCTTCTGCTTCGAAATATTCTAGCTGACCCGGTGAACTTCGTCCCACCTATCCGTGATTCAATTCATGCTGCATAAACAAAAACCATTTTTATCTCTGTCTAGTATGAAAACAACTATTATTGCAAGTATGTAAGGATGTGGTATATGAGTGAGAGGCGTGGAGCGCTGTTCACGAAAATGAAATGTGCAAAGATCCTCAATAGCAATCAATGCTTCATTGTACATAGCGTCACTGAATGTTATCGTTACATCGTTGCACCATGTACGATGTTGATGTAATATATCATCAGTCATTGAATCTTTGTGATTATCCCACAATACCTCTGCTCTGGATGGGGAACATGTAGTCAACACTATAGCGAAGAGTAGACGAATTTGTTTTGCTGTACAGTTCAGTGCTGTTTCAGCAAGCATACATTCCCATTAATTGTCGTTTTCCAGCAAGCCGAGTGCAAGACATGCATCTTTATACGTTGTATACTGTTGTCCATCCACTGTACGTATATCTTGGAACGATAACGGGCCAGTAACATTAACCAACAACAATGGTAAAACAAAGGTAAAAGCACACAGTCTGCCTTGGATTGACTGTAAACACCCGCCCCAACGCGTTCGATTGGAATAAATTTGGACATGCATCAACTGGTAAGCCTTGCTTGCGGGGTTTATTGCCACAGCACTGTAAATATAACTAATTGAATCACTTTAAATCATGAACCTCCTTTTCAAAAGAAACTCATAGGTCGGCCACAGAAACCTCTTCCTTTCCAAAAACCAAAAAAAATAATACCGAATTGCCACAGCACTGTAAAAATAACTAATTGAATCACTTTAAATCATGAATCTACTTTTCAAAAGAAACTCACAGGTCGGCCACAGAAACCTCTTCCAGAAACCTCTTCCGTTCCAAAGACCAAAAAAATAATACCGAATTGCCACAGCACTGTAAAAATAACTAATTGAATCACTTTAAATCATGAATCTACTTTTCAAAAGAAACTCACAGGTCGGCCACAGAAACCTCTTCCAGAAACCTCTTCCTTTCCAAAAACCAAAAAAATAATAACGAATTGCCACAGCAGCACTGAAAATATAACTAATTAAATTAAATCATGAATCTACTTTTCAAAAGAAACTCACAGGTCGGCCACAGAAACCTCTTCCAGAAACCTCTTCCTTTTCAAAAACCAAAAAAATAATACCGAATTGCCACAGCTCTGTAAATATAACTAATTGAATCACTTTAAATCATGAACCTCCTTTTCAAAAGAAACTTACAGGTCGGCCACAGAAACCCCTTCCTTTCCAAAAACCAAAAAAAATAATACCGAATTGCCACAGCACTGTAAATATAACTAATTGAATCACTTTAAATCATGAACCTCCTTTTCAAAAGAAACTCACAGGTCGGCCACAGAAACCTCTTCCTTTCCAAAAACCAAAAAAATAATACCGAATTGCCACAGCACTGTAAATATAACTAATTGAATCACTTTAAATCATGAACCTCCTTTTCAAAAGAAACTCACAGGTCGGCCACAGAAACCTCTTCCAGAAACCTCTTCCTTTCCAAAGACCAAAAAAATAATACCGAATTGCCACAGCAGCACTGTAAATATAACTAATTGAATCACTTTAAATCATGAATCTACTTTTCAAAAGAAACTCACAGGTCGGCCACAGAAACCTCTTCCAGAAACCTCTTCCTTTTCAAAAACCAAAAAAATAATACCGAATTGCCACAGCACTGTAAATATAACTAATTGAATCACTTTAAATCATGAACCTCCTTTTCAAAAGAAATTCACAGGTCGGCCACAGAAACCTCTTCCTTTCCAAAAACCAAACAAATAATACCGAATTGCCACAGCACTGTAAATATAACTAATTGAATCACTTTAAATCATGAACCTCCTTTTCAAAAGAAACTCACAGGTCGGCCACAGAAACCTCTTCCTTTCCAAAAACCAAACAAATAATACCGAATTGCCACAGCACTGTAAATATAACTAATTGAATCACTTTAAATCATGAATCTACTTTCCAAAAGAAACTCACAGGTCGGACACAGAAACCTCTTCCTTTCCAAAAACCAAAAAAATAATACCGAATTGCCACAGCACTGTAAATATAACTAATTGAATCACTTTAAATCATGAACCTCCTTTTCAAAAGAAACTCACAGGTCGGCCACAGAAACCTCTTCCAGAAACCTCTTCCTTTCCAAAAAACAGACCCCCAACCAAAAAAATAATACCGAATTGCCAAAACAAACAGCACTGTAAATATAACTAATTGAATCACTTTAAATCATGAATCTACTTTTCAAAAGAAACTCACAGGTCGGCCACAGAAACCTCTTCCAGAAACCTCTTCCTTTTCAAAAACCAAAAAAATAATACCGAATTGCCACAGCACTGTAAATATAACTAATTGAATCACTTTAAATCATGAACCTCCTTTTCAAAAGAAACTCACCCACCCCTTTCCCTTTCAAACCAAAAAATAATTTTTCCCGCACTTAAAAAATCTAAACCTTTTCAAAAGAACTCACAGGTCGGCCACAGAAACCTCTTCCAGAAACCTCTTCCTTTCCAAAGACCAAAAAATAAATAATACCGAATTGCCACAGCAGCACTGTAAATATAACTAATTGAATCACTTTAAATCATGAATCTACTTTCCAAAAGAAACTCACAGGTCGGACACAGAAACCTCTTCCAGAAACCTCTTCCTTTTCAAAAACCAAAAAAATAATACCGAATTGCCACAGCACTGTAAATATAACTAATTGAATCACTTTAAATCATGAACCTCCTTTTCAAAAGAAACTCACAGGTCGGCCACAGAAACCTCTTCCAGAAACCTCTTCCTTTCCAAAGACCAAAAAAATAATACCGAATTGCCACAGCAGCACTGTAAATATAACTAATTGAATCACTTTAAATCATGAATCTACTTTTCAAAAGAAACTCACAGGTCGGCCACAGAAACCTCTTCCAGAAACCTCTTCCTTTTCAAAAACCAAAAAAATAATACCGAATTGCCACAGCACTGTAAATATAACTAATTGAATCACTTTAAATCATGAATCTACTTTCCAAAAGAAACTCACAGGTCGGACACAGAAACCTCTTCCAGAAACCTCTTCCTTTTCAAAACCAAAAAAATAATACCAGAATTGCCACAGCACTGTAAATATAACTAATTGAATCACTTTAAATCATGAACCTCCTTTTCAAAAGAAACTCACAGGTCGGCCACAGAAACCTCTTCCAGAAACCTCTTCCTTTCCAAAGACCAAAAAAATAATACCGAATTGCCACAGCAGCACTGTAAATATAACTAATTGAATCACTTTAAATCATGAATCTACTTTCCAAAAGAAACTCACAGGTCGGACACAGAAACCTCTTCCAGAAACCTCTTCCTTTTCAAAAACCAAAAAAATAATACCGAATTGCCACAGCACTGTAAATATAACTAATTGAATCACTTTAAATCATGAATCTACTTTCCAAAAGAAACTCACAGGTCGACATCTTTTCAAAAGAAACTCACAGGTCGGACACAGAAACCTCTTCCTTTCCAAAAACCAAAAAAATAATACCGAATTGCCACAGCACTGTAAATATAACTAATTGAATCACTTTAAATCATGAACCTCCTTTTCAAAAGAAACTCACAGGTCGGCCACAGAAACCTCTTCCAGAAACCTCTTCCTTTCCAAAGACCAAAAAAATAATACCGAATTGCCACAGCAGCACTGTAAATATAACTAATTGAATCACTTTAAATCATGAATCTACTTTTCAAAAGAAACTCACAGGTCGGCCACAGAAACCTCTTCCAGAAACCTCTTCCTTTTCAAAAACCAAAAAAATAATACCGAATTGCCACAGCACTGTAAATATAACTAATTGAATCACTTTAAATCATGAACCTCCTTTTCAAAAGAAACTCACAGGTCGGCCACAGAAACCTCTTCCTTTCCAAAGACCAAAAAAATAATACCGAATTGCCACAGCAGCACTGTAAATATAACTAATTGAATCACTTTAAATCATGAATCTACTTTCCAAAAGAAACTCACAGGTCGGACACAGAAACCTCTTCCAGAAACCTCTTCCTTTTCAAAAACCAAAAAAATAATACCGAATTGCCACAGCACTGTAAATATAACTAATTGAATCACTTTAAATCATGAACCTCCTTTTCAAAAGAAACTCACAGGTCGGCCACAGAAACCTCTTCCAGAAACCTCTTCCTTTCAAAAAAACAAAAAATAATACCGAATTGCCACAGCAGCACTGTAAATATAACTAATTGAATCACTTTAAATCATGAATCTACTTTTCAAAAGAAACTCACAGGTCGGCCACAGAAACCTCTTCCAGAAACCTCTTCCTTTTCAAAAACCAAAAAAATAATACCGAATTGCCACAGCACTGTAAATATAACTAATTGAATCACTTTAAATCATGAATCTACTTTCCAAAAGAAACTCACAGGTCGGACACAGAAACCTCTTCCTTTCCAAAAACCAAAAAAATAATACCGAATTGCCACAGCACTGCCACATAAATATTATTTGGGTATTTCAAAATACAAAACTTGACGTAAATTTCATGGCTACCACATCCATAGATGCAAAATTTCTAATCTTACAGTCAGCAGGCAGCGACTAAAGCTTTATTGCGTACTACCCTTATTGGTTAGGGGTACGAAAAATAGATGTTAGCCGATTCTCTGGCCTACAGAATATCCCCGCAAAATTTCATCCAAATCGGTCAAGTAGTTTCGGAGGAGTTTTGGTACAAAGAGTGTGACAGCAGAATTTTATATATAAGATATCCAAGAACCCACGGCACAGCAACGCCGACTTTATTTGTGCATTTATTTATTTACTCTCCCGTGCTCTATCCTGAGCTGAGCTAAAGTCAAATAAACATATACACATTGCAATTACATACGTAATCGTCTACAAGTCGACGCTCCGATTTTTGGCAATTTTTTCCGCCTCCGTTGTCTCCGCTATTCTGCATGGGCAACGGCTAATGCACAAACAGATTCACACGCACGCCTTATCTCCAAGAACAGTACCGCGGCAAATACAGCAGCGGTCAACTGAATAAATCCAGGCACACAAAATAATTTTAAAATTATTTTTGTATAAAATCCCAACTAACTAAATCAGTTAGAAATTCAAGTGCGCTTCCATATCCGCATTAGTGTGACCGTACATCTCCGCCACTACACAATAAAATTACACTATACAAATAAATTAAATTCCTAATACATTCCGATTGGTTCCTAAATTCCAATTCCGCTCAATTACACGTATAACTAAATTGCCCCAAAAAAATAAGTTGATTTTCGATTTCTTAACTGGTTGTACGCTTTATCCAGCGTCCCGAATATATACGTTTTCGATCCAATTGGTTGCACGCTTTATCCAGCGTCCCGAATAGAAGTTGTTTTCGATCATTCAACTGGTTGAACGCTTTATCCAGCGTCCCAAATATAAGTTGTCTTTCGATCTTTCAACTGGTTGTACGCTTTATCCAGCGTCCCGAAAATATAAGTTAATTCGATCCAAAATATAACCATAAAGAAACAATCCAGTTTGTTCTTTAAATATCCAAAATGACTGCTTCCAGTTTAAATAAATTTATTTCGATCTGTGACCGTCTAAGTCACTTCGATTCCAAAATCTGCAATCCAGCAGCAACTAGTCCATCCAAATATACGTGTCAAATTCATCTCGACCAAGTCAGAGCGCTATGGGATAAGGTCGAGAAAGAATATGAAACTTGTTCAGAGCAAACTTCAGTTGGCTTAGAGGGCACGGCGGACACCATACCTACTCTAAAGGCAAAATACGAGTATGCCTATTTTATTTACGAAAGGTGTGCCGCAAAGCTCATGGAACAGATCGATGCGATCGCTTCCAATGCAGCTCAAATCCAACCCGTTCCGCCCCAAAATTCCTATCCGTCTGGCTGTCAGCTTCCTCCGTGCGAAACAGAAGTTTTCTCGGGCGATTACATTCGCTGGCCGACTTTCCGAGACCTTTTCACAGCAGTCTATATCGACAATCCTGCGCTGACCCCCGTTGAAAAGTTGTTCTATCTCAATGCCAAGACTAGTGGTGAACCTCATTCCGTAGTTCCCAATTCGCCACTCACCAACGATGGTTTCCGCTCAGCTTGGAAAAACCTATCTGAGCGTTTCGAAAATAAACGAGCGCTGGTGAACAGCCAACTGGAAAAGTTATTAAACATGCAGTCCATTGCACACGAATCTTCGGCAGCCTTGAAGGAGCTGCAAAATACGATCCAAAACTGCCTCACATCCCTAAATTTGTCTGGGCATTCCTACGGATAATTGGGATTGTCTCCTGGTGTATGTGTGTTCCACGAAGCTTCCAAAACTGACGCTCTCATTATGGGAGCAATCTATCCCGAACAAGACTGACATTCCTACGTGGCTAGCACTTGACTCTTTCCTGACTGAGCGCCATAGAACTCTGGAGGCCATAGAGTTTATACATCCTACTACGTTGCGCCTCCATCCGTCCGAACCGACACCCTCCGACGTGCCGCCACGAATACTGAAATCCTTCAGTACGAGGATCGTTCCGATACCAAAAAGTTGCGATGTATGTTCCAAAGAGAACCATCCAGTGCGTTTATGTCCACGCTTCCTTCAGATGACGACAGAGGATCGTACATCTTATATCCAGAAGAAGCGGTTGTGCTTAAATTGCTTTGCAAGCGGTCATCAACTCCGTAATTGCACAAGCGCCCACAAGTGCTTCAAGTGTCACGGTCGGCATCACACTTTTTTGCATCCAAGCAACTGCTCCTCCAGTGAACCGACTGCTCCTGATACTGCTTCTGATCCGATCCAAAGAATTTCCTCGTTCTCCACACGAGTGACAACTGCTCCTCATTCTTCCAATTACTGGGTTCCGTACAACGAGATGAAATGCAGACGTTCCCGAGGTATTTTATCCTACCCATGCCGAGTCTGCCAAGGGAACCATCCTCTTCGGAAGTGCCACCGTTTTCTTCGGCTTAGCGCGGAGAAACGGCTCCAAGCAGTCATCGAGAAGAAATACTGCGTCAATTGCCTCGCCCATCACCATTCCACTGGATCTTGCCGCAGTGACGACCGATGCCAGTCGTGTGGCCAGGATCACCACACACTTCTCCACGTCCACGAGCGCTCAGCGTACCCAACGCTTTCCCGAGCAAAGGCCTCCTGTAATATTCCTACAGCGTATCCTCGCTAAGGGGGCCTCGAAGGTCTCGAAAGGAGGGGGAGAATGTTCACGCCAAAAGGGCGCTTATTTTCCGGAGGCAGTGTGATCCCGTACACTCGCTCTCTCTCTCCCTCTTCCACTGCACTTTTGTGCATCGAGCTCCTAGTCCGCTCTCCCCAAGTTAGTTTTAAGGTTCTTCTTGTTAGTTCAAAATTCCGATTCCACAAATAAAGACGCACGTCGCGTAACACCCCGAAAAAGTTATCTTCCGTGTTTTATTTATCGAGTGCCTTCCAGGTTAAAGCCATCCCCCTCCGAACAGTACGGTAAATATTTCGCGACAAAAAGCATTGCGAAAATTAATTTACTTTTGTCCCGTATAGGCGGCGAAATACCGCGTGCTTTTACGGCCGGCTGCGCCAGCATTGCCTTACATACAGGCCTAAGAAGGAACTTGAACTTTATTAGTCAAGCCTACATCAGCCTTTCCTGCCATTTTCATCATCGGTAAAGTATAGTGGAAACTTTCGGTCGTTTAAAAACATCATTTCTTACAGTCGTACCTCAATAAAAAGGCCCCGTTCGTGCCTTACAAAAGGGCGAGCGAAAACCCTTTCGACCCAGCAGCTATATTTAGCGCAGTCGCGGCAGCACAAACCAAGCATGAACATCGTCGCTTGTTGTTGTTGTTTCCCTACCCGTGCTCTTCAAGGCGGCTGAGCAGCGCGAAGGGAGGGGCAATGCCCACAGTCGCCAGGCCAGGATCGACAGATGCTGAAAAATTAATATAAACCCCTTTGCCCTTTGACTAAAATCTCTTTTTATTGAAACCTATCGGCTACTGTTTGTGCTTTTGTTGTAAATGTAAAAGTTAAAGTTTTTCTGAGCATATTCTTTTCTCCTCTGCCACGAAAATGTAAACAAATATATAGATGTAGTCGTAGAACGCATAAACGGCTGCGGAGAAGGTGAAAAGAGATAGAGTAAATGTAAGGATATAAACAAAAGAAAAACAAACAAGAAAAGTAGTGAAATTAACCTCATAAAACAAATCATTCATATTAAATTAACCCCCTTTAAATCTGAAATCAGCTCTTCATCCCTGTCATCGTGAAGGCCTTCAACGAGGATCGGAATGTGGGTAAGTGAACCAATCTAAATGGACATATAATTTAAAGTAAAAAAATGACTTCATAAAAACAAAACAAAACAAAGCTATTTATTAAGTCCATCTAATGTGAATGATCTGTCTGTGTTATACTACCCAACCCAATCGCCACGGCTGCCGATAATGAGCCTTAAAGCTCCGTTAGTTTTTCTGTTTTTGTTTTGATGCGCTGCATTGCAGTTAAGCTTGTGCATAAATAATAATAATTTGGTTAATTATGATCATTAAGAAAGTGCGCATATAGAATCTCGCGTTAGTTAATTGATAATGCTCATTCTCTTTCCCTTTTCGCTTTGCATTACCAACTTCGTGTTGTTGTTGTTCATATTAATGACGATATCGTATCGATGATCATTAACTCAGATAAGAAAATGCTAAGGAATATGCTAAGGAATATGCTAGCCATTCCTATAGAAGAAAAATAGTAACGAATGCAACTATGCGACCCAAACAAATATAGACATTAAAATTAAATGCAAATTATATGGGATATTAAAATAGTAACGAAAGCAACCACGAGACCCAAATAAATTTAGTCATTAAAATCAAATGCTAATTATATAGTATATTAAAATCAACATCTTAATTAAATATTAATTCTTATTATTCTTAATTAATTCTGAATTAGTAATTAATAATGAAATAACGTAAACGTAATCATGCCATACATCGGAAATGTTATTTACGTGTGGCTTGCTGAAAGTTTTTGAATAAATTAGATATTTCATATTTTGATAATCACAATTATGAGTGAGTATAGTAGATGACATTCTTTCGAGACCTGGGGATTTGAATGATTTGATCGGCTACAATATGGGGTCTTTGTTAACAATTACAGGTCAAAGGCATTGGTAGGGTGGGTAGCGACTTTGTGTGCGTCAAACATCATCTAAGACGCCACAACATTAATCCTGATGTTTCACATATTTCCCTCTCGCTTTGATTTTAGTCTTTTGGTTTGAGTATTTCCACGGATTTGTTTCTAAGGCAAATAGCTTTAGGTATTTAGCCATGATCGGATGGCTTATTAGTTTCTGACAGGGACTCTATAAAATTATTTTTAATGTGATGTCAGCAGCAGATACAGAAAAACCCCCCCATCCCGGAAGAGCTAGAAATAACAAGGGGTCCCGCTCCGCTGTACACTCTGCTAGCCTGAGAGGGCGCAAGCCATCCTTGTGTTGTCTACACTTAATTATATTGGTTTCAGTGTAGGCAACCATTATATACAGTATTGGCGCCCTCAAGTTGTATCCACAGATGACTAGTGTTCATGCAGTTTGTTTTTAGTGTATATAGGTTAGTGTCCTAATAAATGTAAATCCTAGATTCATGGCTTTTTCGACGTACTCTAATGGAGTGTTATTAATTTTGATGGGTTTATGGCTAGTCCATTTATGTAAGATGAGATTTTCTCAACTAAGATTTATTTTTATTATATTAAAGTATCGGTATTATTATTAACGGTGAATATTACAAATTTGAGTTAAGTTCTCTGGTTTTGTTTTTCTGTTTTTCTTTACTCTTCCTCTGGCGTCCGTATCCGCTGACTTCTACTCTCCGAATTCCCCTCCACTCTCCTGTCGCTCTGCTCTCGCTTCTCCTGCTGCTCTTTTCTGGCGGTCTGCTGTTTCTACCGCCCTCTTTTGTCGCTCTGCTTCTGCTCCGCTGTTCCTTCTCCTGCTGATCTCTGCTTTACTGCATCTCTTCTTTACTCTACTCGAGTACTGATTTTCTTGATATTATTAATACACCGTCTTACATTTATGATTGTCCATTCATTTACTCGTACAAGTTCACTGTTACATACATTCACTTATTCTGTTTAACGGATAACTCACATACATCATCGGCATACAAATCCGATTACAATCCGATAACACAGATGAAAGGTCATTAGCATAAAGTGTAAATAACAATGGACCAAGCACTGAACCTTGGGGAATACCACGAGTAACATTTTCAAAATCCGACGACACATTTGACAAAACAACAGATTGACGCCGATTATTTAAGTACGAAGACACAAGCTTAACAGACGTTTTTGAAGAATAAAACATATTTCGTAGCTTTGAACATAGAATATTATGGTTATAGCCTTGCTATAGTCCAGTTCATTTGTTTCCTTATATTGTCAGTAATTTTTAAAATAGCTGTGTTACAACTTAGATTTTTTCTAAATCCAGATTCATTATTACTTAGCATTTCATTGTCAGTGAGGAATTTATTTATTTGATTTGCCATTATATTTTCTAATATTTTTGAAAGGTAGAGCAGTATCGATATAGGTCTGTATTCATTATTTGATTTCGAATTCGGAAAAATTTTTTCCGTTTTCCAGCAATCTGGAAACGTCGAGGTTGTTAGCGCCGTATTAAGAATATGTGCTAGATAAGGCAGAATCTTTGGTAAAAGGATTTTAATAAACTTCGGATTAATGTCGTCCAGTCCAGTCGCATCACTTTTAATTTATATTTATATCACATTGATTAACGCACATAAACCTAAACTTATTATCACAGATGATTTCAGCTGCAGGTTGTGGTCTTAAATATTGATTGTCAAAACTTCAGGTACTGAGCATTTTATAAATTTTTTGTCCACTTCTGTGAGAAAATACAGCCTATCCCAATTACAGCAATTAAATGCTATATTTAAATTATCATAATTTATATTTATAAAGTCCCTAAAAACTATGGTATGGTCATGATATAAAAGGTCAATTTCATACGTCAGAAAGATGAACTCCTGTTTTGAAAAGGACGGCACGATAAGTTGGTCATACAAAACATCTCTGTCAGTATTAGTCACAAAAAACACATCTAGTAATGAGCTGCGAGTGTTGGAAAAATGCGTGGGGGATGAAGTATTCACTGCATTTAATCCTAGCGACCCCATATTATTTGTAAGGTGTGATTCTCTTATTAAGTCACTATTAAAGTCTCCCGCTATAATGACATCTGCATATTTTGTCAGTTAGGACAATTAAAATATATTCATAGTTCGTTTAACAATTTGGCCGATACATCAGCAAAAGAAAAACAAACAAACAAAGACGTTTTTGAGTTGAATCGATCCCTTAATCACATTGACGATGACCAACGACTTATACATCATGACCACAGACTGTATTATGTAGTGATCAGCAAAAGCTATATGAGTTTTAAAGTCTTTCGGCTCTCGATTTGATTTTGATTGAAATATAAAATTTGGTCCCCATCATGCTGTCGAGTTCGTGCACCCTACACGCAACACGCTCTTACACTCAAGCATTGTGTGCCCCATAAACGAAATCTAAAAATAGAACAAGCAATTCCGTCTCGCTCTTTCCCTTTTTCCCACGCCAACAAATGAGTGCTGTCAAAGAATTATAGACGCCCTCTCTATATCAATTTATAATTTTTTTTGTTTTTTTACGCGCGAAGAGACGGTTGTAATCGGCACATAAGACCCGAAAAGGTTCATGTACCTCAAACTCCCTCCTTCGGAGATTTATTGCTAATGGAATAAAGGTTTTAGATGTTAGTCGAGGAACGTGAAAGTTGAGCTGTCCTAGCAATTAGGGGCTCTCAACGGAACCGTGAATTAGATTGTGCAGAAAGACGACATCAAGCATCGTTCTACGGTTAGCTAGCTAGCTAGGGAAGCTAGGTTAATTAATAGAAGTCTCTTAGAGTTAGACGGTAATCTCAGGTCGGCATCCTAGGATAAGCCACTTAGGGCGAAAAGCAAAACGTTTTTTTAAACATATTCAATTCAGTTAATATGAATTCCAAAATGAGGACTCCAAACGTAAGAACTATACTCCAAAATAAAGAACTAACGAAGTAACGAAGTAAAAAGAGTCTTCGTTACATAAGGGGAATCGAATTCCTTCGACCACCTTTTAATAAATCCAAGCATGCCTTTGGCCTTGTTAACCATGCAGAAAATATGTTCTCAGAACGAAAGCGTAGGATCTAGACACCTAGATCGTCAACTAGAGTTATTTATTCCAGCGCATTCAATAAGCATATATAATATTGTTTTAGCTTTCTCTCTTCCATGCTAACGGACGTGTTTTTTTACTCTTTTACTTGCGCTCTAGTTTTGAGTTAATTTTTGCATTAAAACAACCGGGGTTTTATTTAAATCTTGTATTTCGTGATTAATAAAGTTCCCGTTCACTTCGTGTGCATGCAGCTATTCTGTTTTGTGTATTTAATTGTTATTATTTTCACAATTTAGTTGTGCTGCCGCTGTTTGCTTTGCATTTTTTTGCATTCCTCTTTGTGCCTTCTTCGATTAGTTCGCGCCGTCGCGACAGCTAAACGTTAAGTTCGCTCCAACGTTCATCCGTTTACCCGCTCTTGTCGCTCGGACGGTGGTCGATGTATGAAGAAACATCGGTCAGCGTTACTGCTGCGAGGCCTGTCGCGAGGTTGAAAAAGAAATGATGTCTTTTATGCGGCAGACAAAGGGCGGTTTTAAAGACATATTATCGAGTTTTCGTAAAACTCATAATATGCTCTTGGCGCTGGACACTCAATTTAATAGCCTTAAACTATTAAATGAGTCTCCTAGGCGCAAAAAACCCGCAACTGGTCTGCAGCAAATAGGCGGATCTCAACAACCAGCGGCGGACTCCCAACAGCAGCCTCTCTCAACACAGCCCTCGACCTCAGAATTAAGTCAAAGAGTTCTGAGATCGAGTGGCAAGAAAGATTCGGCATCCGAATGTGTTGCGGGAGGGACAGTTCCTTTGGGGTCTCAAATATTGAACCCTTCAAAGCCCCGTTAATTTACCTGCTCAGGGTATCAGGCCCGGACAGATATTTGTTTCGCGGCTCACCCCTGCTCAGACATCGGAAGATGTTATTGCCTTTATCCAAGGCAAAGCTAGAGCTGAAAAAAAAGAAATAAAGGTGGAAAAATTCAAATTTTCTTATGCTAGGAATATTTCATCTTTTAAAATAAATGTCCCTAATGAACTCTTTGAAACAATATGCTCTACCAAATTCTGGCCAGAATATGTTGTCGTCGCTTCAAGACGCAGTTCGCGACAGTCTCAGTGCCGACTAACTTGGCGAACCTTCTCACGGCACTGGGCAAGGTGAAGATCGGGTGGTGCAAGTGCCCGATCAAGGAAGTGGATTCCCGCTCAAAGTATTTTAAATGCACCAGCAGGTGCAAGAGTCCGGTGGACAGAAGCAAGTCCTGCTTTAAGTGTGAGCAAGAAGGGCACAAAATTGCAGCGTTCACTAACCCAGTGAGTTGCTTCAGGTGCATCAGTAAGAACATGAAGGACGTCAACCACCAGGCTAGCAGCCGAAGCTGCCCACTGATGGAGTCCGCCGGAGCAGCTTTCGTATCATAGGCATGAAGGTGGTTCAATTAAACCTGAACCATTGTGCGGCAGCACAAGACCTGCTGTCGCAGTCTACGAGGGAGTGTGGCGCTGATCTCGCAGTGCTCAGCGAGCCTTACAAGGTCGGGACGAGCCCTAATTGGGCGGCCGACGGCTCGGGCAAAGCCGCCCTCTGGACGGGCGGCCTAGGAGCTACTCGCCTCTCCCAGGTACTCGCTTCGAGCGGGTTCTTCCGAGCGAAAGTAGGCCACTGGTGGGTCTACAGCGTCTACCTCGCTCCGAGCCTATCGCTGGCAGAGTTCTGCGTCAGGGTGGACCGATTGGCCACCGATGCCGGGGGCCGTCACCTGGTTATGATCGCTGGCGACTTCAATGCCTGGGCCGTGGACTGGGGCAGTACCTACAACAACGCCAGAGGCAGGTCTCTGTTGGAGGCCTTTGCCATGCTCGATGTTACGCTCCTTAATTCGGGGGGGCAACACACATTCTCCCGGGTCGGTGCTGGTTCAGTGGTCGACCTCACGTTTGTGAGCGGCTCTAGAGCCTCCCAGTGCGTATGGGAGCTCAGCGGGATATACACAGCCAGCGACCATGCCGCCATATTCACCAACCTGGCCCCCCACATGACGCCTGGTCCACGGTCCCACTCGAGACCGGTGAGGAGTTACAGAGCCGACACACTGGACGTACAGTTGTTCTCGGAGGGCATGGAGAGACTGGATGTCTCTGGCTCCGCTGAGCAGATGGCGGAAGATGCCATGCGGCAGCTCCAGGCGGTTTGTAATGGCTGCATGCAAGTCAGGAGTCCCACAGCCGCCACCGCGAGCCGGTGTTTTGGTGGAATCAGTCGATAGCCGACGCGCGGAGAGACTGCGTCCGATCCAAGCGACGTTACCAGCGGTCGGATGGTACCCCCTCCCTTCTAGACAAAAGGCGGGAGTATCAGACCTGTCGCAGAGCACTTAAGGCTGCTATTCGAGCAAGCAAATCCAAGTGTTTTCTGGAACTGTGCGACTCGGCGGACCACGCCCGTGGGGCAGTGCTTACAAAACTGTCGTTAAGCGTATTAACTGCCCCGGCAAACTTGCGCCGCTCGTGTCGGAGAGTCTAAAGCGGATCGTGGAACACCTGTTCCCATCGATGGACATGCCAACATTCCCAGACGCCGGCGACTCCCTGGCATGTTTCGCTCCGGTCACGGCGCATGAGATTCAGGAGGCGGCCGCAAGGGTAAAGACGTCGAAGGCCGCTGGCCCCGATAATATACCCAATAAGGCCCTGAAGCTCGCACTGACGTGCCGGCCTGACCTCTTTGCGAGGCTGTTCAGCAGGTGCTTGGCAGAGGGCGTGTTCCCGCCCAGGTGGAAGTTGCAGAGGCTGGTTCTGTTGCCGAAGCCCGGAAAGCCGCCGGACGACCCGGCATCTTTTAGACCAATCTGCCTCATCGACGGAGCCGGAAAGGTGCTCGAGCACTTATTATAGACGCCCTCTCTATATCAATTTATAATTTTTTTTGTTTTTTTACGCGCGAAGAGACGGTTGTAATCGGCACATAAGACCCGAAAAGGTTCATGTACCTCAAACTCCCTCCTTCGGAGATTTATTGCTAATGGAATAAAGGTTTTAGATGTTAGTCGAGGAACGTGAAAGTTGAGCTGTCCTAGCAATTAGGGGCTCTCAACGGCACCGTGAATTAGATTGTGCAGAAAGACGACATCAAGCATCGTTCTACGGTTAGCTAGCTAGCTAGGGAAGCTAGGTTAATTAATAGAAGTCTCTTAGAGTTAGACGGTAATCTCAGGTCGGCATCCTAGGATAAGCCACTTAGGGCGAAAAGCAAAACGTTTTTTTAAACATATTCAATTCAGTTAATATGAATTCCAAAATGAGGACTCCAAACGTAAGAACTATACTCCAAAATAAAGAACTAACGAAGTAACGAAGTAAAAAGAGTCTTCGTTACATAAGGGGAATCGAATTCCTTCGACCACCTTTTAATAAATCCAAGCATGCCTTTGGCCTTGTTAACCATGCAGAAAATATGTTCTCAGAACGAAAGCGTAGGATCTAGACACCTAGATCGTCAACTAGAGTTATTTATTCCAGCGCATTCAATAAGCATATATAATATTGTTTTAGCTTTCTCTCTTCCATGCTAACGGACGTGTTTTTTTTTTACTTGCGCTCTAGTTTTGAGTTAATTTTTGCATTAAAACAACCGGGGTTTTATTTAAATCTTGTATTTCGTGATTAATAAAGTTCCCGTTCACTTCGTGTGCATGCAGCTATTCTGTTTTGTGTATTTAATTGTTATTATTTTCACAATTTAGTTGTGCTGCCGCTGTTTGCTTTGCATTTTTTTGCATTCCTCTTTGTGCCTTCTTCGATTAGTTCGCGCCGTCGCGACAGCTAAACGTTAAGTTCGCTCCAACGTTCATCCGTTTACCCGCTCTTGTCGCTCGGACGGTGGTCGATGTATGAAGAAACATCGGTCAGCGTTACTGCTGCGAGGCCTGTCGCGAGGTTGAAAAAGAAATGATGTCTTTTATGCGGCAGACAAAGGGCGGTTTTAAAGACATATTATCGAGTTTTCGTAAAACTCATAATATGCTCTTGGCGCTGGACACTCAATTTAATAGCCTTAAACTATTAAATGAGTCTCCTAGGCGCAAAAAACCCGCAACTGGTCTGCAGCAAATAGGCGGATCTCAACAACCAGCGGCGGACTCCCAACAGCAGCCTCTCTCAACACAGCCCTCGACCTCAGAATTAAGTCAAAGAGTTCTGAGATCGAGTGGCAAGAAAGATTCGGCATCCGAATGTGTTGCGGGAGGGACAGTTCCTTTGGGGTCTCAAATATTGAACCCTTCAAAGCCCCGTTAATTTACCTGCTCAGGGTATCAGGCCCGGACAGATATTTGTTTCGCGGCTCACCCCTGCTCAGACATCGGAAGATGTTATTGCCTTTATCCAAGGCAAAGCTAGAGCTGAAAAAAAAGAAATAAAGGTGGAAAAATTCAAATTTTCTTATGCTAGGAATATTTCATCTTTTAAAATAAATGTCCCTAATGAACTCTTTGAAACAATATGCTCTACCAAATTCTGGCCAGAATATGTTGTCGTCGCTTCAAGACGCAGTTTGCGACAGTCTCAGTGCCGACTAACTTGGCGAACCTTCTCACGGCACTGGGCAAGGTGAAGATCGGGTGGTGCAAGTGCCCGATCAAGGAAGTGGATTCCCGCTCAAAGTATTTTAAATGCACCAGCAGGTGCAAGAGTCCGGTGGACAGAAGCAAGTCCTGCTTTAAGTGTGAGCAAGAAGGGCACAAAATTGCAGCGTTCACTAACCCAGTGAGTTGCTTCAGGTGCATCAGTAAGAACATGAAGGACGTCAACCACCAGGCTAGCAGCCGAAGCTGCCCACTGATGGAGTCCGCCGGAGCAGCTTTCGTATCATAGGCATGAAGGTGGTTCAATTAAACCTGAACCATTGTGCGGCAGCACAAGACCTGCTGTCGCAGTCTACGAGGGAGTGTGGCGCTGATCTCGCAGTGCTCAGCGAGCCTTACAAGGTCGGGACGAGCCCTAATTGGGCGGCCGACGGCTCGGGCAAAGCCGCCCTCTGGACGGGCGGCCTAGGAGCTACTCGCCTCTCCCAGGTACTCGCTTCGAGCGGGTTCTTCCGAGCGAAAGTAGGCCACTGGTGGGTCTACAGCGTCTACCTCGCTCCGAGCCTATCGCTGGCAGAGTTCTGCGTCAGGGTGGACCGATTGGCCACCGATGCCGGGGGCCGTCACCTGGTTATGATCGCTGGCGACTTCAATGCCTGGGCCGTGGACTGGGGCAGTACCTACAACAACGCCAGAGGCAGGTCTCTGTTGGAGGCCTTTGCCATGCTCGATGTTACGCTCCTTAATTCGGGGGGGCAACACACATTCTCCCGGGTCGGTGCTGGTTCAGTGGTCGACCTCACGTTTGTGAGCGGCTCTAGAGCCTCCCAGTGCGTATGGGAGCTCAGCGGGATATACACAGCCAGCGACCATGCCGCCATATTCACCAACCTGGCCCCCCACATGACGCCTGGTCCACGGTCCCACTCGAGACCGGTGAGGAGTTACAGAGCCGACACACTGGACGTACAGTTGTTCTCGGAGGGCATGGAGAGACTGGATGTCTCTGGCTCCGCTGAGCAGATGGCGGAAGATGCCATGCGGCAGCTCCAGGCGGTTTGTAATGGCTGCATGCAAGTCAGGAGTCCCACAGCCGCCACCGCGAGCCGGTGTTTTGGTGGAATCAGTCGATAGCCGACGCGCGGAGAGACTGCGTCCGATCCAAGCGACGTTACCAGCGGTCGGATGGTACCCCCTCCCTTCTAGACAAAAGGCGGGAGTATCAGACCTGTCGCAGAGCACTTAAGGCTGCTATTCGAGCAAGCAAATCCAAGTGTTTTCTGGAACTGTGCGACTCGGCGGACCACGCCCGTGGGGCAGTGCTTACAAAACTGTCGTTAAGCGTATTAACTGCCCCGGCAAACTTGCGCCGCTCGTGTCGGAGAGTCTAAAGCGGATCGTGGAACACCTGTTCCCATCGATGGACATGCCAACATTCCCAGACGCCGGCGACTCCCTGGCATGTTTCGCTCCGGTCACGGCGCATGAGATTCAGGAGGCGGCCGCAAGGGTAAAGACGTCGAAGGCCGCTGGCCCCGATAATATACCCAATAAGGCCCTGAAGCTCGCACTGACGTGCCGGCCTGACCTCTTTGCGAGGCTGTTCAGCAGGTGCTTGGCAGAGGGCGTGTTCCCGCCCAGGTGGAAGTTGCAGAGGCTGGTTCTGTTGCCGAAGCCCGGAAAGCCGCCGGACGACCCGGCATCTTTTAGACCAATCTGCCTCATCGACGGAGCCGGAAAGGTGCTCGAGCACTTAATAGAAACTCGCCTAGAGGAGGCGATCCGAGCAGCTGGCGATTTCTCGGCCGCGCAGTTTGGCTTCCGAAAGGCGAAAGGCCATCTCCAAGGTGGTAGATATCGCCAGGTCGGCAATAGCCGGAAAGCGGTGGAAAGGCGGCTCGAAAGAGTACTGCCTTGTGGTACCGCTGGATGTACGCAACGCTTTCAACACGGCGAGATGGAGCTTCATACCTCTTGAAGACGATGAGCAGCTACTTCGTGGATCGTACGTTGGAGTTTTCCACCTCCGACGGCGCGGAGTCGGTTGAGCTCTCCTGCGGTGTACCTCAAGGTTCCGTACTAGCACCGCTACTATGGAATGCGATGTACGACGGAGTGCTGCGCCTTTCACTGCCCGGTCGGTCTGAACTCGTGGGCTTTGCCGACGACATTGCGGTGGTCGTCGTGGATAAGGTGCTATTTCGTGCCGAAGAGACCTGCAACTCGTGCATCGTGGCCATCAGCTCATGGCTGTCGAGCGTAGGCCTGCAGCTAGCGGCACATAAGACGGAAGCCGGATTGGTAAGCATCAGAAAGAAGGTCAAAACTGCACCTCGCTTATGCCAGCACCAAGGCGGCATCCTTCCGGGCGCTGTCTCGGATCATGCTGAACCGCTGAGGCCCTAAACAAGGAAGTGGACTACTCCCTACGAGCGTGCAAGAGTAACCCTGCTGTACGCTGCTCCGGTCCGGGCGCACGCCAACACGACGCCCTCGTACAGCCGCGGAATGAATATGAAGCACCGGCTCGCCGCTCTGCGTATATGCAGCGCATTCCGAACAGTGTCTGACCAGGCGGCATTGTTCCTAGCCGGGACCCCCACTTGGATCTCCTGGCCAAGGAACAGGCCACCCTATTCGGGCGGCTGCACGGAAGAGCACTCCCACCGGCGGAGAAGAAGCTGAAACGCTCTGTTGTGAAGGCTGACACACTCCAATCCTGGCAAACCCGATGGGAGTCATCGACAAAAGGACGGTGGGCTCGAGGCTCGAGCCGTGGACCGGCAGAAAGCACGGCCAAGTGAATTGCTTCCTGACCCAAGTCCTGAGCGGCCATGGGTGCTTCAGAGGATACCTCCACACGCGCGGGCATGAGGACAGCGCTGCCTGCGCCTGGTGTGCAGACGGCTCCAAGGAGACCGCGGAGCACGTAGTGTTCTTCTGCGGGCAATTTGAGAGCGAGAGGAGCCGACTGAAGGAGATCCTAGGCGGCCAAAACAGTGTGGACAACCTGGTCGAAATTATGCTTGTCAGCAATGCCAATTGGCAGGCGGTGAGCAACTATGCTGCGACGGTATTGACCAGACTACTGGCGGAGAAACGGCGTAGGAGAGGCGTAACGGGCTAATGGGGGCAATGCTTTCGCGAAGTAATGCTTTGCGGCCGTACCGCGAGGGCTTCGTCTCCATTTTTTAGCCATATGCAACAATAGCACAACAATTTCCGACAGCTACACTATCGAGTCTGGAGTTCCACAAGGCAGCGCACTTGGGCCAACTCTATTCGTCCTTTACACAGCGGATATTCCCACGAATGACCGACTAAGAACATCCACCTTCGCCGACGACACTGCGATCCTTAGCCGCTTCAGATGCCCAGTCCGTGCAACAACCCAACTCGCCAACCACCTCGTGGTAGTCGAGAAGTGGCTATCTGACTGGCGTATTAAAATAAACGAACAAAAGTGTAAACACATAACGTTTACCCTTAACAGACAAACTTGCCCTCCGCTCTGTATGTATAGCACGCAGATCCCCCAAGTTAATGAAGTAACGTATCTCGGAATCCACCTCGACAGACGTCTAACATGGCGTAGACATATCGAAAGCAAGAAACTGCACCTAAAACTGAAAGCTAACAGCCTCCACTGGATTATAAACTCCCGATCGCCTTTGTGTCTGGACTACAAGGTCCTGCTCTACAACTCCACTCTAAAGCCAATCTGGACGTATGGCTCCCAGCTTTGGAGGAACGCGAGCAGAACAAACATAGACATCATAGATCCTGCGAACTATCACTGGGGCACCATGGTATATTCGTAACCAAAACATCCACAGGGATCTCGGCATTCTCGCAGTAAAAGATGAAATAGACAGGCAAAAAGCGTCCTACAATGTAAAACTCTCTGTCCACCCAAATCTTCTAGCAAGGGTCTTGACTCGGGTCTCCAGCCGAACCCGCCTGCACGTACAGACCTTCCAACCCAGCCATAATTTGTCAGGGCCAATGTTTCTACATGACTCATAGTTAGGTTATAGTATAGAATTTCATACACTTTGAGACACTTTGATATTGTTAGTCTCAAAAATGAGAAGATTCAACAAATAAAAGCAAAGTATAAAAAAAAAAAAACAACAAAAAAAGGGACATTAAGCAAGCTTTACGTAGGGTGCAGCAGGGTCACAAGCGCATCGGCTTTACCTTTAAGAAGAGTTTGTTCCTCTAACAAGATTTGAAGATACAAATGTTCAAGCCGAGCTAAGAGGGGAAAAGGCCTTGACTACAAAACACGATTTTTGTATAAATTGTGATCATAACATTTTAATGTATTACCCCAATGTAGAGGCTCTTCGAGCTCATCGTGCAGACATTTCCAACGACAAATTTAGTTGTTCTGCAAATTTATTAAGTTTTGTTTAAACCTGGACTCTTCCCCAGGAAGAGTACAATTTAAGCGATTTCGACATTAGTAAAAGAATTGATAGCAACTGTTTAAATGGTATCGGTAAAAACGGAATAGTTATATATTCTAAGCAGAGTACTTCGCAAAATGTGACACTCCTTTTTGAGACAAAAAAATCGCACAGCATCAGAGCCACCTACCAATCGATTGTGTTCAAATACCTTGACACGTAATTTATAATTGTTTATAGGAGTCAAGGATTTCCCTTACCAAAATTTAAATATCTGCAGGTTTTAATATCGGCAGGTCCTCAGCGAACGATGATTTGGAGGAAAACTTTAATGAATACAATCTTTTCACAATGAATAATTCTCCAACAACAAAACAACAAACAGTTGGATTCCAGAAGCTTTTGCTCTTACGTATCAAACCACTTGTTTGGTTTTTTCTTTAGATATAGCTTGTATGTCAGTTTAATTAGGAATTTATTTAATATACGAATATCGAACTAAAAATACCAATGAAACTAACGGTGTTCCTTAAATATACAAAATTTTAAATACACAATGCGTGGGTTTTGCCGATGTTAGTTTCTTTTTTTTTGTTTAGTATTACGGTTATTTATTAGTGTGATTATTATGGAAAACGCACGCATCAAGCGACTTGAATACTGTTATTATTACTATTATTGTTTTTATTATTATTACTATTATTGTTAGTACTATTATTATTTGTTAGGGAACGAGACACCCTGTATGCGCGCGAACAAGACACCCTTTATCTTTGTTTACCTTTTGCATTGTTCGCCGCTGCAGAGGAGCTTATCAGCAATATCAATGCAAGCATCCCACCACTTTTCCATAACTCCTAACTGTAACTTGTTTACTTCTTAAGCTAGTATAATCGTATGGCGTGTTCGCCGCCAAAGCTTAGCTCAGTCACATTTTGCCTTTCAAATAAATCGTACTAAAATTCGTTGATGACATTCATTGAGTACAAACGATAGTTGTCCGCCTGGCGCAACTACAAGAAAATTACTTGCGGTTTGTACGGCTCTCGGAAGAGCTGTATGCCTTCCAATCAGAAGCGGTTTGTACGGCTCTCGGAAGAGCTGTATGCCTTCCAATCAGAAGCCGATTGGGAGAACCCTGACGAGGATTTCGATGCATATGAGGAGAAACACTACGCTACACACGCCATTCTCAGCAATACTCTGGAGGAGTTAAGAAAGGAAGTCAGTTCAAACAGTATCGCAGCCACTGTTCAAGCCGCAGATACATCTCAGAGAAGCCATGTCGATTTTCAGTTCGAGCGAATTAAACTTCCGACCTTTTCCGGAAATTATGAGGACTGGAAACATTTTTCGGACATGTTTATTGGATCGATTGCTTCAAATTCGAGCCTGACGGATTGCCAACGATTTCATTATTTAAAATCGTACCTTCCCGGATATGCGTTCGCATTAGTTAAACATATTCCAGTTACTAATGAAAACTGTCGTGAAGCCTGGGATCGGCTGGGACAGCGATATAACAAACAATTGCTAATTATTCGGTCATTCTTAAACAGTTTTCTGACCCTCCCAAGTGCTATAAATTCAAATATCGGCACAGTGCGTAAAATTGCCGATGGTGCAGACGAAGTTATTCGTGGTTTACGAGCTCTTAACTGCGAAGAGCGAGACCCCTGGCTAATTTTCATATTACTTTCAAAATTAGATAGCGATACCCGTCAAGCCTGGGCTCGGTGCGCAGACTCCGAGGAAAAAGGTGTGACCATCAACCGATTTCTGAAATTTCTCACATCACGCTGCGATACCTTGGAGGCTTTTAACTTAGCTCGACCAACCCAAGCTCGACGCGCAGCTACAACGCACCACTCAGATACGCATCCATGACGGGAAGAGCCCAAATGCACATCGTGCCAGCAGAATCATCAACTGTTTAAGTGTCCTCAATTCATCGCACTCGACATTGCATCTCGACGGGAATTCCTCAAAACAAAGAAGCTTTGTTTCAATTGCCTCAGCCCTGCTCATATGGTGGGCACCTGCACATCGAGGCATACTTGTCGGATCTGCCGCCGCAAGCATCATACTTTGGTTCATGGCTCGGCGCAGCCAACTCAAAATGAACACCACGTTGACACAGCGAGTGTTGACAGCCGTGATCGACCATCAGTCTCACATGCGGGATCTACAATTGGCCACAATCAACCGATAGCTCGAGAAGGTCATCACTTGGGGAGCGTGCCTCCCGCGGAAAACAACTTTACACATCATACCCTGGAGAATCTTCCTGTTGCAGGTTCTCAGACTCTATTGCCAACCATCCTTGCTGACGTCATCGACGCCTGGGGAAACACTACAACCTGCAGGCTGCTCCTGGACACTGGATCTACAATAACTTTGGCATCGGAATCATTTGTTCAGCGAATAGGCGTGCGTCGAACGCACGCCCGGATTTCTATTCTCGGTCTCGCCGCCAACAGCGCGGGCGTTACCCGAGGACGCGCACATATCAAGCTGCGCTCTCGTCATTCGGGCCAAACTGTCGAATTGGTCTCGTTTATTCTCAACTCGCTGACTTCATCGCTCCCAGCCCAAGTTATTGACACCTCAACTTCTACGTGGAAGCAAATCTGCGAGCTTCCTTTGGCAGACCCAACGTTCTGCACACCAGGAGCAATCGATGTCATTGTTGGATCGGATCAGCTCTGGTCCCTATACACCGGAGAACGGAAATACTTTGGTAACGACTTTCCTATCGCTCTGAATACTGTTTTTGGTTGGATTATTGCAGGTTCTTACTCGGCCTGCGATGATTACCCCACTACTGCTGTTACTCATCACGCGGACCTAGACACAATGGTTCGCTCATTTATGGAGATGGACAGCATCGAGCCTAACCAGGCTCTGTTGGACGCCAACGATCCCACAGAGCGTCATTTTGCTGCCACCCACAAGCGCTCGACCGACGGGGTCTATATCGTCGAGTACCCCTTCAAGGAGAAGGCAGCGCCTATTGGATCGACGTTGCCACAGGCCATTAATCGCCTTTACTCGCTGGAACGGAAATTTCGTCGATCTCCAGAATTGAAGCAGCAGTACGAAGCTTTCCTGGTCGACTACTTGCGACGTGGACATATGGAACAACAACTGCTGAAACCATGTTCGCACGGAAGACAATCCTGCTGATTGTGCTTCTCGAGGACTCCATCCGTCAAAGCTTCTGGAGCATCGACTGTGGTGGAAGGGTCCATCCTGGCTGGCCACTGCGACCTCTGGGTGGCCACCTTCAACAAGCAAGTTCAGCGTATCTTCAAGCTTCGATATCAACACGGAGGAACGAGCCATAAAGCCCACAACTCTACATAACTTTCCGGATGAAAGTATTAACGAGTTCCTCATCCACAAATTCTCAAGCTGGACGCGTCTCATACGGATCTCAAGCTACTGTTATCGCTTCATTCACACTCTTCGATCTCATCAAAGGAATTCGGCACCATTCCTTACGTCTGAAGAGCTGCTGGCAGCACAACGCCGACTCATTCGACATGTCCAACAGAAGTTCTTTGCCATAGAATATGCGCAGCTAGACAACGGACGCCAGCTCAACGCTAAATCGCATTTAATCCGGTTCTCTCCGTTCCTGGATGATAATGGAATCATGCGAATCGGTGGGAGGATCGAGCAGTCTACACTCAATTACAATGCCAAACACCCAATCCTTATACCAAAGGATTCGCCACTAGCTGGATTACTTGTTCGACATTTTCATGTCTCCCATCTTCACACTGGAGTTGATGCAACGTTCACCAATCTCCGTCAGCAGTACTGGATTCTGGGAGCCCGCAATCTCGTCAGAAAGGCTGTCTTTCAATGCAAACGCTGCTTTCTTCAACGCAAAGGAACAAGTAACCAGATCATGGGAGATCTACCCATTCCTCGAGTTCGAGCTAGCCGCTGCTTTCAACATACAGGGCTTGACTACGCTGGACCGATCGCAATCAAGGAATCAAAGGGACGAACTCCTCGCATCGGAAAGGCATGGTTTTCTACTTTCGTGTGTCTCATCACAAAGGCACTACACATCGAGGTTGTTAGTGATCTAACTACAAAGGCTTTCATCGCAGCCTTTCAACGATTCATCGCCCGCCGAGCGAAGCCAACTGACCTTTATTCGGACAACGGAACCACATTTCATGGAGGCAAACAAACTTTGGATGACATGCGACGCCTGGCCATTCAACAAGCCAAAGATGAAGAATTGGCAGGATTCATCGCCAATGAAGGGATTTCTTGGCACTTTATACCCCCATCTGCTCCCCATTTTGGAGGGCATTAATAATAATTACACAGGCCGACAAAATTCTGACCCAGAAACCAGTATATACTTTTCCAAAGGTTTTCGGTGCGCTGAATCCGAATCCGAAGTCGAAATTTCCGAATTGGCTCTGGTTTCCGAGATATCCTTACCTAAAAGTGCAAAAACAGCGTTTTCTGCCTATATTTGAGGTTATGTAGCATCGAATTTGTCCTTTTACTGAAAATACTAAACAAACCATCTTAAAGTATATCCCTTGTCCTTTCAAATGCTGTTGAGTTTGATTAAATATCTATTTTTTTCGCTGAGATATCGTACTTTGAAATTTTCATGTTAACGAATTTACCTCAAAAAAAAACATTATGGATAGGCCCTATGAAGCAAACATTTTTCTTTGCACATAAAACAGCTTAAATCTGTTACTCGGGGGTTTTTGGGGTCGATGATCACGAATCCGGACTCAAATTTTCAAAATTCAAGATGGCGGATCCAATATGGCGGACCAAATTGGTAAAAAGTTACTGAATCAAGCTGAAACTGGGTATATGGGGGGTCTTCTGTTTAACAAACTGAGATAAAATTCTGAAATTTGATGATGAAATTTTATGTTAGATTTTTATTTTTTGTAAGTAAAAAATACAATATGGCGCCCATAAAACGACCATGAACGAAATCGCGGGGAACGTCAGGCAGCTCACTCGACAAAGAATACTCTATATCAATTTCAAAGTACGATATCTCAGCGAAAAAAACAGATATTTAATCAAACTCAACAGCATTTGAAAGGACAAGGGATATACTTTAAGATGGTTTGTTTAGTATTTTCAGTAAAAGGACAAATTCGATGCTACATAACCTCAAATATAGGCAGAAAACGCTGTTTTTGCACTTTTAGGTAAGGATATCTCGGAAACCAGAGCCAATTCGGAAATTTCGACTTCGGATTCGGATTCAGCGCACCGAAAACCTTTGGAAAAGTATATACTGGTTTATGGGTCAGAGGGTCGAGCTGATTTTGTCGGCCTGTGTTATTAATAATATTATTAATAATGCAAGGGCACCCTACCCGGGTGACGGGCCTGACACACCCGCGTTCCCTAGTCACGGCACGACCACGGATATCACAAGGACCAACGACCAGACGCAACCCTTTTGAATCGACGATCTCGGGCTGACGAATGCGGCATTCCGTTACCTTAGTAAGCAAGAGTGACATCTTGATGAAACGGCTTTCGGGATAATGTCTCATTCGCCTCCGTCCAAATAAAACTTAGCAAGTCTCTAAGTACGTTCGAACCGCTCGCCAATGGCTCGGCGGTGCAGGTGCAGTTGAGTGAACTCCTGCTTAGAGTCCGTCCTGGCTCTGAACACAGTTGCCCATGAAGCTCTGTGTCAACCCTCGCATGGACCTCACTGCTTGCATAGGGACCCATGGGGACACTTTCTGACTACTGCACATAGGCGGGGAGACAGCGGCTTAGAGTTTGGACCAAACCACACAAGATGATCAGCGCACAACAAAATAAGGACAATGAGGGAGAAGTATTCAGGAAGAGCGGCCTGATGGCAAGAACACCGGACAACAACGCGACGACAATGACCCACCCAAGCCCTAAGGAGGGGGAGAAGGACAAAACAGAGGTCGAAGGTGAAATAACCCCCCACCCGCCGCAACCGACTGTTCGGTTAACACAGACCTCGACGTCAAGCTCCCCACGTCAAGAGCTTATATATAAGATGCAGGCGTTAGAAGAGAAGGCCTTATCGCAATGCAAAGCAAACCTAAGGAAGATGAAGAAGGCAATGCAAAAACAAAGGAACATCAGCATGGACGTCAAGGACGGTACCTCAGAAATGAGTGAGCTCTTTGATGTAATGGAAAATTACCGATCGAGCTGGAAAGCTGCTGAACTGGAGCGCTCAAGGGAACCGAGGAAAGCCATAGGAAATATATCTGAAAATGGATCAAGCGAAACACCCGTCTCGACACTTAAGAAGAGGGCGGCCACTAGCCCGGCTGCGGAAGAGCCGAGCAAGAAAGTCAGGAATAGGCAGGCAAATGACGGATTTCAAACGGTCAAATATAAGAAGGGGAAAAAGGAAAGCAACACTAAAGAAGTTGACGCAGGGCACAGTGTAGCTGAAAAAACAAAAGACAAGCCTAGCGCAAGAACGCGCACTCGACCAGAAGCTGTGCTAGTTAGACTAGCAGAGGGAAGAAGCTACGCCGAGGTGCTGTGCAATCTGCGTAAAAATCTGAAACCTGAGGACTCCGACAGTAATATACAGTCGGTCAGGAAAACAAAGTCAGGTGATATGCTTTTGGAACTTTCCAAAGGAAGCCAAACGGACAAACTGTGCGAACAAATCAAGAAGACACTTAAAGAGGGCGCAACAGTGAAGACCATGAAGCAACTGGTCAAACTGGAAATCAGAGACATCGACAGCATCACACAAGAGGATGAAATAATATCAGCAATTAGAGAAGGAATAGGCGACACAAGCCAAGACATCACAATACATCTAACAGGAGTTAATAGGTCTGAGCAACGGCGAGCCTTTGTTACACTGCCTTTTAAGGACGCGTCGAAGATATTGATGGAGCAGAGAGTGAAAATAGGATGGACCCGTTGGCGGGTTAAGCGGTGTCTCGACATAAAGAGATGCTTTAAGTCCTTCGGGATTGGACATGTGCAAAAGGACTGCAGCGGACCGGACAGGAGGGACCTCTGCATCAGATGTGGCGAAAGTGGACATAAAATGAAGACATGCGCAAAGACTCCGAGATGCTGTATCTGCACATCAGAGAACAGGAGCGACGTTGGACACCTCCCTGGATCAGCGAACTGCCCTAGCGTAGCCAGAAAAGGAAAGCCATGAAGATTCTTCAAGCAAATATGCATAGAAGCAGAACGGCAAACGACCTGCTGCACCAAATTGTGCTGGAAAACCAAATCGACGTGGTTATCATCAGCGAACAATACAGGAGACGAGAGGAAGGTTTTTGGATAGAAGACGATACAAAGACGGCGGCAATATGGATCCCCGACCCTACCACGGTTCCACACGGAAATGACAAAACAGGAAGATGCCATGTACTAACACAGACTGGACGATATTCAGCTGCTATTTGACCCCAAGTGACGATATTCAGACTTTCCAGACGAAACTTGACTGTATTGAAGACAACGCAAGGCAAATAAGAGGTGACATAATAGCAGGAGATTTTAACTCCAAAGCACAAGAATGGGGAATGCCATTAACCGACTATCGAGGCCGTATAGTTCTCAACATGGCAGCAAGTCTAGGAATGCTAACTGCGAATTTAGGGACAACTGCAACATTCAATCGACTAGGCAACCAGGGTACAATCCCTGACATAACGCTAGTGTCAGAAAACGACGCACACAAAATCAAAGACTGGAAGGTTATCGACACCTACAACGGAAGTGACCATAACTATATAACGTTTGACATAACAGGAAACTCAGTGACTACCGTAGCACCGAAGAGAAAAGGGTGGAATGTCAATCGTCTGGACAAAGCGCGGCTGATACAAGAGATCGACGCAAGACAAAACCGGCAGAGTGGCGGAGATATAGTTGACCATAACATGGCAACGATAAAGCGGGCCTGCAACGCTGCAATGCCAAAATTGGGCAACCCTCGCAGACAAGGACAAGAAGTGTATTGGTGGACAGAGGAGATAAAGGCTCTTAGAGAGACTTGCATTAAAAACAGACGCCGCCTCACCAGAGCTAGACGTAGAGGAGAGTTTGCTGAACAAGAAAGTCTATTTAAGAAATCCAAGAAGGTCTTAAATACTGCCATCCGGAAGAGCAAAACAGAGAAATGGAAACGCCTCTGTGACGACGTCAATACTGACCCAAATTGTGATGAAGAAGCTGAGAGCAAAAAGTACAACACCGGAACTGGAGGAAGGACAATTGGACCACATAGTCAAAGCACTATTCCCCGATCACCCAAACAGCTTCTCGAGAACTACCTCACCAAACGCAGAAGAACAAATCGAGCTGTTCACATTGGACGAACTACAGAGAGCGGCAAAAACATTAAAAAAGAGAAAGGCCCCAGGGCCCGACAACATTCCAACAGAGGTCCTAACAGTAATTGCGGAAAGCAGACCCCAAATCCTGCTGGATATGTACAATGAGTGCATTACCAGCGGGAAATTTCCAGACGTCTGGAAAGTGCAGCGCCTGGTGCTGATAAGCAAGGGAAAGGGAGACCCCTTAACTCCATCGGCTTATCGACCACTGTGCATGCTAAACACAACCGGTAAACTACTAGAGAAAATGATCAAGCCGCGACTGTCAGCAGCGATCGAAAGAGCGGGTGGTCTCTCCCCGAGGCAGCATGGCTTTAGACCAGGCAGGTCAACCATTGGGGCAATAAGCGAGGTCGTTAGCCAAGCGCTTACCAGCCATCAAGGCAACCATTTCTCTAGACCGGTAGTACTACTAGCAACTCTTGACGTGAAAAACGCATTTAACAGCGTTAAATGGGGAAATATAATTGACGCTTTGAAAAGACGATTCCAGATCTCAGGATATCTTATGCGGATAATACAAAACTATCTTTACAACAGACGGCTGCTGTATCAAACAAAAGCAGGACAGAAATGCATAGAGATAACTTCAGGGGCAGCGCAAGGATCTATACTTGGACCGGAGTTATGGAACATCAGCTACGACGAAATTTTACACCTAGAAATGCCTGACGACACGTTTATCGTGGGATACGCAGACGACATTGTCGCAGTCATTACAGCTCGAAATACCGACTACGCACAGCGTAAGCTGACACAAGTAATGACGCGGGTCAAAAGGTGGCTGAATCCACACGATCTACAACTAGCGGACGAAAAAACCGAGATACTGATAGCTTCCAGAAAAAGGATACCACTAGAAATAGATATGACAGTTGGGGAAAACACAATAAGGACGCGGAAGGTTATAAAGTACCTAGGAGTTAGACTGGACTCAAAACTGACATTCAGCGCACACATTCAAGAGACGAGGAAACGGGCGACCGAGACGACGAAGTCGCTTAGCGGACTCATGGCAAACGTTGGCGGCCCTTTACAATCAAGGCGGAGACTGTTGATGGAGGTGAGCAACGCGATCATGCTGTACGGATGTGAGGTCTGGGAAGGAACCCTTGAGACTGCCATCAGGTCAAACCCCTTACTGGCGGTGCAGAGAACCATGGCTCTACGAATCGCGAGCGCGTATCGAACGGTATCCGGTCCGGCTGCATCAGTAATTGCAGGCGTGATACCAATCGACTTAGTATCAAATGCGAGAAAACGGATCTATGAGACGAGACAAGCTGGAGAGACGACGAGAGCGCTAATCGAAAGAAGCAAAGAAGAAACCCTCCAGCAATGGCAGGAAACATGGGCAGCTGAAGAAAGGGGAAGATGGACTGCTAGGTTGATACCTAACCTGGTAGCATGGACTAAAAGAAAACACGGAAAGGTGGATTACTACACCACACAGATGCTGACAGGACATGGGTACTTTGGTACCTTTCTACACACGGGGGGGGTTAGTGGGTGCAAGGCCCACATACCTTTTTTTTGCGACGGCAGAAAAGGATGCGTTAGGCATTACCCCTCCTCAACCAAAAAAAAAAAAAAAAAAATATATTAGTACTACTAATATTATTAGTATTTATGAATGTCTGTCAGGGCGATCCTTCCGCAAAGATATCGGCAGGTTGATGGAAAATATATGTGTTCCCACGGCTCAGAGCAAACTCCGAAAAAACACCACCCAGGGTCGAAGAAGAAGAACGAAGGGGGCGTCGGGGTGGCTGCAATAATGCCCGCGGTAAAAACGCCCGCGGGCGTTATTTAAAAAAAAGTACAATAACGTTCGCGGGCAATTATCCTATAATTCTTTGATTCATTTTTCAATGCCATTTTCAGAATTCACTTACTATAGATATATATAGTGTAAGTTATAATCTCGAAAGTTAAATTTCATCTTTAAAAATTCTTCATTCATTAACTAATTATTGACTAATTATTAATTATTAACTAATAATTAACAGAAACAAAAAACCGCAACCACTTTTACACATACGCAAAATGTGTATTACAACTCAAAAAGGCAGCCAGATCATCATTTGGGCAGCTAAATACAACCAAGGGAATCTCCTACGCCGAAGCACTAAGAACAGGTATGGAAAATCCACCCCAGCTTCACTCAGAAAATGCTCAGCAGGTTCCAGGGCAGCCGCAAAGCAAATTGGAATCTATGATGTTCACCATGCAACAAAGTATGATGGAACTTATGTCATTCATGAAAACAACCATGCAAACCTTTGTTCAGAACCAGAACATGGTAATTCAGTTGCTTGTAGCACAACAGTCCAAATAATAAATGACTAACCTACGTAAATCCATGGGGAATGCCAACGGCATTTCACTGCATAAATTTGAAATAACTCAATTCCTAAACCTTGCGACCCCACTACCCAAGGAGGGGGGCCAGAGTGCAGTCCTCCAGATCAACAAGGAGGCAGAGGACATCCTTTATCCGAGATACGGGAAGATGGCGTGGGGCATGGGGAGCGTGTACCTGCGCCTCAAAAAACGCCATCCCGGGGATAAGGATGCTCACACCCTGAAGGCAGGCGAGGTGGAGAAGGACTTAGGTCTGGAAACCATCGTGGACGCCGCCCAGGGACTCTCACTGGACGAGGACGCGGAGGACGGTGACCTGACGTTGACAGTCAACCCGTCGAATGGAGTTGAGCATTCTAATAAGCGCCATAGCACTACCGGATCTCTCATCTGACCACTCGCCTTTGTTGATAACCCTTCTTCAAAGCCCAGAAATTGCGGACCACCCCTACAGGCTGACGATGAAATACAGAAAGTATGTGAGTTCCCACATTGAGCTAACTCCCCAACTAAATATCGAAGCGGACATCGACTGCTCCTCCTCCGCCCTGGAAGAGGTACTCGTCACAGCAGCCAGGATCTCAACCCCTATACGGAAAGATGGGTAATTTAAGAAGTTCAAAACCAACCGGCAAATAGAACAGCTGGTTCAGGAAAAGAGGCGTCTGCGACGAGCGTGGCAAACCAGCAGATCGCCATGCTGAAAGCAACGTCTTACTGAAGCCACCCGCAATCTAAACCGGGCCCTGAAGCAAGAAGCTGAAAATGAACAACTTAAATATATTGGAAAACTCTCGCCAAATAGTACAAAGCATCCCTTGTGGAGGGCTCACCCAAATCTAAGCTCTCCAATTGAAACCGTCACCCCTATAAGGAATTCTTCAGGGTGTTGGGCCCGCAGCGACAAAGATAGAGCCGAATCATTTTTTGCCTTACATCTCAGAGGCGTCTTCCAGCCGAACCCCGCAGCTAATGATTATGTTCCTCCGCAAATCCACCTCGAAACTGAATCCACGCCAACTACATTTCAGCCGAACGAGATCACAAAAGTCATCAGGGAGCTAAAACCAAAAAAGGCTCCAGGCGGTGACCTAATAACTACAAAAATGATAGTGGAACTTCCGTACTGTGCTATTGAGGTCATCTGTAAACTCTTCAATGGAATCATAAGTCTCGGCTACTATCCAAGGAAATGGAAAAATCAATTATTATAATGATACCGAAGCCCAGAAAAGATCACACGATTCCGTCATCTTACAGACCAATAAGTTTATTATCATGCCTGTCCAAATTATTCGAAAAATGCCTTCTAACGCGCATAATATCATATATGGGAGCCCACAACATTATCCCAGCCCATCAATTTGGCTTCAGAGAAAAAAACGGAACTATAGAGCAAGTAAATAGAATAACATCAGAAATTCGCACAGCCTTCGAACATAGGGAATATTGCAGCGCGATATTCCTTGACGTATCTCAAGCATTCGACCGCGTCTGGCTCAAAGGTCTCATGCATAAAATTAAAACACACTTGCCCGGGTACACTCATAAACTCCTTGAATCCTACCTCTACAATAGAGCCTTCGCAGTAAGATGTAACACAACAATTTCCGACAGCTACACTATCGAAGCTGGGGTCCCACAAGGTAGCGCACTTGGGCCAACTTTATTCGTCCTTTACACAGCAGATATTCCCACGAGTGACCGACTAACAACATCCACCTTCGCCGACGACACTGCGATCCTTAGCCGCTTCAGATGCCCAGTCCGTGCAACAACCCAACTCGCCAACCACCTCGTGGTAGTCGAGAAGTGGCTATCTGACTGGCGTATTAAAATAAACGAACAAAAGTGTAAACACATAACGTTTACCCTTAACAGACAAACTTGCCCTCCGCTCTGTATGAATAGCACGCAGATCCCCCAAGTTAATGAAGTAACGTATCTCGGCATCCACCTCGACAGACGTCTAACATGGCGTAGACATATCGAATGCAAGAAACTGCACCTAAAACTGAAAGCCAGCAGCCTCCACTGGATTATAAACTCACGATCGCCCTTGTGTCTGGACTACAAGGTCCTGCTCTACAACTCCACTCTTAAGCCAATCTGGACGTATGGCTCCCAGCTGTGGGGGAACGCGAGCAGAACCAACATAGACATTATACAGCGAGCCCAATCAAAGATCCTGCGAACTATCACTGGGGCACCATGGTATATTCGTAACCAAAACATCCACAGGGACCTCGGCATTCTCGCAGTAAAAGATGAAATAGACAAGCAACAAGCGTCCTACAATGAAAAACTCTCTGTCCACCCAAATCCTAATTAACTAATTTGGCCTTTTACATTTTTGTAGAAATTTGTCATTCATGCATATAGTGTGATCTGCTCCGGAACATTTCAAACAGTGCCTTAGCTGTGGCGTTAGCCACTGCTTTTATGGCGTTTCAAAGTTTTTACTGTATTTTAAACTTCCTAATACCGTAAAAGCAGTGGCTCACGCCACTGCTAAGGCACTGTTTGCTATGTTCCGGAGCAGATCAGAGTATGAATGACAAATTTCCAAAGTAGATGATCTGCCCGCGGGCGTTATTGCACTTTTTTGTGTAATAATATACGTAGACTTTATTTCACAATTTTCGTGGGCCTTATTTCATTTTTTTGTAATAACGCCCACGGTCATTATTGCATTTTATTTTGTGAAATAACGCCCGCGGGCGTTTTTACCTCGGGCGTTATTGCAGCCACCCGGGTCGTCTTGGGAAATTAAAGTTTTATTTGGCTGCTTACATAAAATAGTAATCTAAGCTTAAACATAGAGCCGTGCTTCCGCCCGCTTTACTCCACTAAATCGAGGGCGGAAGATCGACGGCGGCCGACTGCGGAGTCCGGATTTGACCCGATGCACTAGCTCTGAGCGCGGGAGCACACGAGGAGGTGAGTGCTGGAGCACCAGAGGGGGCGAGAGCAGATGCGCTTGGCCAGGGAGCGGTGCAAGAGTGCTGCGTAGTGGCCGAACCGAACCGATCGGGCGAGCACCGCCAATAAAGGTGCCGAGGAGTGGCAGAAGAGTGCCGAGCAGCGGCCGAAGATTGCTGAAGAGCGGGAGCATTGGCACGCTCGATGGACGGAAACACGATTGGCCTCGGGGGTACAGTGGGCCCCTCATGTAAACAATGAATAAGAAAGGGGTTAAACGTGCGAACACGCGCATTTAGCTTAGGCGCGTGCCAAGGTTCAGCTCTTGCTAGCGGATCTTGATGAAGGAAGGAATCGAGCAAGGTTCTTGAAGCCGAACCTAACCGAGGCAACATAGGGTATCATAGCAGCGAATCGCGAGGACCCAAAATAGGTAGGAATGCACACAGACCCTCCACACAGGGTATTACAAAGGCGATTATCCCGCGCAAGCACCGCTGAGTCACACACAGACCCTCCACATAGGGTTTTTCCGAATCCGACTAGCCGTAGAAGCAACGCGGAGTGACAATTTCTCACTTACAGGAATTACCAGACTCCTCGAATAAAACTAAATTAAACCGAATATCTCTGCTCTCTTTACTTGGTATTTTCGGGACACGAGGGGTGCGGAACTCATAAATTTCTGTGTGAATCCCGACCTCGGGAGCTAGGTCGTGGATGCAAAAGTGGATCGCTACAATAAATATAAGTAAATATATATATAAAATTCTTGAAGACATTGATGAAAAACCTTATAACCCCCTTATAAGTAAAGTAATGCTATGCAATAATGGGATTTAAATTGTCGGCATTAGAAAAATACATATACTTACTTTTGATGTATGTGTGTCCAATTATCGGAAACCAGGCTTAATAGTGAGGTGTACCCAACAAAACTTGAAGCCACCGAATTAATAATTAAAATCTGGTCACTTTCGGTGAATATTGAATTGTTATTGAGCATTGCTATCTTAAGCAAATAATTTATCTTTTCATGTTGAGCTGGACACCGAGCCAGCATTTTTAATAAATAGGTTCGTTCACTTTGAGGTCGAGGTTTGGGAAATTGTATTAAGCGTTCCAGTCCAAACATCCATTCCTTCATAGAACCCAATTTAAAGACTGGACAGAAGTCCTCACTGGGTACACTAATATTAATATTGTATTAATAATTAAAACAAATCAATGCAAATAATACGTACCGATTTTCAAAATTAGGATTAGAACTGTTAAGCCACAATTCAAAGTTTTTTCGTGCTGCATTAATACATGGCAAATAACCTGCACGGCATAGAAATGTTTTAGATAATTTTCGAAAATCTTTTTTCCAAATGACTTCATTATGTTTTGGAGGACCCAAATCTTCATACATAGGAGCCAACAGAGCTATCACATATAACTGAAAATAATCAAGGTTATAAAAGTATGTTTTCTTTCCATTATTAAAAGTCAACCTCAAACTTTTTATAAACTGAAGACATTTCGATACGGCGTCCAATTTGGTCAATAAATGTAAATACTGGATTCCAAACAACATGATTGCGTTCATTTCTTATAAATAATGTCATATTTAATGCAGTTTCAAAGTTTAAGTCTCCAGCATATGCTAAGTTCCAGGCATCATGAAGTAATTTCGCTCTTAAATTAAAGTAAAAGAAAATAAATATTTATAGATTTTGAATACCCGCAGAGCTTGTTTAGCTGTTAGTGGTAAGGGAAGAGACATTGTAATGCCTTCATTTGCATCATATCATATTTTTATAACCCTGCAGGGTATCACAATTATGGTCAGAAGTTTGCAACGCACAGAGGGAGACATCACCGTCCGTAGTAAGAGTATATATTCTTGAGTCTTGAATAGAAAAAATAAAAAAAGTTATACAAAAGGGATAACTTAGCCTGTCGCAATATTTTAATCTAATTTGAGAAATGCCCATGTTGTATTTTCTTGTTTAATTTGGGGTCTAGTTTTACAAAAACCATACTATACAGCATTAATTGAAAAATTTTTTAATATTGCTGTTTTACAAAATAAATTCTTCTGCTTAAAGATTTGAATGACTTCTGTTTGTAGGGGGGCTAATCGAATCCTCCAAAATAAGCTGCGATCAAATAGGATGAAATGCAGGAATTTCACTCCCACGGCGCAAAACGAAATATCTCCAAGAAGGGAACCGAAGGCATCAGAAAAAGAACAAGAGGCGGGGGCGTCGTGGGCATTCAGTGTTTATTCTGCGCATTCATACATGGAACTAATCTCATTTAAAAACTAAAGCCGCTGATGTGAGCGCGGGAGATCGACGGCGGCCGATCGCGAAGTCCGCAACCCGATCTCGAGCTCCGAAGCGAGCGCAAAAGAGAGGCGAGCGCGGACGAGAGCGAAAGCTCTGTGCGCAGAGGCGGCACAGTGGCCCCTCACATAAACATCCCGCCACCCCTTGCAATCACTCGGGTTGCAACATGGTCCTTGTTATGGCTGGTGGCAGGCTCCGCACACGACCCATCCAAACACGGTGCTATGGGCCACCGGCAGTCCGTCCTGGATTCTCATGAAGCCTGGCTGCATCAGTTGCGGATACATGTCCGCGCCCAGGACCACAGATATCGCTGCGGGTAGAGCTCCCGAACTGGAGTGCGAACGCGCACCCGACGCTCAACCTTGAAGGCCACATCCAACTGGACACTGGTGTAATTCTTGGCGCTCACAATTGCCGAACACATCCGCTCGTCCCCAACGCTGGTAGTTGGCAGACGGAAAGCAGCCGCTAGAGACGCGTCGATGCAGCTCGTAGCCGTGCAAGGGTCGATAAGCGCCGCCGTGTCGAAGACTTGAGTCACAGTATGGATCCGCACCAGAGCCGTTGGAAGAAGGTTGACGCTATCCCGCTGCAGCAGCGACGAAGCGGTGGCCGCGCTGTGCGGCATACTCGAACGGGCGGCGGACCACTGCCTAGGTCCGGCGAACGAGGGCTGTTGCGTAGCCGAAGCAAGACGTGGAGTGGCGAAGGCAGAGGGGCGGCTGAAGCACGCCTTGGAGCGGAGGACGAGGGCCCTGGAGCGGCAGAAGCACGCCGTGGAGCGGCACCCTAGGGCTGAGTAGCGCCTGAAGAATTCCGCGAGTGGGCGCCCGGTGACCTGAGCCAAAAGCTGCTCGGAAAGATGTGACGTGGAACATTGGAGTGGACGGGAGACTGGTTATTGAGGGCAGACGGGTGCGTCCATCGGAAGGAGAACGACCTTTTCTATGGGACGTTTTATTAGTCCCCGCGCAGTGCGGATGTCGACCACACAGATATGTCCATCGGATCCTGGAAACACTGCGTCATTTCGCCCTAATCGCCACTTATTGGACGGCAGGCTGTCTTCCTTGACAACCACCATGTCCCCGACACGGAGATCTCTAGTGGGGGCTCGCCACTTGTTTCGCTTATGGAGTTCCTTGAGGTACTCTTCCTTCCATAGCAGACGAAACTGCTGATGTAGAGCCTTCAGATGTTGCCAGCGGTTTATGATGGTCGTGGTATCCCCCTTTATCTCAGGTTCAACTATTGCTAGGAGTGGCCCTCCAACCAGAAAGTGCCTAGGAATAAGGGCTAAAAGGTCACCGGGGTCTTCGGACATTGGCGCGAGCGGACGAGAATTCAAGCACGCCTCAATCCTAGCCAGAAGCGTGGACAGCTTTTAGAACGTGTATTTCCGCGTGGACGTAGACTTGTAAAACAAGGTTTTGAAGCTCTTAACATAGCCTTCCATGTGGGGGCTCCAGGAGGGATGAAATCCCAAAGAAGCTGCTGGTGGCTATAGGCACTCGTCGCAGCGCCTTTGAGAGCCTGGAGGAAATCGCGGGAGAGTAGGCTGGCCGCACCCACAAAGGTCTTCCCATTGTCCGACTGAACTTGGCGGGGGCATCCTCTTCGGGACACGAAACGGGCGAAAGCGGCGAGAAATTTTTCAATCGTGAGGTCGGAGGTCGGCTCTAAATTGATGGCCTTGGTGGAGAAGCACACGAATACCAACCCATATCCTTTGGTAATGAGGCAGGCTCGTCCCGTGTAGTTCTTAATGTCGAAGGGGCCGGCATAATCCATACCGGTATGTGTGAAGGGGCGCGAGAAGGACGTCCGCTCTTTGGGTAGTTCTCCCATGAGTTGAGTTTGCAACTTCTTTTTGTGGATAACGCATACCTTGCAGGAATGGATAACGGACTTGATCAAGTTCCTCACTTTCGGGATCCAGAATTTTGAACGGATCAGACGGATCATCAGCTGATTACCGCCGTGCAGCGTTATGCGATGGGCAAAATGAACGAGGAGTCGAGACAGATGGCAGTTATATGGAAGAATAACCGGATGCCGTTCGTCATATTGGAGAAGTTCGGAGGCTGTAACCCGGCCACACGCTCTCATGAGTCCTTGAGAATCCAGAAACGGGTTCAGGTTTTGAATCCGACTGGATGCTGGCACTGGCCGCTCTTGTGGCTTACACAGTCGATATCAAGGCTGAAGTGCCTGCGTTGTGTGACGGAAAATAGGAGAATTTCGGCCGAAGCAACTTCAGTCGACGTTAGGTGGTTCTCGAATGAAGACGTGGTCTTTCGCGAGCGCTGGATGAAGCGACGAACATAGGCGAGGACTCGCAGCGCCTTATTGAAAGTAGAAAAACGCTCAAGAATATCTTCCGGAGGGGCCTTCGCAACGTGGACCTTGACTGCTCGCTTTTCCAGTTCAGTCTCGGGGGAGTCATTGGCTGGAATGGGCCACTCGGAGCCAGGAAGGGCAATGCCACCACAGTTGACTGTCAGCAAGGTCTTGAAGAGCTACCCCCCGGCTAGCGAGATCTGCCGAATTATGTTCGGAGCGGACATGTGCCCATTTCTCCACCTTGGTGAACTGAGTGATCGAGGTCACCCGATTTGCCACGAACGTTGTCCAATGGCACGCCGTCCTGTGCAACCAGGCGAGAACAATCGTAGAGTCCGTCCAACAGTGGAGGGCGAACGTAGGGCCGGGCATCTTCGGAAGAGTCGCGTTGGTCATCTCGGAAAACAACGGCTCCGCACAACTCCAGCCGCGGGAGCGACACCGTTTTGACTGGGGTCACCCGTGTCTTTGCCATCAGCAAGTTCACCACTACCGTGGACCCGATCTCCACTCGGACGTAGATGGCAGCGCCATATGCCTTTTGCGAGGCGTCACAGAACCCATGATGTTCTACCTTCAAGTGAGGTCGGAAGCCGACCCAGCGGGGGATTCGGATCTGATCGAGCGCCGAGTAATCTTCCAGGAAGTCAACCCATCTTTTGCAGAATTCCTGAGGGAGGACATCGTCCCAGCCCAGATCCTGGAGCCAAATGTCCTGCATAACATCTTTGCCCGGACAATGAAGGGGGCTAGCCACCCGGCTGGATCGAACGAGACAGGACCTGACGCTTTGAGAACGAAGATCGCGAGGTCAATTCTGGCGGAATGAAGAAAAATTCATCCGACGTCGCCTTCCACCGCACGCCGAGAGTTTTGGCCGTGCTCTCTGCGTCGATTTCGAGGAAGTCAGCCCGAAGGAGATGGTCAGTCTGGATGTTTGACAAAATCGCCTTGCTGTTGGCTGTCCACTTACTATGTGGGAACCCTGCCGAACCCAGGGCCCCCTCGAGCACTCGGATAGCTGCCTGCGCCTCAGTCTTTGAGTCTGCACCAGCGAGAACGTTGTCGACGTACACGAACTGTCGGATAATCTGACTCGCCTGCGGATACCTCGACTCTTCGTCTTCGGCGAGCTGTTGCAGGACGAGAATCACTAGGAATGGAACGCAATTGACCCCGAAGGTTACCGTTTTCAATTCATAGTCGCGGATATCTCCATCGGAGTTGCGAAACAAAATGCGCTGGAGTGGAGTATGCTTGGAGTCTACCCAAATCTGCCGGTACATCTTCTCGATGTCAGCATTGAAAACAAACCTGAAGTATCGCCACTTTAAGATTTGTATAGTCAGGTCGGATTGTAAGATCGGGCCCGCGTAAAGAATATCATTCAGACTAGTCCCGTTTACGGACGGGCTAGAAGCATTGAAAACTACGCGCACTTTAGTAGTTCTGCTTTCGGGCTTGAGAACAGCGTGATGTGGAAGGTAGTACGTGGCGGAACTGCTCGTCGTAGAAACCTCGGCCATGTGTCCTAAGTCGAGGTATTCTTGGATCACCGCGTCATACTGGGCTTTGAGGAGAGGATCCCTTTTTAGGCGCTGCTCGTTGCGGAGGAACTGAGCTAGAGTGAAGTATCGTGAAGATGCTAGCTCGGAACCCTTATGCTCGGGGTCGCGCAAGGGGACCGTCACAACATACTTGACCCGATGGTCCCTTCTGGTGGTTTGTACGAAATTTTGTTCGCAAAACGTATCAGACTCAGGGACGTATGTGTGGGTCCTTCCTCCACCTACCAGAATTTGGTGAGGAGCTGGTCCAGTGAGTCCTCGAGGGCGCATCTAACTCGCGTGGAGAAGGCGGACACCCTGCGTGGGGTTGCCGAATGGACTGGGCCTGTCAATACTCATCCAAAAATGAATGGCCGGTCAAATCGAAAAGGTACTCAACTTAGTGGACTGATCGGCCACGGTTTGGTTCAGGCCGGACACTTGATTTTGGGAAGCTTTAACGAAACCATATATACCAGGAGACAATCCCAAGCCTCGACATTAATGGAGGACATGCGTAAGGCAGTGAGGCAACTCTGAACGGTGCCTTGTAGCTCTTTTAGAGCGGCTCCGGACTCTTGGGGAACAGTCTGGATGCTGAAGAGGATCTTCAACTGACTGTTGACCAAAGACCGCCAATTTTCGAAACGATCGATCAGGCCTTGCCACGCTGAGACGAAACCTTCATTGGTTAGCGGGGCCTTACAAACAATGGCGTGCGCGTCGCCACTTGTTTTCGACAACAGGTGGAACAACTTTTCCACCGGTGTGAGCCCCGAGTTGCGGATATATATGGCGGTGAACAAATCTCTGAAGGTGGGCCACCGAAGATAATCACCAGAGAACACTTCAGTGTCCACTGGCGGTAGCCGGCAGCCAGTATAAGTGTGCAGTTGGCTGGGTGCGGAAGCCTGAGCAGACTGAGAGGCGGCTTTCTGTATGAGCTCTTGGAGACACACCTTTCGTAGACCGAAAAATAATATTCGTATTTGGACTGGAGTGTTAGTCCTACCGTTGAACTTTCAGCGGATGCCGCAAGAAGATCAGAACAGCTGTCGTAATCTCTCTCCACTTTTTCCCACAGTGCCCGGATCTGATCGCAACGCACTTGACACATGTGGGGGGAGAGGCTGGTCGTTTCTGGGGTGCCCAGAGTGTGGATATTGGCCTCAAATTGGCTCACACGGTCCATAGTGGCACGGCGGTATCGATGCGGCTTGAGCCATTTTTGTGGTCGACCGAGTTTGTTTTGTCGATAGACCTGGGCTGGTATTTAAAGAAATGTCGCTACTAGCCCGTGGATTGCTAACGAGGGACTTTGATTTCGGATGAAAGCGCCGCGGAGATGCGGATTGGGACCTGTCCAAAGGGATTGATAGGATCGTACGCGGCTTTTTGTCGTCTCCCGTGGGAATTCTCCGAATCGAATTCTGCCGATTAGCGTTAGTCGACGAGCGTGAGCCACAAGCGTCTCGTACGGAGCAGAACAGTCACACTAATGCTCTTGGCGCGATCAGAAGCGGCGACTCGGCCCAATGAAGCCGGTTGAAGTTAATAGGCAGCAGAAATTCGGTAGTAAAACTTTTACCGAAGGCGGATGGTGCCTTATGCGAAGTGGACAGCAGAATTTGTAACCAGAAGGTAGGCAGGAAAAAAACGAGATCTTTATTTCGTCGGACGGATATGTAAAATATAAATTTTTCCTCGGTATATATATTGCGTGGCTCGGACGTGGAGCTTGCTTTATATTTTAGTTGAAAAAATGAGGCCCAGAAAATATATAAACTGTACCGGAATCCAAAAACCATCAATAAATAAATAATTATTAAAAAATTATTTATTGTTTGCCCATGAAACAATTGCGTAGCCGGAAGGGTGGAATTAAAAAAAGCTTGGCTTTGGTTCGGCCGAAAAACTCACTGTTGCCGTCGGCAAAGCAGTGCATTCGCAAATTAATACTCGCGAAGCCGGAAAGGTGGAAAAAACCTTGACTTTGGTTCGGCCGAAAACGCACTGTTGCCGTCGGCAAAGCAGTGCACGTGTACGGTACGCAAGAGAGGGGAAAAAAACCACAGCAACAACAACACCGCGGCCGCTACAGAAAATCAAACAAAATCAAAGAAAATTGAACAAAAAACAATCGCGGTTCCGCCCGTGAGGATTTCTAATAATGTTTCGTTTTGAATCTCGCTTTTAATTGTATTTATGTATGTATATATGTAAAATAGAATCCGGTTATAACATTTTTCCGGTTATTGCGACGAAAATTTAATGGCCTATTGGTTCGCATACAAAGGTATTGTATGCAAAGTACTACCGGTTTGTGCGTCTGCCGGCTATAACGACGTAAAATCGTCGGTCCCTTGAAAGTCGCTATAACCGGATTCTACTGTATATTCGTTTCGTAGCGGATGTTAGATGCTGGAATCGGGTGCAGATAATATGTGCATATATTGTAAAAAACGAGCTGTTGGTTACGACCGATGTATACCGATAGTTGTAATCGATAGCGAAGCGGTGTCATATCGATGCCTAAAAAAGAAGAAGAAGAGCGATCGAGAACGAGAAGAGAAGCGCACATTGAAGTTATAAGAAAAAGCGTGTATTAAATCATACAGTCTGAGTTTCCTATTGTTTCTTAATAAGCCAATTTAAATAAACATGCCATAAGCCATCCGACACAACAAGCACACCCCCCTTTTACAGTTCAGAAGTGGGATATTTGAGTTGGCAATGTTTAAGAGGCAGTAAAGGTGAAACAGACACAGACAGGCAGCAGAGGAATCGTCGGCATGGGAAGTTTGTAATGGGATAGGTGTTCCCAAAGGTCAAGAGGACAACAGATTACAAATAACGGATAAGGCATCCTTTCCTACGTGGCTGATGGATTCAAAGCGGAGTACTCAGGAATCTTGGTGAACCTGGAGGTGAACCTATACATGCAAAAAGCTTGTGTGTATGCGTAGCGTCGTTGTGAAATTCACAGGAGGGGAAATTCACGAGAATTCTGGTGAAATAGCGATCACGCTTGCAGACGGGCATACAGAGGTGCTCGTGTGTGCAAGAGTGTGCGTGCAAACGATTGTGGTTGTGCGTGCATAGGAAGGAAAACAGTCAAAGTTTTCGGAGAAGTGCGATCATTTTTGGAGAAGATGGTCAAGATAGCGGAGCTCAAGGCAGACCAGTTGCGGTATTTGCTGAGAGAGAGGAACTTGGGAGTTGCAGGCTCCAGAGCAGAACTAGTGCAGAGACTAGTGGAACACGAGGATTCGGAAGAAGTGGATTTGCCACAAGCAGTTGGAATGAGCCAACAGGAGGAATCATTCGCAGCACAGGCGGCTGCGATTTCACAACTTCAAGAGCAGATGACAACACTGACGACAACAATATGCCAACAGCTAACCAGCAGCAGCAGCAGCAACGTGATGATGAGATGCACGTTGATGAATTTATAAACCGTAACCCAGGAGATCAAGTGGCGATCAGCAATGGTAGACAAGCGTCGGTTAAGGAAATAGCAAATACCTTACCAGACTATGACCCCGGAGACGAGAATTCGATCTCAGTAAATCAATTCATCGATCGTGTTAACAAGGTGGTTGATGCGTATCAATGGGACGAAAAATTTGTACTTCTTGCTATATACACAAAGCTGAAGGGTCCCGCCAAAATGTGGTTTGATTCTTCGCAGATTTTACACACAACTTGGAACAGTTTTACAGCAGCAGTCCGACAAGAGTTTGGATCAGAGCCGGACGAGGCAGAGATTCATTTCAACATGGCGAATGCAACCAGACGATCGAGGGAAACCGTAAAGGAGTATTGTTTCCGTATGGCAGCGCTTGGAGTGCGATTCAAGCTAAGTGAAGCAGCAGTCATCCGATATGTACGAGCAGGGCTACAGCACAAGGAGTTGCAAAACAGTATTGCAGCCATTCAGTTCTCGACTATGAAGGAGTTTCGCGACGCAGCCGAGTCGTATTTTATAAACAGAGGCAAGCCGAGTGCCAATAAGAAAGAGTTCTTACCCAAATCCAGTACGTTTGATGTAAAGCTGGAAAATGAGATGAAGCAGTCGAAGCCAAGAGCAGCTAGAGCATGTTTTAATTGCGGAGAAGTCGGGCATTTTGCTAATTCATGCCCAAAGGAGAGGACGAAGACGCGTTGCTCTAAATGCAACAAGTTTCATGCCACAGATGAAATTTGCCAAGCCGCACAGGTGATGCGTTTGGGCGCATCCAATCAGGACAAGCTGTTCACACGGATAATCCACATCAACGAGAAAGGTTATCGTGCTTTCATTGATACTGGTAGCCAAGCCAGTATAATTCGCCAATCAGTAGCTGATGAGGTCGCCGCAGATCGACAGGAGTGCTCCATGAACATTGTAGGCATATGTGGAGGCTCACGTATCCTTACCGAAGCTATGGTTTTGGATATCGAAATATCTGGAAAACTGGTCACAGCCAGAGTGTACATCGCAGACGACAATCTGATGCAGGAGGATTTGTTGTTGGGACAGGATGTCATTACATGCGCTGACGTATTGTGGAAATTCGAGACAAGCGAGATGGAAATCAAGAAAGCAGTTCATCAGCCGGTAACAAGTTCAAGAGAGAGCATTTTTAAAAATCTTCTTGTTAATTTCCAGATCGAAGAAGAAAGGAGCAAAGTATGCATTTTGCTCGAGAAGTTTGCAGACGTTTTCTCTACGGGATTAGAGGGCATTGGCAAGACAAACGTCGTCCAGGCACAAATTGTTGTCGATAGTGGCCAAGTAGTTTCCCAAGCGCCATATCGAGTGTCCGAGCCAAAGAAAGAAATTGTTTCTAAGATGATCGACGACCTATTGGAGCGAGACATTATTACTCCATCCACGTCAGAGTACGCCAGCCCGGTGGTGCTCATCAAGAAGCCGAACGGTAGTGATCGACTTTGCATCGATTACCGCCGCCTGAACAAGCTCATCAGAAAGGAAAACTTCCCTGTACCGAATATTGAGGAGAGGCTGCAGGAAGCGAAGCGTTTCGCCTATTTTTCATCTTTAGACCTGAATAGCGGCTATTATCAAATCGAAATGGAACCAGAGAGCAGAAAGTTCACTGCATTTATCACCACGGATGGATTGTTCGAGTTCAAACGCCTTCCGTTTGGGCTAAAGAATGCACCTGCTGCATTCAACAGACTCATGGCAGAGTTACAAAGACGTGTGAAGAAAGGCGACATGATGCATTACATGGACGATATCCTTATTGGAAGCCAGACTTTCGATGAAATGTACGAAAAGCTAGAGAGAGTGCTACAAGTCTTGCGAGATTGCGGATTAACTTTGAATCTAGACAAATGTGAGTTGTATAAGCAGTCAATCACATTTCTAGGACATCAAATACACACTGATGGAATCAGCCCCGGAGAAGTCAAAACTAATGCGGTTGCAGAGTTCGAGAAGCCAAATAACATTACCGAAGTGCGACAGTTTTTGGGTCTCACTGGATATTTCCGGAAATTCGTACCCGGATATGCTATAATATCAGAGCCATTGCGAATCCTTTTGCGCAAAGACCAAAAGTTCAAATGGGAACAAGCACAAGACGACGCTTTTGAAAAGTTGAAGATATGTCTCACATCGAAGCCGGTTGTAACTAGTTATCGCCTAGATGCTAAACATGAACTACATACAGATGCGAGTGCCGTTGGATTAGCCGGAGTTCTGATGCAGAAAGATGATGATCAACTGAAGCCGATCGCATACTTTAGCCGAGCCACATCCAAGCCAGAGAAAAATTACCACAGTTACGAGCTAGAAGCCTTAGCCGTCGTCGAGTCGTTGGAACGCTTTAAATACTACATTTATGGAAAAATGGTAAAGGTTGTCACCGATTGCAACGCTTTGAAAACGTCCATGGAAAAGCGAGAGCTGATACCACGAATTGCTAGATGGTGGTTGCGAATCCAAGAGTTTGACATCGATATTTGTTCATCGAGCAGGAACTCAGATGTGCCACGTTGACGCGCTAAGTAGAGCGCCAGTTGAAGAATCACACGAGATGGAGACAGCATCCCTGAAGATCTCAAAAACAATCTTAGACGAAACTGACTGGTTATTTGCTATTCAACTACAAGACGAGAAAATACAGAAAATTGTTGCTGATATGAAAGCCGAGAAGAAGTTTGAAAATGACGATTATGTGATCGAGCAAGATCGCCTGTTTCGCAAATATGACAGCAAGATGCTATGGGTTGTGCCGAAGCAGTTGAGATTCCATATCCTCCACGAATGCCACGACAAAGCCGGACACATGAGCACAGATAAAACCATCAGTAGGATTTTGAATCTGTTTTGGTTTCCCCGAATGCGTAATTTTGTAAAAGGCTACATTAAGTCCTGTGTCGGCTGCGCAATGTATAAAACACCAGGTGGACGCCAGGAAGGTCAGTACCACTACAATGACATCAAGCCGATCCCCTTTTCCACCGTTCACATGGATCACCTGGGACCGTTTCCGAAGAGTTCAAAACGAAATGAACATATTTTAGTCATGGTCGACGCTTTCACGAAGTTCACCATAATTCGAGCAGTAAAAAGTACAGCAACAAAGCACGTCCTAGATGCCCTACAAGAAGTCACCAGCTACGTGGGAATGCCATATCGAATCGTTACTGATCGAGGTACCGCATTCACCTCCAAAGATTTCGAGAAATATTGCAAATCGAATAATGTGAAGCATATACTCAACGCCGTGAGAACACCCAGAGCCAATGGTCATGCAGAGAGGACAAATCGAATCATTTTGTCAATGCTTTTGCCTTCGAATGAAAACGAGAAACGTTGGGACGAAATGCTGCGACCAATACAGTGGAGCATTAACACCATGGTAAATAGTACAACTAAATGCTCCCCATTCCAGCTTCTATATGGATATGAGCCCCGAGATGTCCTTAAAAACACTCTGACGAGCGTGATCCAGAATCAAGAGCTAGGTATGATGACTGGTGCCGAATTGGAGAGGCTCCGATCTGACGCTGCGACCACCGTTAACAACTACCGAGCTGCTGCCAAGAAGAGATACGATGCCAGCCATTCCAAGCCAACAGTCTATAATCCTGGAGACATTGTCTTGGTCGAAAACGAGCCGTTTAGCACGGGCACGTCGCGCAAGCTAGAGCCGCGATACAAGGGTCCTTTTATTGTATCCAAAGGGCTGCCCAACGACCGATATCTTGTTGAAGATATCCCGCATGCAAACCGAAAGCAGAGACACTACAAATCAGTGTATTCATCAGACAAGATGAAACGCTGGTGCGAACTCCCACCTGATGAGCCAGAAGATGACGACAGAGCTGAAGATGACGACAACGAATCACGCGAGGACGCTGTGATCATCAGGAGAGGCCGAATGTAAAAAACGAGCTGTTGGTTACGACCGATGTATACCGATAGTTGTAATCGATAGCGAAGCGGTGTCATATCGATGCCTAAAAAAGAAGAAGAAGAGCGATCGAGAACGAGAAGAGAAGCGCACATTGAAGTTATAAGAAAAAGCGTGTATTAAATCATACAGTCTGAGTTTCCTATTGTTTCTTAATAAGCCAATTTAAATAAACATGCCATAAGCCATCCGACACAACAAGCACACCCCCCTTTTACAATATGTACATATGTATATATGTGTTAAATATGGGCATGCATTTATGTGGAGGCACAGTAGAGCGTCGCGGAGTGGACTGTATATTTAAATGTCTGGAAAAGGACAGTAAAATTATGTTGCGAAAAAAATGAATGAGAATAGAAAGAATATCGAAAACAACGGCAGACTGTACGGCGAACAGGGAACTCCCGCACAGTGCACTCTCGTTGGCCGATATTGTTTATGCCTTTCTTTTCTCACCACACAATTTCACTTTTTCACTTGGGCGAATTCGCGGAGTTAGAATTGCGCCGACATATAATAATATATGTACATATATATATATGCCAGTATGTATTGGATGACTGCACATACATACCTATATATGTAAATTAATAAGTCTTTATGTTAGTTTTATAATCATTTATTATTCTACTCCCCCGTTAGGGTGAGAGATTAATATTCGGTTGTTACAATAAGTACAGAGCGTAAGTACAATTATTTACTGAACGTAAGTTTATGATCTAATGCAACTTCAGGCCTCTGGTTAGTTGCAGCGCTGCCGGCAGAGGGCCAGGTCAGCACTTCTGTATCCGGCCGATCACTCGCTCCGCGAATGTTTGGCTCGGACTTCGGGCAATTGCGCAAGTGCGGGATCAGCGGTCTTTTCAATGCGCGTGCAGGCCACCGGATATGGCCCGCAACTCGGCAGTTTCACTCCGTGAAAACTGCTGGTGTTAACTCCTCCCTCCTTTAAGAGGTCGCCGTCTCGGGGACCCGCTGGCTCTGCGTCAGTGCTGGCTCCTGGCTCGGCGTGGCTTCTGGCCCGTAAGAGGTGGTAGCCAATCCCAATGGTACAGCACAATAGGAGGGCAGCAAGTAAGGCGAAGAGTTGCTGAGGAGGGACCCCATGGTAAGTTTTTCTCTAAGGGCCCCAATGTGGTGGAGGTTCCTCAGACTCAGCTCGTGGAGGAGTGGAAGGCTTAATCGGTTTTGATGAGCCGTGACGTTTACAACAGCCATGGCCGACACAGCCGGTTTCTTCTTTGAATTTCCCAGCTGATTGATGAACCAAGTACCATTCAGAGCTACCTTGCTGGAGTAGGTTACTAGGTAGGTGCCGGATACCCTTTGCTCTCGTCCTTGGTCGTCGGTTATGGTTACATTGGCGTCGTTCACGATGAGAGTGCCGTGATCCACAATCGTCACTGGGTCCAGGTGACCCGGGAGTGTGGAGCAGTGCGCAACAGCCCCGGAAACTATCTGTTGGGCGCAGGTGCCATTTTGAAGTTCCCTGCAGAAGGTGGCGCCGACCGTCGTCTTGCAGTGCCCGATATTGAGGTTTCGAGTTTTGCATTCGGCCACTAAGTCTCCGTCTTCGAAGTTTAAGATCTTGTTGCGGCGCTGGACCAGAAAGACAGTAATTTTCTTACACATAACCTTAGGGCTAGGAAATTTAATTAAAAAATGTAAAATTTCAAAATTTTGGAAAACGCTTACGCTAGATACTTCCAGTAATTCTATTAAACTAACGTCAATAAGATGTCTGTCCCTAAATTCGCCAATATCGGTTTCGTCCAAAATTGCCGGACTTACAATGTTTAATTTTGCTAGGGTTAAGAATATTTTCTAAATCTGTAATAACAATTCTATTTTTTGCCAAAATGATTTCCAGGAGGTGGGTCTCTCTGTTTGATTCAGTTTTTTGAATTTGGTTTAATGAATTAGTGATTTCATTCAAGCGTGTTTGAAATTTGATATTTAATTCCGTTTGACCCTCTTCGGTTCTTTCTAATTGTTCCTGATTGAATTTAATCTTTTCCCAGTCATTGAAGTCGGGGGTGCCGGCGATGACCTTTAATGCCGTCCCGATCAAATTTAGAGCATAGAGCATAGCAGCCCTATGGTGGAATCTTAAGGTGGCTACTAATTTGCGAATGTGTGTTAAGTCCGTCATTATTACCGGAGTCCTGTGGTCGTCGGTGAACGTCTTTGTCATCGTCTCTGTCTGGTCGGCGTAGTCTTCGTACGTTGTCATGTTCGTCGAGTGTTGTAAGTATCCGTAAGATTCCCAAATGATCATTTCATTGTCTTCTATTGGGATGTAGTCTGCGTTCGTATAGTTATTAAGTCTTACCGTCGCGTCCGTCTTAACAGTCGTTAGTATAAGGACTAAAATGTAGTATCGTAACCTAGAAGAATATAAAAAATGGAAATCGGGGTCAAGGATCTTGCGAAGATGTTTATCGTAGATTGTCCTTGTGGACCCCTTTATTAGGACCGTGGTCCCCAGGTCTGCCTCTATGGTTTCTTCCGAGCATAGTGGGGAAAGCTTGTTTCCTAGGCGTTTGTTTACTTTTAAGAACACCTTTTCGCCAACTTGATAGTCCTTATAGGTCCTATCTTTATTCACTTGGCCAAGGGTCTTTTCCTGGGCCCGTTTGATTCTTTTGCTAATCATCCCTTCGAATTCCTTAGACTTCGAGTGGATAATTTCAATCGGTTTTTCGTTAGTAACCGAGTGAATTGAATTGTTGTACCTGTTAGTTGCCAACGGAATCAATTCGGTAGTGTCGTTCAGGTTGGTCTCGAGTTTCAAGCATCTGGCAATTTCTGCCAGGGTACTATGAAACCTCTCTACTTGACCGTTTGAGGTGCTATATAGAGGCGGGGCGTTGGAAATGGTTATATCAAAGTGGTTTAGCAGGATCGTTTTGATGGTTTCAGAATTTAACGATCTTTCATTATCGCAGTAAATTGTTTTTATCTTCGAAAAGAAATTTACTATGTGCAATTATGGGGATTTTACGTCCACAATAGCCCTCGATGCGATGGCTTGCACTGTGGCGAATTTTGAAAATTTGTCAATGCAGGTGAGAAACAGGGTTCCATCCGTTGAAAAAATGTCAACGTGGAGGATTTCCCCCACAAAGGAGGGTATCGGTGTTTCCGCTACCTCTTGCTTGGATGGGTGACGTTTGTATTTCGCCATTGCACAGGTCTTGCAATTTGAAGTTGCTTCTGTTGCCAGCCGAAGCATCTTAGGGAAAAGTAGTCCCTGAAGATTTGTTTTACGTTTTCCTGTGCGGCTCGGTGGGCCCTGTTATGTTCTGCTATAACGATTTCTCGCTGTTCGGTTGCATCGATAATGTCTTGGACAAAGCTCTTCGTATGTTTGAAAGAAGTGCCTGGGAACAGTTCAACTAGTCGGTGTTGGATAAATGCCAAGATCGGTAAGGAGCAATATTTTGCGTTCACTACCTCGGCATTTACTACATCTTGTAGAGCATTAAGAAGATTTTCCCGACTAGGGATTCTTATTATGTGTCTCACCTGGCTTTTAAACAAGATGAATGTGTCCACCGAGAAGCTGTTTCCTTCTTCAATTACTATTTGGTTCCTAAAACAGTTTACCGGGTTTTCTGTTGAGTCGATGGTGTACGTCAGTGATTGTTCGCTGTGTATGGTCGCTACGTCCGAATCTTTTTCGTTTTCGAGGGCATTTATGTTTTGGCGAGACAAAGCGTCTGCCACAAGATTTTCCTTCCCCGGTTTGTAGACCAATTTAGCGCAATGGTCGTCGATAATTCCCTTCCAGCGTTTAAGTTTCGCGTTAGGGTTTTTGTCCGAGACGGCAAAGGTAAGTGGCTGGTGATCGGTAAAGATCTGCAAGCCTTTTACGCCGTACAGGTAGTTCCGGAGGTTTTTTAATGCCCAAACTATGGCGAGGAGCTCTCGCTCGTTGGTTGCATAATTTTTTTCATTATCCCGCAGAGCGCGTGATATCATTGTGATTGGGCGACCATCTTGGGATAGTACCGCTCCCAGACCAAAGCCTGAAGCATCCGTTGTCAAATCGAATGGTTTCTTAAAGTCTGGGTAAGAAAGCAAAACGTCTTCTGATGCCAAGATTTCTCTCAACCTGTCGAACGCTTCTTTCTGTTCCTTAGTCATATCGATGTCAATCTTTCTTGACTGATATTTGCTTGCTTTTCCGTTTTCGCCTTTTAGGATGCTCGTTAAAGGCCTTGCGATTTTCGCAAAGTCTTTTATAAAGCACCTATAGTAGCTTGCTAGGCCCAGAAATGATCTGAGTTCGAAAAGCGTTTTTGCTAGGGGGAAGTGTTTTATGGCCTTTACCTTTTCAGGTGACGTTCGAAATCCCCCTTGCAACACAATAAACCCCAAGTACTCAACGCTCTTTTTAAAGAACTTTGATTTTTCTTGAGATACTCTCATGCCTGCTTCCAAGAGTTTTGTTAAAACCCAATCCACGTCTTTAACGTGTTCTTCTTTTGGTTTTTGAGAAGATTATGACGTCATCGACGTAAACGTAGCATATTTTCGAGATTCCGTCTCGTAGGACATCGTCGATGGCCCTTTGGAAAATGCTTGGGGCGTTTTTAAGCCCAAATGGCAATCTACAGAACTCGTATTTGCCGTTGTTTATAGAGAATGCTGTTTTTTCCCTATCTTTTTCTGCCAGCTCTATTTGGTGAAAGCCTGACTTAAGGTCGAGTGTCGTAAAAAATTTAGACTCGCCCATGTTTGACAATATTGTCGAAATTGTCGGTATAGGGTTATTTATCGTCGACTGTCCTCTGATTTAGTTTCCTAAAATCGATAACTAGTCGCTTCTTTTTTATCCCATTTTGATCTGTCCCCTTTTTATCTACAACCAAAGTCGGGTTGTTGTAGGGAGATTTGGATGGCCTTATCACGCCGTCCGCAAGAAGTTGTTTAACCTCTGCATTGACGAATTCGGTCACACCCATGGGATGCGGGTATGATTTAGAATATACCGGCTCCCCGTCAGTTTTTATTGTGGCGATTGTGTTTATATTAAATGGTATGGCTTCGTCTGGGTCAGCGAAGGCCCTATGATTTTTAAGAATCATCCTATCGAATGAGTTCTTAATTGCAGGAGGGACGTCTTCATCATCAATTTTGATGAAGTTAACGTTTTCTGCTCTAGTGAACTGGATCTTTTCAGCTCCGTTACTAGTATTTATTATATTTCCAGTAAAATCGAGTTTCGCATTTACTTCTTTAAGCAAGTCGAGCCCGATAATGCCTTCAAATTCCTTAAGACTGTTTAAAATAAAAAAGGGTGTTTTTACGTTAAACACCGAAACGAAACATTTTTTTTTCGATTTTGGTAAAGCCATGAATAGACCTTACCGTGAAAGGTTTTTCCGCCGCTACGACGCCTTTCAGCCCCGGGAGTGGAGAAATATAGTTTTTGGATGTGCCGGTATCGAGTAATAATTTTATTTCTTTTCCTGCTACCGTACGTATTATGTAGGGAAGCAGGGACTTTACCCTAAAAAATTGCAAGAGTCTTCTGCATCCAGCTCATCCTCTATTTCGGTGGCGTTCGTTTGGGCAAGGGAGTCATAATCGTCTTCGTCGGAGTTTTCTTCCGGCAAAAAATTTATTTTCTGTCGAGACCGTGTCGACTGCCCTCTTTGCCACTTTGTGGATTGCTTGAAGCGGGAGGAGCTATCGGCCGCCATTGGCTCTGGTGCCGGTTGGCTTTGGCCATTCCCTGCGCTATTGTGTGGCCTTTGTTTAAAGGAACCACCGTGGTTGTTTGCTCCTTTTGGAGTTCTGACAAAATGAGGGTTTTTTTTGATCGCCCCCGAATTTTGATTTTGTTCGTAATATGGCTGTGAATTTTTCCAACCTGCTTGTCGCTGATTATTTGGCCTATAGGCTTTTTCTTCCTTGTGTCGGGCGAAAGAGGCCGCGAACACACTTCTGTCGTTACTTGACTCAGCTTCTTGGGCTAAAGCCAAAGCTGAAGGCAAGTCCCGTGGTTGTGCCGGAAAAACGGCAATTTGTAATGACTTTTTCAGGCCAGAGATGAACGCGTGTAAAGCGTCCTCCCTGTGCTGTTCGTTTAGGACGGCCGCTGCGGCTGCGTCGTGAGTCATTATAGTTTTATTGGTTAGAAGCGTTAGCTTCCGTTCTATTTCGTCGTAGTATTTTAGCAGGGGTAATTCTCCCTGTCTTGACAAGCTAAGTTCTTGTTTTATAACATGCGTTGGAGTTTTATCCGCATAGGTAAAATCCAAGCGCGCTAGTATGGCTTCGAAATTGAAGACTGTGTTAAACGAGGCAAGCACAGCTGCCGCTGGGCCCCTAACTTTGTTCTTTAAAATGCCCACTGCCTGATAGTGCCGACTGCTGCCTTCATAGGCTTCAAATACCTTGTAGGCTGCAGTTGCGGCCTGCCTCCAGGAAACGTAACTTTCTTGTTTCCCGTCGAACTCTGGCACAGACTTAACCATGTCAAGAGGCTCCTTGCATACTACCTCTGGGTTTATTTGTAAGTATTTCTTTATATGTGTGGACTTTCGGTTTTTTGTCCTTAAGTAGGCTCAACTCTCCCATAATGGAGGTTAGTTTCGCCTCAAATAATTGTTCCTGTCGTTGGAGTGCGCCTGCTATGACGCCTATGGCCTCCATACTTGCTATCTGTTCTGCCTGCATTTTTGCCGCCTTTCTGGTTGACGGTGTTTCAACTTGATTTGGAGCTCTTTTATGTAGAATTTCTAGCACCTCTTCGTCTGATGAGATGTATTCGGTATCCCTATACATGGGATAAAAAAAAATAAAAAAAAATGTTTCAGGGGCCACAAAATTAAATCGAGAATATTTGCAGACTATTTCGCAGGGTATTTGTATCAAATATCGAACACTCAAAAACCAAGACGGTATTTTTGTATTTTTTCTGTCGAGAATATTTGCGGGGTGTTGTATCAAATATCGAACACTCAAAACCAAGACGCTGCTTATTTTTGTATTTCGTTTTTTTTTCAAGAATAATTGCAGAATTATTTGAGGGGTATTTGTATCAAATATCAAACATTCAAAAACCAAAACATTATTTATTTTTGTATTTCGCTATTTTTATTTTTTTGCGGAATATTTGTAGACTATTTGCACCAAAATCAAACACTAAAACACCAAAACGTTATTCATTTTGTACTTTGTTTCTTTTTATTTGCATTTAATTTCTCTTATTATTTTTTTCTGAATAAATTGTAAATTATTTTCATCAAGTATTAGACACTCAAAAGTCAAGTTCTTATTTATTTTTTGTATGATATTCTTTTGCTCGGCGAGTTTTTGGACAAAAGCTTACTCCACATGTTCCTATATTAATTTTATTATCGAGGTGTGTTTTGCCGACGGCTTTCTTTCGCCACCGATACTGTCGCAGTCGCTGCCGCTGCCGTCGCTGTCGCTGCTGCCGCTGCTGTCGATCGAAGTTTGTGTTTTGCCGACGGCTTTTTTACGCCCTCGGTACGGCTGTCGTCGTCGCTGCTGTCGTCCTCGCTGCTGAAGCCGTCGCTGCTGCCGTCGTCGTTGCTGTTGTTTTTTAGTTTCCTTTCTTAAAGGGAATTCTTACAGCTCCTATTTCAGTTTTTTGTTATCTTGAAATTTTTTTTCACTTTGTTAGAAACAAATGTATTTATTTGTGTGTTTTTTGCTTATGGTTTGGTTTTATCTTGTCTTGAACTTTTTAGTTTGTTTAAAGCAAATTTATTTATTTATGTTTTTTTGTTTATGGTTTGGATTAGTTTTTATTTCTTATCTTGAATTTTTTGTTTCACTTTGTATAAAGCGAATTTATTTATTTAAACCATTGGTTTGGTTCGGCTTTTATTTATTATCTTGAATATTTTCTACTTTGTTAAAAGCAACATTTTTTATTTAAACCATTCGTTTGGTTCGACTTTTATTTATTATCTTGAATATTTTTTACTTTGTTAAAAGCAAATTTTTTATTTAAGCCATTCGTTTGGTTCGGCTTTTATTTATTATCTTGAATATTTTTTACTTTGTTAAAAGCAAACAAATTTTTTTAATTCGGGTTCGCTGTACCGTTTTTGCATGAGACTTCACTGTGTTTGTTTAATGTTTGTTTTTAACGTTTCGCGTGAGTCCGACCGCGTTGGGCGACAATTATAAGTCGGTTGGTTAGTTTTATTATCATTTATTCTACTCCCCTGTTAGGGTGAGATATTAATTAATATTGGGTTATTACAATGAATACAGAGCGTAAGCCCTGGAGTACAATTATTTACTGAACTTAAGTTTACGATCTAATGCAACTCCAGGCCTCTGGTTAGTTGCAGCGCTGATTTTGGTAAAGCCATGAATAGACCTTACCGTGAAAGGTTTTTCCGCCGCTACGACGCCTTTCAGCCCCGGGAGTGGAGAAATATAGTTTTTGGATGTGCCGGTATCGAGTACTAATTTTATTTCTTTTCCTGCTACCGTACGTATTATGTAGGGAAGCAGGGACTTTACCCTAAAAAATTGCAAGAGTCTTCTGCATCCAGCTCATCCTCTATTTCGGTGGCGTTCGTTTGGGCAAGGGAGTCATAATCGTCTTCGTCGGAGTTTTCTTCCGGCAAAAAATGTATTTTCTGTCGAGACCGTGTCGACTGCCCTCTTTGCCACTTTGTGGATTGCTTGAAGCGGGAGGAGCTATCGGCCGCCATTGGCTCTGGTGCCGGTTGGCTTTGGCCATTCCCTGCGCTATTGTGTGGCCTTTGTTTAAAGGAACCACCGTGGTTGTTTGCTCCTTTTGGAGTTCTGACAAAATGAGGGTTTTTTTTGATCGCCCCCGAATTTTGATTTTGTTCGTAATATGGCTGTGAATTTTTCCAACCTGCTTGTCGCTGATTATTTGGCCTATAGGCTTTTTCTTCATTGTGTCGGGCGAAAGAGGCCGCGAACACACTTCTGTCGTTACTTGACTCAGCTTCTTGGGCTAAAGCCAAAGCTGAAGGCAAGTCCCGTGGTTGTGCCGGAAAAACGGCAATTTGTAATGACTTTTTCAGGCCAGAGATGAACGCGTGTAAAGCGTCCTCCCTGTGCTGTTCGTTTAGGACGGCCGCTGCGGCTGCGTCGTGAGTCATTATAGTTTTATTGGTTAGAAGCGTTAGCTTCCGTTCTATTTCGTCGTAGTATTTTAGCAGGGGTAATTCTCCCTGTCTTGACAAGCTAAGTTCTTGTTTTATAACATGCGTTGGAGTTTTATCCGCATAGGTAAAATCCAAGCGCGCTAGTATGGCTTCGAAATTGAAGACTGTGTTAAACGAGGCAAGCACAGCTGCCGCTGGGCCCCTAACTTTGTTCTTTAAAATGCCCACTGCCTGATAGTGCCGACTGCTGCCTTCATAGGCTTCAAATACCTTGTAGGCTGCAGTTGCGGCCTGCCTCCAGGAAACGTAACTTTCTTGTTTCCCGTCGAACTCTGGCACAGACTTAACCATGTCAAGAGGCTCCTTGCATACTACCTCTGGGTTTATTTGTAAGTATTTCTTTATATGTGTGGACTTTCGGTTTTTTGTCCTTAAGTAGGCTCAACTCTCCCATAATGGAGGTTAGTTTCGCCTCAAATAATTGTTCCTGTCGTTGGAGTGCGCCTGCTATGACGCCTATGGCCTCCATACTTGCTATCTGTTCTGCCTGCATTTTTGCCGCCTTTCTGGTTGACGGTGTTTCAACTTGATTTGGAGCTCTTTTATGTAGAATTTCTAGCACCTCTTCGTCTGATGAGATGTATTCGGTATCCCTATACATGGGATAAAAAAAATAAAAAAAAATGTTTCAGGGGCCACAAAATTAAATCGAGAATATTTGCAGACTATTTCGCAGGGTATTTGTATCAAATATCGAACACTCAAAAACCAAGACGGTATTTTTGTATTTTTTCTGTCGAGAATATTTGTCGAATATTTGCGGGGTGTTGTATCAAATATCGAACACTCAAAACCAAGACGCTGCTTATTTTTGTATTTCGTTTTTTTTTCAAGAATAATTGCAGAATTATTTGAGGGGTATTTGTATCAAATATCAAACATTCAAAAACCAAAACATTATTTATTTTTGTATTTCGCTATTTTTATTTTTTTGCGGAATATTTGTAGACTATTTGCACCAAAATCAAACACTAAAACACCAAAACGTTATTCATTTTGTACTTTGTTTCTTTTTATTTGCATTTAATTTCTCTTATTATTTTTTTCTGAATAAATTGTAAATTATTTTCATCAAGTATTAGACACTCAAAAGTCAAGTTCTTATTTATTTTTTGTATGATACTTTTTTGCTCGGCGAGTTTTTGGACAAAAGCTTACTCCACATGTTCCTATATTAATTTTATTATCGAGGTGTGTTTTGCCGACGGCTTTCTTTCGCCACCGATACTGTCGCAGTCGCTGCCGCTGCCGTCGCTGTCGCTGCTGCCGCTGCTGTCGATCGAAGTTTGTGTTTTGCCGACGGCTTTTTTACGCCCTCGGTACGGCTGTCGTCGTCGCTGCTGTCGTCCTCGCTGCTGAAGCCGTCGCTGCTGCCGTCGTCGTTGCTGTTGTTTTTTAGTTTCCTTTCTTAAAGGGAATTCTTACAGCTCCTATTTCAGTTTTTTGTTATCTTGAAATTTTTTTCACTTTGTTAGAAACAAATGTATTTATTTGTGTGTTTTTTGCTTATGGTTTGGTTTTATCTTGTCTTGAACTTTTTAGTTTGTTTAAAGCAAATTTATTTATTTATGTTTTTTTGTTTATGGTTTGGATTAGTTTTTATTTCTTATCTTGAATTTTTTGTTTCACTTTGTATAAAGCGAATTTATTTATTTAAACCATTGGTTTGGTTCGGCTTTTATTTATTATCTTGAATATTTTCTACTTTGTTAAAAGCAACATTTTTTATTTAAACCATTCGTTTGGTTCGACTTTTATTTATTATCTTGAATATTTTTTACTTTGTTAAAAGCAAATTTTTTATTTAAGCCATTCGTTTGGTTCGGCTTTTATTTATTATCTTGAATATTTTTTACTTTGTTAAAAGCAAACAAATTTTTTTAATTCGGGTTCGCTGTACCGTTTTTGCATGAGACTTCACTGTGTTTGTTTAATGTTTGTTTTTAACGTTTCGCGTGAGTCCGACCGCGTTGGGCGACAATTATAAGTCGGTTGGTTAGTTTTATTATCATTTATTCTACTCCCCTGTTAGGGTGAGATATTAATTAATATTGGGTTATTACAATGAATACAGAGCGTAAGCCCTGGAGTACAATTATTTACTGAACTTAAGTTTACGATCTAATGCAACTCCAGGCCTCTGGTTAGTTGCAGCGCTGCCGGCAGAGGGCCAGGTCAGCACTTCTGTATCCGGCCGATCACTCGCTCCGCGAATGTTTCGCTCGGACTCCGGGCAATTGCGCAAGTGCGGGATCAGCGGTCTTTTCAATGCGCGTGCAGGCCACCGGATATGGCCCGCAACTCGGCAGTTTCACTCCGTGAAAACGGCTGGTGTTAACTTGTACATATAACATATTGTTTAAGAATGATCTATAAGAATGAATATGACATTCAAGTTAGTTATCAGCATAAAGTTAAATTACTATATAGGTATGTATATAATTGTTGAACTAAAAAAAAGCTAACACAAAGCAAGATCTTTATTTCCTTTTCAAGTGTAAGCTCAGGTGTATCTATTAATGTGATGATCATTGTATGCAATAATTATGATTAACGCTCAAAATTCAAGATCAATTTATTAAAAAAAATTTCTAATTGACATTATGACTGCCCTGCGGTGTATATAGATAAGCTTGAGGCAGGTCAGTAAAGCTTTTCACAGGAGATAGGCGAGCCTAAGATTTTTGAATTTCCAGCAGCACAAGCATCGCCGAGGAATGCCGAAAATGTACTCAAGGTGGAATGGCAGCGTGAGGAGGATAAACAGTCAGAAGATGATAATGCTGAAATATCCAGTGAGAACCCCAGTGCAGAGAGTTCAGAACGAACAGATTGTAACCAGCAGGATAAAGAGGAGGTGACACCGGCAGGAGAGGCAATGAGAATCGGGCCAGGGAGGCCTAGAATAATTCGGACCGGCAAGTCAGGCCGACCAAGGAAGGAATTTAACGTTGTCAATGCCATGGTCAAAGCCGAAATCCCACTCCCTCAAAGCTATGAAGAAGCGTTACATAGCCAGCAAGCTACATTTTGGAAGGCAGCCATGAAGTCGGAATATGACGCGCTCGTGGCAAATAATACTTGGATGGCTTGCGATTTGCCAAAAGGAGAAAAAGCCATAGGATGCCGATGGGTTTTTACCATTAAAAGAGACGGTGAAGGGAATCCCGAGCGGTATAAAGCTCGCTTGGTAGCGAAAGGTTGCTCGCAGAAATTCGGAGTTAACTATGGAGAAACTTTTTCGCCAGTATGCCGATATGAAACCATACGCCTTGTGTTGGCGATCTCAGTGGAGCTAAAGATGTACCTACATCAGATGGATGTGTGTACTGCCTACCTCAATAGTCATTTGAGCGAGACCGTATATATGAAACAGCCAAAGATTTTCCAAGACGATGAGTGCAAGGATAAGGTTCTGAGGCTCAATAAGGCTATATACGGACTAAAACAGGCAGGCCGAGAGTGGAACGCCACTTTGGATGAAGCACTTCGAGAGATCGGATTCGTGCCCTGCCAATACGAAGCTTGTTTGTACAAACAGGACATAAACGGTAACTTGTGCCTTGTACTAATTTATGTTGACGATCTTCTTATAGCGTGCCAGAGCAGAGTGGATCTTATGCAAGTCAAGTCTAAGATAGCTTCGAGATTTGAATGCGTGGACAAAGGTCAACTGAGCAGCTTTTTGGGTATGCAGATAGAACGTGAAGGCGAGTTGGGCCGTATAACGATGAACCAGACGTTGTACATCAAGGATATGCTGCAGAGACACGGCTTGGAGCAGTGCAGGCCAACGGCGACACCCTTAGACGCGGGATTTCAGGTGGTGTGTAACGACGAGCATTGTGTTACTCAGGATCCAACTGAATATCAGTCTGCAATAGGAGAGTTAATGTGGATTGCGTTTACATCAAGACCAGATATCTACCACTCAGTTGTGAAGTTGGCGCAGCGAAATAAAAACCCGCACAGCGAACATGTATTGGCTATAAAGCATGTGATGCGGTATTTGTCAGGAACGGCCAACAAGACGTTAAGCCATTGCGCAGGAGGTTTGCCGTTGGTGGGCTACGTTGATGCCGATTGGGCAGGTGATGTCGGCCATCGACGTTCATACACAGGATTTGTTTTCTTCTTGTCTGGAGGCCCTATCTCCTGGAAGTCGGAAAAGCAAAACAGTGTTGCCTTAAGCAGCACGGAAGCAGAATACATGGCGCTCTCATCAGCTGTAAAGGAGGCGCTACATCTGAGGCGTTTGATCATCGAGATCGGTTGTGGAAGAAAGGATACCCCAACAATCATCCATGGAGACAACCTTAGCGCTCAGAATTTGGCCAGAAATCCAGTCTACCATGCTCGGTCAAAGCATATTGACATCCGGTATCATTTCATTAGAGAAATTATCCAGAAAGGCGACGTTGAATTAAAATATGTACCAACTAACGATATGATAGCCGATATGTTAACAAAAAATTTGTCAAAACTGAAACATGAGAAGTTGATTAAGCTTATGAATGTCATGTAAATTGTTGTATTTAGAAATGAAAACATTGAGGAGAGGTGTTGAAATTAGGTACAATATTTCCATTAACAGAACATAGGAATAACAGAATGTAGCAAACTGAGAGACAGAGAGAGAACTGTTATGCTTATGTAGTTTTGATTAGAGTTGAGAACTGAAAGCGAACGCAAGCTGATCGCCTCGCGGAGTCGCTAATAAAATATTCCATAAAACTTAAGTCAATGCCCAATCTTTTAATTTACTTCCGAATCGGCGGGATTCTCCCCTCATCAAAATTCAAAATCCTTCGTCCACGCACAGGCTAATATTGTTGTTAATAAGCCTGCAAAATTTCAGACTGACCGAGTTAACGGTTCTTTAGTAATCGTGGTCACCGCAACCACACTTTTTGAAAAAAACAGTTTCGAGATAATCGCGTGTAAAGAATGATGCGCCGTTGACTCGTAGTGCAGATAGCGCGATATAAATAGCTGCCAATCCGGTTCTAATGCTCCGAATTTTATGATATTTGGGGAAAACATTCTCCAAGATATGTACTTTCAGAAAATGCAATAAAAAAATGTTCGATTTTTTTGACAAACGCAAGTGTATATAACCCCTTAAAATAATTCTGTAGCGGGCCCTGGTCTGACTGAAGTTTATACCCCGGTCCGTGATTAGCATCCTTACAGAATGGCGCCCGAACAGAGGACTAGGCAGGATAACGCAAGGATAACTCTATCCTTCGTTGCGTAAAGAACCATAAGGGATAAATTTAGGTCGAAATTGTGAGGTTAGGGACGATAAGCTAGGGTAGCACGCCAGTCAGCGCGTTAAATTTTAACGAGATAAAGCAGATGCTAGAGAGAGAAAAAAATCAGGCAGAGAACACCACATAGCAACAAAAAGATATTGTCGTCAGACACAAGCACACACGCACACAGCGAAGCCAGAAAAAAAGCTCAAAGCAAAAGGAACGAGTGAGAGAGCTCAAGCCACGTCGACGCCGCCGCCGGCGTCCACGCCGTCAGTTATCTAGTTTTCCTATCTGAGGTGGCTGAGCTTAACAATAAGATCGGTGCATTGCCAGATAGGAACACTTGAGTTAGAAAGAGACAGCAGAATTGGGTCTCATTTGATCTACACTGGGAAAAATATATGTTCTTGCGGGAGCGAGCATCTAATTTATGAACTGGTTTATTGAATCCCGGACAACATAACTGTATGCATATTCACAATAACAAGCGATTTGACACTTCCATAATTAGGAATCCATCGTCGAAAGATCTTTCGCCGGCCTGTATGGGAGTCAAAGGTTAAGTTCTTTGGTTGTTCTTGCTTATTTCACTGTTATTATGCACATGTATTGCGGTGGTTACTATTCAAATGTATTACTTGACAGTTCAGCTTTGTAATTTTATTTACACAAAAAAAAAAAACTTTTATCTACCTCAACCCCTTTTCTTGAATATTTCAGAAATTTGCGTGATGATGCAAATAAAGAGACCAAAATATTTACTAACCGAAATACTAGAATTGAATCAAGAATTTGCGGAAATTTGAGAAAATTCGAATTATTATAGAAGCATATATATATAAAAAAAAATAAATAAAATCTACAGTTGAATACAAAATCATGTACATTGAATGAGATATTAATAATATACATATATTAATCCAGGACTGAGAGAAAATTAATATAAATTCGGGCACTAGCCATATCGGCAGAATATTGTTTTGTTCGGTTTTCGGTTTCTTTGTTGTACACTGACAAAAAATCTTCCGTCTGAACCGCGTGGGTTTTCTTGACGTAGGTGGCCAAATAGGTTATGGCGAGAGCGCCACGCCTTTCGGTCACTGTACTGGCGATTTCGCGAAGGGACACTTCCTCGATCTTTATGGTTGCTCTCTATCGTTTTTTTTTCACTGTAGCACTAGTTGTTGTAGAATGGCAAGCGCAGGTCTGCGACGAGGGTGGTTGTTGTGCCGTCGGCGATCTTGTTGATTATGGTAGTGGCTGATCGGTTAGCACCGATTTGGCGATAGAATATCCTCATCAATAAGAAATTTATTGTAGCTCTTGGTAATAAAATACCTAGGATAAGGTGCCAGCCTATGTTAGTAAAATGTGAAAACTAGCTCATGTAGACATTGGTGGATATTTTAAGTAAAATATTTACCCTCAGGGTCTGGCACGACACGGGGATTATTATTTTCCCCTTTTCTAGATCGGATGGCTTGTATTGGTGAATGTTTTCACACTTAGGGCACTTGGTAAAACTTGAGCTTACTCTTATGCACGTCTAGGTGCGGTGCAAATCAGGGAGAAAAAGAAAGCTTGAATACTTGGGTCTACGGAAATAGCCTGTGAGGGTGCAAGTATTTATGATCGTTAAAATTATTTGAATTTAAATCTTGCTCCGCCCAACTGCCATGCGATCGATCTGGCAACCCTGTCCAAAGACGGTTAAGTAGGTTGGTAGGTCCAGGCAAGGGATATTCAAATTACTATATAGGTATGTATATAATTGTTGAACTAAAAAAAAGCTAACACAAAGCAAGATCTTTATTTCCTTTTCAAGTGTAAGCTCAGGTGTATCTATTAATGTGATGATCATTGTATGCAATAATTATGATTAACGCTCAAAATTCAAGATCAATTTATTAAAAAAAATTACTAATTGACATTATGACTGCCCTGCGGTGTATATAGATAAGCTTGAGGCAGGTCAGTAAAGCTTTTCACAGGAGATAGGCGAGCCTAAGATTTTTGAATTTCCAGCAGCACAAGCATCGCCGAGGAATGCCGAAAATGTACTCAAGGTGGAATGGCAGCGTGAGGAGGATAAACAGTCAGAAGATGATAATGCTGAAATATCCAGTGAGAACCCCAGTGCAGAGAGTTCAGAACGAACAGATTGTAACCAGCAGGATAAAGAGGAGGTGACACCGGCAGGAGAGGCAATGAGAATCGGGCCAGGGAGGCCTAGAATAATTCGGACCGGCAAGTCAGGCCGACCAAGGAAGGAATTTAACGTTGTCAATGCCATGGTCAAAGCTGAAATCCCACTCCCTCAAAGCTATGAAGAAGCGTTACATAGCCAGCAAGCTACATTTTGGAAGGCAGCCATGAAGTCGGAATATGACGCGCTCGTGGCAAATAATACTTGGATGGCTTGCGATTTGCCAAAAGGAGAAAAAGCCATAGGATGCCGATGGGTTTTTACCATTAAAAGAGACGGTGAAGGGAATCCCGAGCGGTATAAAGCTCGCTTGGTAGCGAAAGGTTGCTCGCAGAAATTCGGAGTTAACTATGGAGAAACTTTTTCGCCAGTATGCCGATATGAAACCATACGCCTTGTGTTGGCGATCTCAGTGGAGCTAAAGATGTACCTACATCAGATGGATGTGTGTACTGCCTACCTCAATAGTCATTTGAGCGAGACCGTATATATGAAACAGCCAAAGATTTTCCAAGACGATGAGTGCAAGGATAAGGTTCTGAGGCTCAATAAGGCTATATACGGACTAAAACAGGCAGGCCGAGAGTGGAACGCCACTTTGGATGAAGCACTTCGAGAGATCGGATTCGTGCCCTGCCAATACGAAGCTTGTTTGTACAAACAGGACATAAACGGTAACTTGTGCCTTGTACTAATTTATGTTGACGATCTTCTTATAGCGTGCCAGAGCAGAGTGGATCTTATGCAAGTCAAGTCTAAGATAGCTTCGAGATTTGAATGCGTGGACAAAGGTCAACTGAGCAGCTTTTTGGGTATGCAGATAGAACGTGAAGGCGAGTTGGGCCGTATAACGATGAACCAGACGTTGTACATCAAGGATATGCTGCAGAGACACGGCTTGGAGCAGTGCAGGCCAACGGCGACACCCTTAGACGCGGGATTTCAGGTGGTGTGTAACGACGAGCATTGTGTTACTCAGGATCCAACTGAATATCAGTCTGCAATAGGAGAGTTAATGTGGATTGCGTTAACATCAAGACCAGATATCTACCACTCAGTTGTGAAGTTGGCGCAGCGAAATAAAAACCCGCACAGCGAACATGTATTGGCTATAAAGCATGTGATGCGGTATTTGTCAGGAACGGCCAACAAGACGTTAAGATATTGCGCAGGAGGTTTGCCGTTGGTGGGCTACGTTGATGCCGATTGGGCAGGTGATGTCGGCCATCGACGTTCATACACAGGATTTGTTTTCTTCTTGTCTGGAGGCCCTATCTCCTGGAAGTCGGAAAAGCAAAACAGTGTTGCCTTAAGCAGCACGGAAGCAGAATACATGGCGCTCTCATCAGCTGTAAAGGAGGCGCTACATCTGAGGCGTTTGATCATCGAGATCGGTTGTGGAAGAAAGGATACCCCAACAATCATCCATGGAGACAACCTTAGCGCTCAGAATTTGGCCAGAAATCCAGTCTACCATGCTCGGTCAAAGCATATTGACATCCGGTATCATTTCATTAGAGAAATTATCCAGAAAGGCGACGTTGAATTAAAATATGTACCAACTAACGATATGATAGCCGATATGTTAACAAAAAATTTGTCAAAACTGAAACATGAGAAGTTGATTAAGCTTATGAAAACATTGAGGAGAGGTGTTGAAATTAGGTACAATATTTCCATTAACAGAACATAGGAATAACAGAATGTAGCAAACTGAGAGACAGAGAGAGAACTGTTATGCTTATGTAGTTTTGATTAGAGTTGAGAACTGAAAGCGAACGCAAGCTGATCGCCTCGCGGAGTCGCTAATAAAATATTCCATAAAACTTAAGTCAATGCCCAATCTTTTAATTTACTTCCGAATCGGCGGGATTCTCCCCTCATCAAAATTCAAAATCCTTCGTCCACGCACAGGCTAATATTGTTGTTAATAAGCCTGCAAAATTTCAGACTGACCGAGTTAACGGTTCTTTAGTAATCGTGGTCACCGCAACCACACTTTTTGAAAAAAACAGTTTCGAGATAATCGCGTGTAAAGAATGATGCGCCGTTGACTCGTAGTGCAGATAGCGCGATATAAATAGCTGCCAATCCGGTTCTAATGCTCCGAATTTTATGATATTTGGGGAAAACATTCTCCAAGATATGTACTTTCAGAAAATGCAATAAAAAAATGTTCGATTTTTTTGACAAACGCAAGTGTATATAACCCCTTAAAATAATTCTGTAGCGGGCCCTGGTCTGACTGAAGTTTATACCCCGGTCCGTGATTAGCATCCTTACAGAATGGCGCCCGAACAGAGGACTAGGCAGGATAACGCAAGGATAACTCTATCCTTCGTTGCGTAAAGAACCATAAGGGATAAATTTAGGTCGAAATTGTGAGGTTAGGGACGATAAGCTAGGGTAGCACGCCAGTCAGCGCGTTAAATTTTAACGAGATAAAGCAGATGCTAGAGAGAGAAAAAAAATCAGGCAGAGAACACCACATAGCAACAAAAAGATATTGTCGTCAGACACAAGCACACACGCACACAGCGAAGCCAGAAAAAAAAGCTCAAAGCAAAAGGAACGAGTGAGAGAGCTCAAGCCACGTCGACGCCGCCGCCGGCGTCCACGCCGTCAGTTATCTAGTTTTCCTATCTGAGGTGGCTGAGCTTAACAATAAGATCGGTGCATTGCCAGATAGGAACACTTGAGTTAGAAAGAGACAGCAGAATTGGGTCTCATTTGATCTACACTGGGAAAAATATATGTTCTTGCGGGAGCGAGCATCTAATTTATGAACTGGTTTATTGAATCCCGGACAACATAACTGTATGCATATTCACAATAACAAGCGATTTGACACTTCCATAATTAGGAATCCATCGTCGAAAGATCTTTCGCCGGCCTGTATGGGAGTCAAAGGTTAAGTTCTTTGGTTGTTCTTGCTTATTTCACTGTTATTATGCACATGTATTGCGGTGGTTACTATTCAAATGTATTACTTGACAGTTCAGCTTTGTAATTTTATTTACACAAAAAAAAAAACTTTTATCTACCTCAACCCCTTTTCTTGAATATTTCAGAAATTTGCGTGATGATGCAAATAAAGAGACCAAAATATTTACTAACCGAAATACTAGAATTGAATCAAGAATTTGCCGAAATTTGAGAAAATTCGAATTATTATAGAAGCATATATATATAAAAAAAAAATAAATAAAATCTACAGTTGAATACAAAATCATGTACATTGAATGAGATATTAATAATATACATATATTAATCCAGGACTGAGAGAAAATTAATATAAATTCGGGCACTAGCCATATCGGCAGAATATTGTTTTGTTCGGTTTTCGGTTTCTTTGTTGTACACTGACAAAAAATCTTCCGTCTGAACCGCGTGGGTTTTCTTGACGTAGGTGGCCAAATAGGTTATGGCGAGAGCGCCACGCCTTTCGGTCACTGTACTGGCGATTTCGCGAAGGGACACTTCCTCGATCTTTATGGTTGCTCTCTATCGTTTTTTTTTTCACTGTAGCACTAGTTGTTGTAGAATGGCAAGCGCAGGTCTGCGACGAGGGTGGTTGTTGTGCCGTCGGCGATCTTGTTGATTATGGTAGTGGCTGATCGGTTAGCACCGATTTGGCGATAGAATATCCTCATCAATAAGAAATTTATTGTAGCTCTTGGTAATAAAATACCTAGGATAAGGTGCCAGCCTATGTTAGTAAAATGTGAAAACTAGCTCATGTAGACATTGGTGGATATTTTTAGTAAAATATTTACCCTCAGGGTCTGGCACGACACGGGGATTATTATTTTCCCCTTTTCTAGATCGGATGGCTTGTATTGGTGAATGTTTTCACACTTAGGGCACTTGGTAAAACTTGAGCTTACTCTTATGCACGTCTAGGTGCGGTGCAAATCAGGGAGAAAAAGAAAGCTTGAATACTTGGGTCTACGGAAATAGCCTGTGAGGGTGCAAGTATTTATGATCGTTAAAATTATTTGAATTTAAATCTTGCTCCGCCCAACTGCCATGCGATCGATCTGGCAACCCTGTCCAAAGACGGTTAAGTAGGTTGGTAGGTCCAGGCAAGGGATATTCACCCCGAATGCCAAATCATTCTCTTCTTACGTTGACATTTGCTTAACCGCAGCCAACTTCGCAGAAATCATTCTCTTTTCAAGTTGACATTGGCTACACCAGACGTATAATCTCTGATAAATCAACCATCTTAGTGCTAAGAGTGCAAAATACCTTAAACTAGGCACATTTGCGGACGCTTGCAGTGTGATCTCGCCATCCTAGCTGTGTTTCTGCTCGTTTTTGGTGAAGACAACAGGTATTTCTGTGATTTCGAGTCTAACCAAAGTTATCAACAGATCTCAAACCTTCAAGCTGAGATTAGCCATCCGGCGTCTGTGCCCTGTGCCACGTTGCCACACGCAAAAGGTGTATCAGAAGTTGCGGCCGAATCCAGACGCGCCATCTGCGGCGCGCATTTAAAAGCCGCAGGCGTCGGCCAATAAGAAGCCCCGCTTGAGCGTTCTGCCAGCGGCTGCGCTTTCGCAACCCCGTACGACTGCTCGGTGACAAAACCGGCAGCTACGTAACCCTCTTCAAGACCATAAGACAGCCATATCGACCGACATTATGTAATTCCTCGGGAGTCGACCGCATGTTGAGGCTGCAGTGTCGTTAAACAGAGCCTTCGGAATCGGACGTTCGTGTCTTATTGACAGGAACTCGGCGCACGCCAAATGCGTAGTACCAATAGCTAGGCTGAGTTAAAGGCCACCACATAACCTCATTTTTGACTTGCCGCATGGGCGCTGCTGCCTCCTGGATATCTCCACTCGGAATAAACTAAATCTCAAGAATCGCATGTCCTGAGGAATAAATTATACACGACATCGCCAGGGAAATAAAACCCTTTTATCACTGCTCCCTCATTATTCCTCGAGTGAAGGATACCTAATCATCACCTATGTATAAGTAACTCTAGTATGAGATCGATGTAGATCACTAGCTGTTATATCCGCTAATTTTATTCCTGAAGTACGCAGCATCCCGTCATCTGCAGGCCGGTCGACAACGGAGGAGAGGAGCTGATTTGTAAGTACGGCGTATCCGAATGATATGTTTTAAGAGTTGGTATGATTGCTAGTGTTTACTCATGATTCTCGATTAAATTTAACCAAACCTCCTGAGAGCATAAAAGTAGAGTAAAACAAAATTCATTTCGTTTAATGGAGCCTTGATATTTTGGAATATTAGGAATTAATCAAATTTGATAAAATATAATTTCATTAAAATATAATTTCACTGTAAAATTAAGTTTAGAATAAGAAAAAAGGAGAAATTCCATTCAATTGTCGCCATGCGCATATCAATCGAACATGAAGTCGAAAATTAAAGAGAATGAATCTGTACAGAATTTATACAGGAATAAACCAGTTAAATGAATATTAATATGACAACCTATTCGAACTAATTCTGTTATCTAGGGGCACTTAAGGTACTCACCGTCGACCTTGACATGGGTATTATCAGATCATTTTCCCGATTCTACAGGTAGGGTGGGTAAAGAAAAGGAAGAACAATTACACCTTCGTTCTTCTGTTTTGTAAATGAAAACGAATCTTAAGGAAACAAGCCACCTGGTTTAGCTGTCCCGTATCTACCTTACTGTCTACGAGATTTATTTATGTAACTCATATGAAGAAGCAGCCCCGACGACCCACCCCATTTTCCCTGAGCACGGCCGGAACCGTTATGTTGACAGAAGAGCTGCCGAATCATCACTAGCGTGCACGTTACATAATAAATTCTGGAGCCCAACGTGGCTTCGAACAAAGGCTTCGAACGAACGCATCGAATGGCCCAAAGGAACAGAATCGGCACGAAGAAGATCAAAGAAGCCCGAAGAAGCTTGAAGAGTGTCGAAAGGACCAAACAGCCGAAGGTTATAAAACCGAACCACAGAGCAACCCCCACACTTTCCATCACACCTTTCTATTAAATCCTGCTCCTCTAAATCAGTTCTTATCCACCAGCATATTTTTATTAGTTTCCGAAAATATTTCTCAATTGGTTAGGAATTACTGGTACTTGAGTAATGTTGGGTCCAGACCAGCTAATAAGGAATATTGTTTTGTTTGAATAATATTTTGTCATTCAATCCTACCTCTTTAAATACATGAAAGTTTAGGACCAATAGATCGGAAGGTTCATTCCATTTATTCCAAACTAGATTTATTTAATTTATTTTTCATTTCAAAAGAGAATTGAGATTGCTCAGGCTGATTAAATTCGACTTTATCCTCTTCTATTTTGTGATTGACAACTCCCTTATTATTTATTAGATTCAGGTTTTCTTAAGACGACGTTTTCATATAAAAGATTTGACGTGTGAGTGCTTTTAGATAAGTCCCCTAGTTAATATAATTAACTTTTGAAAAATGATTTGGCAAATTATTCTTTATTATTTCTTTATCTAAATAAAACACCCAAGCCTAGCGATGTCGTTGAGACACAGTAATGAAAACATAAATGTGGCAGCAAACAATGCAAATGAGCTTACTTGCACTGTATGCAACGACACAAATACCGAAACCGAATTTGTCGAAACTGCTTGTAAACACAAGTACCATAGATCCTGTTTATTCCAGTGGTTATCACAAAACAGCACGTGTCCGATTTGTAGGCAGCCGTGTTCCATGCCTCAAAGTTCAGAGAGTATGGCAGCCCCAAGTGGAACCAATACTAGAGGTACAGTAGGAAGATCTCGTGGAGCCCACAGCTCCAATACCACTGCAAACAGTCCCAGAACTCGACCAGCCACCAGTTCGAATGTTAGAAATGCAGCAAATATTCGCCAGAAAATTAGTTTACCAGGACGCGACAGGAATAGTAGTGAACGAGAAAGACAGTTGATTGCTTAAGATCGCGTTCAGCAAATGATTTCCAGTTCTTTAGAAAGTCATAGAGCCAATATCTCAGCAAATGTAGCCGAACAGGTCAGCCACGCGATTCATAGCCTCAGTTTGTCATCACTTCCCCGAGATCACCGCGATGAGCAACAGCTTGAGTGGGACAATGATATCCAACTGAATGCTCCCCGTGTAGGCCATGGTCGTGAGTCAAGTCATAGACATATACCCACGAGCCGTCGTCCTAGTCTTAATGATTATTCCACTGATCGTCCCGATAGGATTTCCAACGTTATATCCAATTGGAAAATAAAGTTTTCTGGATCTCCTACTGATCTTCCAATAGAGTATTTTATCTATAGAGTAAATTGCATAACGAGGCAATATTTTAATGGTAATTTCGAATTATTGTATCAGTTTGCAAACTTACTATTTACCGGACCAGCCTTGTCTATCTATTGGCGAGTCCATAGAACAGTTGGGCATATGAATTGGTTCGAGTTATGCAATCGTTTACGCGAGAGGTATCAAGATCAACGAACGGACAGAGATATCAAAGATGTCATGAGGCGTCGTAAGCAAGGTGCTAATGAGAACATTGATGATTTCCTAGATTCCATGCTATCCATTTCAGATTCTTTGTCGGAGCCTCTTTCAGAATCTGACATGATCACAGAAGTTAGACATAATCTGAAACCTGAATTGAAACATGAGCTTTTGCACGTTGACACTCCAACTATAGCCTTATTACGAAAAGAATGTCATCGACACGAAGTGTTTTTCCGAACTATACGTTCTAGGATGATACGTCAGGATGGTCCCAAGCGAATCATAAACTTAGTACGCCACGAAGAAGAATCAGAAAACCCTTCGGAGTCCGAGTTAGAAGTTTCCGAAGAGGTTTGTGCCTTACGCATAAAAGCAAACTTGAAATGCTGGAATTGTGATGAATCAGGGCATAGGTATCACGATTGTCTGAAGCCACGACGCGTATTTTGTTATGGGTGCGGCCTAGTTGACACCTATGTATAAACCAAACTGTAAGCAATGGAACCTGAATGCGGAAAACTCCCATCAGGATGTCCACCGAGTACAGCGAGGGGATGTCCGACGTTAGCCTCCGGTTCAGTTACAAATACTAATAAACTCCCACCAGATGTACAATTTCTACGATCAGACATCCGAGTACAACCCTCATCACCAGATATAACTACTTCAAGACATTTTAAACCTTATCATATACGTTTGAGAGAATATAAAGAGCGCAGAGCAGCAATTTTCCGAGATAATTCTTTAGTAATTCCTAAACGTCGTTCCTCGGTTAAGATGCAAACCTTTTGGCACAATAAGCGGCGCTTAAAACGTTTTACAATATCGGCCATCATTCAAAAACAAGGAGATATTCGACCCTTTACACAGATAGAAATATATGGAGAGCCTTACCTAGTTTTATTGTACAGCGGCGCGAATAAAAGCGTCATAGGTGCACGATTAGTTTCTGAAAAAGTAAAGTTAAACAAAGTGTCGCTGGCTCAGTTCGGATTCCTATTACCTACAACAAGATTTGCCAAGATTTTGAGTTTCTTGTTATACCTGCTATTAAACAGACAGTAATTTGTGGAATAGACTTCTGGAAATCTTTCGGAGTTGCTATCTCGACGAAGTTCGCGATAAGTGAAATTAATGAAGAAGCTTCCAGCTCATCTGCTCTTATCCCACTATCGTCTTCCCAGAGAGCCAAATTACAATCAGTTATATCGTATTTTGCCGACTCTGACCAGGATGGTTTAGGTGAAACTTCTTTAGTCGAACATACAATAGACACAGCCACTTCTAAGCCTATAAAGCAAAGGTTTTATCCACTGTCACCGGCTAAAGAAAAATTAGTGTGCGAGGAGGTAGACCGAATGATCAAATTAGGCGTAATAGATGAAGCAGAGGCCTCTCCTTGGTCATCGCCCGTCACACTCGTAGTCAAGCCAGGAAAAGTCAGATTTTGCCTTGACGCTCGTAAGGTCCATGAAGTTACGGTCAAGGATGCCTATCCCATGCCAATCTTGGAAGGTCTTTTAAGTAGATTACCCCCAGTGCACTGTATTTCAAAGATTGACCTTAAGGATGCTTTTTGGCAAATTCGATTAGAGCCTGAGTCTCGAGCAAAAACAGCCTTTACGATTCCAAATCGACCCCTTTATCAGTTTACAAGAATGCCTTTTGGACTAACCAACGCGCCGCAGACTATGTGCCGTTTAATGGATTTAGTCATCCCATATGCATTAAAGTCGCATATTTTTGTATATCTAGATGATCTCTTAGTCATGTCCTCAAGTTTTGAAGAACATATAGAACATTTAGCCACCGTTTCTAGGCAATTACGAAAAGCGGGACTCACCATAAATGTCAGCAAAAGTCAATTTTGTTTGCGCAAGGTGGAGTACCTTGGTTATATTGTTGGAGAAGGCACGCTACAAGTCAACCCCAGCAAGATTCAAGCCGTAGATGAGTTTCCTGTACCAAAGACTCGTAAACAATTAAGAAGGTTTTTGGGAATGACTGGTTGGTACCAGCGTTTTCTGTCCCAATATTCTTCAGTCATCTACCCCCTAACGGAACTGTTGCGTGGAAAATCTTTCGAATGGAATCAATCTGCCTTCGAACACATCAAACACATGCTCTGTACATCACCACTGCTCATCCATCCCGATTACGCAAAGCCATTTATAGATGTATCCGGATGTGAAAAGCCTATCGCGTATATGTCCAAGACATTAAACCAAGCTCAAAGAAACTATACCGTCACTGAACTAGAATGTTTAGCGGTGGTTTTAGCTCTAAAGAAGTTCCGAATGTATGTAGAAGGTCATGTTTTCAAAGTCCTTACTGATCACGCAAGTCTCCGTTGGTTAATGAATCAAACAGACTTGAGTGGCAGGCTTGCGCGATGGGCCATAAAACTCCAAGGTTATTCCTTTTCTATAGAACATCGAAAGGGGAGTCAAAACGTTGTAGCCGACGCTCTCTCTCGTTCCTTTGAGCATTCCAATGAATTAGCTTAGTTGGAAACTGAACTTTACCCAGAAATAAATTTAGAATCGGATGCGTTTGAATCAGCAGAATACCGCACACTTACTTACATGTTCCTTTGTAAATTTAATTTGGAAATTTGCATTTGCCGACGGCTTTTTTCTGCTGGTACTGCTTCTGCCGCTGTCGCTGCTGCTGCCGCCGCTGCCGCCGTCGCTACCGCTGCCGCTGCCGTCACTGCCGCTACCGTCGCTGCCGCCGCTATCGCTGCCACCGCTGTCGTTGCTGCCGTTGTCGCTGCTGCCGCTATCGCAGTCGTTGTCGTTGCTGCTGCCGTTGTAGGGCGAGGGGAAGTTTCTCCCCTTTTGGTTTTGTGTTTGGTTTCAGTTTTCTTTATTTTTCCCACTGCAAGTTCTTTTGCTTATTTATTTCGTTTTTGTATTTTATTTATTTCGAATTTTTTGGTTTTGTGTTTGGTTTCAGTTTTCACTAATTTTTCTCGCTGGAAGTTCTTTTGCTTATTTATTTCGTTTTGTATTTTATTTATTTTGAATTTTCTCGCTTTGTTAAAAGCTGGTAATTTTTATGGCGTTTCACTTTGCCAACTTTATTTTTTTCGATTAAATTTTTCTCACTTTGCTACAAGTTAAAAATTTTGTTTCACTTAATCAATTTTATTTTCTTGATTAATTTTTCCGGCTTTGTTAAAAGCTAAGAATGAATTTTTGGTATTACACTGCACCAATTACTTTTCAGTAATATTTTTCTTGCCTTGTTAAAAGCTAAGAATAAATTTTGGATTTCACTGTACTAATTATTTTTTCAGTTAAATTTTTCTTGCCTTGTTAAAAGCTAAGAATACAATTTTTTGAATTTCACTGCACCAGTTTTGGTTCCGAGCGAGTTTTGGTTCTACTCCCCCGTTAGGGTGAGAGATTAATATTCGGTTGTTACAATAAGTACAGAGCTTAAGCCCTGGAGTACAATTATTTACTGAACTTAAGTTTACGATCTAATGCAACTTCAGGCCTCTGGTTAATTGCAGCGCTGCCGGCAGAGGGCCAGGTCAGCACTTCTGTATCCGGCCGATCACTCGCTCCGCGAATGTTTGGCTCGGACTCCGGGCAATTGCGCAAGTGCGGGATAAGCAGTCTTTTCAATGCGCGTGCAGGCCACCGGATATGGCCCGCAACTCGGCAGTTTCACTCCGTGAGAACTGCTGGTGTTAACTTGTACATATGCCGCGACCGTTTGCACTTTGATGTACGCAAAGAGAACGGCGAGAAATATGGCGGCGCGAAAAAGAAGCGAAGTGGAGACGAATTGAAAATTTCGGCGGACTAGGAGCACTATTTATTTATGCGGACTAGGAGTACTATTTATTTATGCGGACTAGAAGCACTTTATATTTAAGGGGTTACACCACTGTAGAATTTTTTAAAAATTACAAAATTTTTTTTTATTGCTAAAGGTCAATTAGGGTCTTAAGAATGATATACTAAAAGATGAAGTCTGGGAAAAATTTTTACATGCCTGAATTTCAAGTTCTGCCGCAGGACCTTTCACGATTTTACAGCCACTAAAAACTTTAAACGCGTTTATCTCAAAACCACTTTTTTCGAGCTGGCCGGAAACATAACTCGAACAAATCTTTACCGATCGATTCCAAATTTTTACAGTACGTTTGAAATTGTTGTCCGCAGGGAAAGACGTAGGGGTTTTTTGAAAAAGTGAATAGTTTTTTTTTAAATAAAAATGTGATGAATTTTATGGTCAAATTTCAAATTTTTTTTTTAAACTATCGCCATTTTTCGAAAAATTAATTAAAAAAAAAACCTCTACGAAGTTCCCTGCGGACATCAATTTGGATTCTGAAAATGTTTGGTTTTTTGTTTTAGATCAAAAACTGCAGAAGTTTCCGGCCGTGCACCCATCTAAGAAAAAACATGCCACCGCAGAACTGCTGCGGCGTCGCCATTTTTTTTTTTAATCTTGAAATGTATGTTTCCTTGTAGTTTAATATTGATATTATAAAATACTTTTTACAGAATTTCAATAACTCGACTGGGTTTACCTACACAAATTTTGAAAATATGCCTTTTTTTTTTTTGTTTTACAGTGGTGTAACCCCTTAAGCGGACTAGGAGCACTATTAATTTGCAGGCAGTAGAAGCAGAGGTAAGATCGTACTTATCTTTGGGCGGAACAAGCCGGGAACTGCTGGCAGAGGTGGCGAAGATGAAAGAAAAATCCGGCTCGAAGGACCAATGTTTGTAGGGGGGCCGATCGAATCCTCCAAAATAAGCGGCGATCAAATAGGATGAAATGCAGGAATTTCACTCCCACGGCGCAAAACGAAAGAAGGGAACCGAAGGCACCAGAAAAAGAACAAGAGGCGGGGGCTTCGTGGGCATTCAGTGTTTATTCTGCGCATTCATACATGGAACTAATCTCATTTAAAAACTAAAGCCGCTGATGTGAGCGCGGGAGATCGACGGCGGCCGATCGCGAAGTCCGCAACCCGAGCTCGAGCTCCGAAGCGAGCGCAAAAGAGAGGCGAGCGCGGACGAGAGCGAAAGCTCTGTGCGCATAGGCGGCACAACTTCATACAGAATGCATTTTTCAGTGTATCGGTTTTAAATTTATTGAAATAGAATTTGTATATCATATAGCTGTCATAGGCGGTCAGCCAGCGGGCGGACAGGGAGAACAACGGATGAGAAATCACTTTCCGTAACTGTCTGCACCGCTGGAAGTGCGACTATACTCCCCCGTGAGGGCGGCTGGAAGCAGGTCCCAGTAGGTCATGTCTCTGCTGAGGATTCTGACGAATGGTAGTCGGGCGGGGAGAAGAAAAGTCCTGCCCAAAAAATTACCACAATCCAAGGTGGAACAGCATATGCCGAGGGATGCGTGTCCGGGGGCTGCTTGGACGCTAGTATGCGAACTCTGTGGGACCGGCCGACCCATCAGTTTAAACTAGGCTCACCAGGGATGGGGGCTATGCCGTGGTGGACCATCCCCATCCCAGCATACTCGTGGAAACAAAAATGAACTTATCCAAACAAAACAATAAAACCGTAGGTGACCGCCAGACCTCAAAGGCGGCAGGGGACCCCCCCTCAATGAAACGAACTCGAAGACGCTTAGCTTAAGAAGGAAGAGGAGAGCTCCTCGGAGCACCTTCATTCGGGGGCCGGTGCCACTGGGATGGGCGAGCCAATGGGCCCGCCGAGCGGCGTGATCGGGGGCAAGTCCCTACGTGACCGCGAGCGGCTCCAGAGGTAAACCTAACCCAGGAGGCTCGGCCCAGCAGCAGCAGAGGAAGAAGAAGACGCTGTAAATGCAGCCTCAGCGGTCCTTCGCCGAGGTTACTAAGGGTAAGATCCTGATTGGAGTGTTTGACGAGGGCTCCAGTGATGGACATATCCCGAGGGACCAGTCGCGATGGATTGTTGGGGAAGTACACAACAGGTTCGTGGAGGAGCTGTTGGCGTCAGGTGGTGCACTGCCCCGTTGTGTGGATGCCGGTTGGCCTCAAGGAGGAGTGAAGGTGATCGCGTGCGAAGACGCGGATTCGGTCACCTTCTATAAGAGAGTGATCGCGGGATCGGGTGAAGTATAACCAGGCGCGAAGCTCGCGGCTGTCGACTGGGACAAGATCCCCAGCAAGTCAAGAGCCAGGGCATGCCTATCACACAAGCCGGTGGAACCGGAGAAGATTCTCAAGCTACTGCAGCTGAGCAATCCCGACTACCCCTCCTCTGACTGGCGAGTTGCCAAGGTCAAGGAGGCAGTTGGTCCGAGGCGCCAGGTGGTCCTGTCTTTCAACGAGGGGACAACCGAGGTGCTGAAGAAGAACGGCCTCCTTGACCTTGGCAACTCGCCAGCAACTCCAGCGGGGCTGGAGTGCCTCGTTAAGACTTTTACCGATGATTGTAGCACGGCTCTGGATAGGTCCTACCCCCGAAGTAGGAAGGGGGGCAACACTGGGAAGAAGCCACCGTGGTGGTGTAAAGAACTAGGCTGCCTCAAGAAGACCACAAGACTAACCTGTCCCTATACAAGCTGTCCCTCCAACCCGGGCTTCGTCAAGCGTCCTGACGACAGCTGGACGACCTCCAGTAAGAAAACTCTCGGGGTTCTCCTAGATGCTCACTTCCCCGCTAGCTCGTTTCAGAGCAGCCCGCCTAACCCTCCGACACGGCAGGGTCCTCCTGAAATGGCATACCTTCTTAGAGATAGGAACAAATCCCCAAGGGTGGACGGCATCATACCTGCACAGCTTAGTTACGCAGCTTAGCGATCCACGTCCTGGCTTCGCCTGATCTTCTCGATCATTCTAGACACAGGGGTCATTCCAAGTGGATGGCTCCGCTCAAAAGTTGTGTTCATCCCTAAGGCAGGCAAGCCATCGTACTGCACGCCTAAGAACTACGGGCCAATAAGCCTATCCTCGTTTCTACTCAATACGCTGGAGAGACTTATTAGTCTGCATCTTCAGACTGCACTCCATTCGCTTACCACAATTATATAAAATCGCTTTAAGAAAAGGAGTTCACACTCGTCGCCTTCTTGGACACAGAGGGCGCTTTCAACAACGTTCTGCCAGGCTCAGTTACGACGGCACTGACTAAGCTGCTGATTGATCAACACTCGGTGGATCTCATTGACCGGATCTTGCGCAGCAGAACGGTGGAGGCAACACTGGGGGGGCTAACCATCTCCAATCAAGTCAACAGAGGCACACCCTAGGGCGGAGTCCTCTCCCCTCTGCTATGGAATTTGGCGGTCAACGAACTGCTCCAGGGCATAGAAGAAGGCGGCTGACGCTTTGTGGCCTATGCGGACGATGCTGCGTTGGCGTTCACGGGAAAATCCCCGCAAATACTCTGTGACAGGATGAGCGAAAGCCTTCGGTTTCTGGCGGATTGGACTGCCAGATCTGGTCCGAGAGTAAACCCAGCGAAGACCGAACTAGTCCTTTTTACGAGGAAATACAAAATCCCCAAAATGATATCCCCTAAACTCTGCGGTGTACCTCTTCCCTTTTAAAAGCTCGATTGTTCCCTTAACACGAATGAAAGGCCAAAAAGGCTACAATTGCGCTATATACCTGCCGCAAGGCTATCGGGCTATTGGTAATGACCCCAAAAATAGTCCGTTGGCTGTACACGGCTCTCATCCGCCTGATACTCCTCTACGGAGTGGCAATCTGGTGGCCATTTCTAAAAGGGTCCACATGCCTGGGCAAGTTAAGGAAAATCCAAGGCATGGCTGAGATCTGCATGACAGGCGGTCTGTGCACGACTCCGGGAGACGCCTTGGAAGTTCTCCTGGACATCCTCCCAATTGAAATAATGGGAAAGATGACCGCGTCACTCTCGGCACTAAGGCTGAAGGGCCTGTGGAGAAGATCGAGTTTCGGGCACACGAATCTCGGCTCTGCTCCACACCTTCCTGAGGGAAACACCGACTACTGTGTCCCCACTGAACAACCCATCACACCCTTCCAGGTTTACATCCCCGACAGAACGGAATGGAACCTAGGACCTCCTGGACCTCTAGGGTCCCTTCACATTTACACGGATGGCTCAAAATTTGACGGCCGGATGGAAGGAGGTATATATTCTGAGCACCTGGGAATAAACGTCTCTTTTACCCGACCACTGCAGCGTCTTTCAGGCGGAAGTCTACGCCATCAAAGAAGCCCTTGATCAGCTCCCCCCACTAGGGTTAGAGCTCCCCTATGCATTTTCTCTGACAGTCAGGCTGCCCTGAAGTCACTCGAATCTATTTCTTCTAACTCGAAGACCATCAACGACTGCCGCAGATCTTTTCACGAGATGGTGGCGCAGTACGACCTCCACCTCATCTGGGTCCCAGGACATAGGGCCATCGAGGGCAACTGCGCTGCCGATGAGCTGGCCGGCAGGGTACAACCTCCCCTCTTCAGCCGGATAGGGAGTTAGTTGACATGCCCATGGCCACTCGCAGACTGCTGTATAGGGAGCACTTCCACCTCCTCGCAGACAGGAAATGAGAAAACCTTATCTCCTGCCGCCACGCTAAAATGATCTGGCCACGCGCTAAAAGGAGCTATTCTCATTGAGCTGGGAAAGCTGCGCCCTTGACGTTAGGGCTCTTACTGGTCTCTGGCTATTTGGAACGCATGCGTCCAGGCTGTCGGTGCACCATAATGCCTTCTGTAGAAGCTGTAGGGATGAGGAGGAGGAGGTGATCGTTCTTCACCTCCTCTGCCACTGTCCGGCCCTAAAAAGACGGGGACTGCAATACCTGGGCTTCTTCATCCTTGCGGATCTCGCCGAGCTAAGCTAGACATCACCGAGGCAAATAACCCGATTCATCCAAGGATTGGGTTGGTCCTCTCTAACTTAGATTGGTCATCGGCCCATGAGAACCTGTTGCGGACGGGTGATCTAAGCCTACGCGGCATCACAAGGAGCCTCCTTAGGCTCAAGTGGAAGGCCCGGCTCCCTGAGCCGGCCGTCACCGCCCTAACCTAACCTAGCCTATAGCTGTCATATATACGATTGTTAAATGTGGATTAAGCTTTATACCAACAAAAACAATATTATAATAATTAAATGTGTTGAATAGCTTACCCTACGAAGTAAAAGTGGTCGGAGCTCGTAACAGGCTATTATTAGGGTTGTGACGATCCTATTTTAGGACGCACAAATCCTCCAAATCTTTTTCAGGAGCTGACGTTATCATCCTGCATTATCTAATATTCATTTTCTAATTGATTTTCCTTTTAAATTACTACTATCATTATTATCATTAAATTAAGCACACGAAGTCCGAGACGATTGTTTACTTAAAAAATAAGCTCCGCCTCCCGGAAAGGACAGATCTGGCCCTAGTGGCCTCTTCGCAAACGCAAGCGCCCTGGTCAAATTCCGGAATCTCCTCTCTATGGCGTAGTCGAAATCCTCCTAGCCTCGTTGTCACTGCCCCTCCTCCGCTAGGCGCGACACAAGAAAACGTCGGGGGTAACGACATATGTCCTCGCGACATATCTCCTCCGAACTTAAAATGACATACCTCCTAGCGGAATTATGTCGATTTCAAAACGACATATCTCCGCGCGAAGTTTTTTTGAGTTCGGAGGAGATATGTCGTTTTAAAAACGACACAACTCATCCATCTTATTATCGACGGAGATACGTCGTTTTTGGTTCAGCGGGCGTTATTACAAAAAAAAAAAATAAAATAAAAATTAAATAAGGCCCACGAAAATTGTGAAATAAAGTCCGCGTATGCTATTACACAAAAAAGTGAATTGACGCCCGTGGGCAGATCACCCTATCTTACTTTGGAAATTTGTCATTCATATTCTGATCTGCTCCGGAACATATCAAACAGTGCCCCAGCAGTGGCGTGAGCCACTGCTTTTACGGCATTAGGAAGTTTAAGATACATATCATATATATCTCCACTAGGAGATATGTCATTTTGAGTTCGAAGGAGATATGTCGTTTTGAAAGCGTTATATCTCCTCTCCTCTCTGCGAGGAGATATGACGCTTTCAAAACGACATACTTGCAGACATACTTGCCCTCCGCTCTGCCTGAATAGCACGCAGATCCACCTCGACAGACGTCTAACATGGCGTAGACATATCGAAAGCAAGAAACTGCACCTAAAACTGAAAGCTAACAGCCTCCAGTGGATTATAAACTCCCGATCGCCTTTGTGTCTGGACTACAAGGTCCTGCTCTACAACTGCACTCTTAAGCCAATCTGGACGTATGGCTCCCAGCTTTGGGGGAACGCGAGCAGAACAAACATAGACATCATACAGCGCGCCCAATCAAAGATCCTGCGAACTATCACTGGGGCACCATGGTATATTCGTAACCAAAACATCCACAGGGACCCCGGCATTCTCGCAGTAAAAAATGAAATAGACAAGCAAAAAGCGTCCTACAATGAAAAACTCTCTGTCCACCCAAATCGTCTAGCAAGGGTCTTGACTTGGGTCTCCAGCCGAACCCGCCACTGTTCCAGTCTACATGACTTCTAGTTAGATTATAGTATAAGATTTGATACACTTGTTGTTAGTCTCGAAAATGAGAAGATTCAATAAATAAAAGCAAAGTATAATAAAAAAAAAATGTTTTCCAAGAATTATTCAGATAAAAGAAAGAAAGACTTCATTTATCTGGGAGTCCTAATAAGAAAATCTTTTTGCTATGCAACACCCGATTTAAATCTGGACAGCTAGGAATACTAATATTCACTTAACTGTAATCCGAGAATTCTTGATAACCGAAGTTAAAGAAAATAAATTTATTTATTTGCGAGTCTTATTAAAAAATATTTTCTACTAAGGCTCCACACGTTAGGCGCCACTTTTCTTATTAATAATAATGAATTAACAACAACAAAAAAAAAGGAATTACTACTCCTAGTGTTAGACGGCCTTTCGAGGATCTGAGCTGCGGAGCACGCTTTAGATTCCGGCTCTAGGTCGTCGGCTTTGGGGGTGGTGGTCTTCCTAAACCAGATCTCGAACACGGACATCACTATTAATAAAGACAAGACTTGAGCGTGCTTACCACAAAAATAGGAGCTAGAACTAAACCGGAAGAAAAATGAATAAATAAATTCAAGGAAGAGAAAGTTAGAAGAAATGAGGAAGTTTGAGAGAATACATAGATAAAAGAACAGAGAGAAAAACAACATTTGCGAAGACACTGATGTTGTTGTGCTCGCTTCAGGCCCACCCAACTTATAATCATCATCCGCAGGAGCATGGCTCCGATGATCCCTTATGAAACCTTTCGACCGTGGAGTCATCAGTAGAGTCGGTAAAGGAAATGTTTAGTTGCTCATGATTTCGTTAAACATTAAATTTAATAAACATAAAGTATTTGAGACTAACATCGTAGACTAACATCGATCTTTTCAAACATCGATGTTTCCGATGTTTTAGTTCAAAAACATCGATACATCGAATTTTTTTTTTTAGTTTCAAACAAAAACGACATTTTTTATTCGAAACGTGATCGTTTTAGCGGTTTGGGTGGTGTTGGGAGCTTTGGTGTCACTTTCAAGGCCATATTATCTTAAAAGCATCTTCCAAAGCTTTTGCCGCTTCGTCGGCATTGAATGCGTGCAAGAATCCTTCTTTCTAGAATCGGGGATCCAGTAAAGTGGCGATTTGTGGAATGGTCCTCTTCTCATACCCTCCGAATCTTTCAGGCAACCTTTTTTTAATAACGCTTAAAGCTTCTGTGATTTTCGAGCTCGCTTTCATTTGCAGATTTTTTATCTTTTCATGTAATTCGCAAATCATGGGAATTATAGATGATATTGTGACAGTTTTGCCTGCGGAAATATGTTGAGTTGCATCACTGAAAGGCTTTAACATTTCAATAAGCTCCGAAATGGTTGATATTTCTTACCCTTTTTCTGCTTTTTCTGATTGCGAAAATTTGACATTGCAATGCCCAATGCATTGGGTAAAATGTATTGTCGATGTATCGATGTTGAAGAAAAAACATCGATATTAATAATAATAATTTGCTAGAGGTTAGTGCACTGCGACCACTAGGGTCTATTGTGCCGATCGATGTTAACATCGATGTTGAAATTTATGTATCGATGTTGAGTTTTTTTCGTCGAACATCGATACATCAATGTATCGTCCAACCTCTAATTTAGAGCCGCCAAAACGTAGATATATTTGTGTCAGGATTTTCGATGTTTATGTATTCGGGCACACTAAATCGGGTAAAGCTAAGCTTAATTTCGGCGGACTTAATTACTCCGTTTTGAGCTATCACAGTGAGAGGGAAGAGAAACTGCGGTATGTAAGATAAGAATTGTATTCAGGTTAAGTTTAACCCCCAATGTGTATATTCTCAGAATAAAACATCGCACGTAATCGCACTCCAACTACTCTGTTGTTATCGAGGTGTTTTCTGGATGTCCTCAAGGCATTTTCCCGTGATCAGCCGAGCGGCGTCACAAAGCACTTCAGAGGAGTTCCGTAAAGGTTATATTACCCGATACAGGTTATGGCCAATTTATGGCGAAAAATGACAAGAAATTTAATTCGGGAAGCACTGGGTTAAATCCCATTTAAGGGTTTTTTATTTAACGCACAAGAAATTTACAGTCGGACATCGGATGCTTTTATCCGCACTAATCGCACTGATCTGCACTACCCCTTGGGGTTATGTTCACATTTTAAATTTTGGGTTAAACCCGCATGGGTGCTGGGGTCAACTGAGGTCAAAATTTGGAACCCTTTAAGCACTGCCAATTTCCATTAGAAGTTTCGCAAAACGCCAACGCTGGCCACTGAAGACAATTGCGCATGCGCACTGGTGGCCAGTTAAACTGCACCTTATATTAAAGGTTGATCATTCTCCTTCTGCCTCTGCTGCTCCTTACTCCTACATCATGCCCCTCCTAGGGGTGCTCCTTGGGACAGGGACGCAAACTCTGCTTGCTGGGCTCGATCTGTTAAATTCCGCAGTAAGCAACCAATATAAAAACTCTTTTAAGAGTATATTTACCCGCTGGTTGAGCCCCGATGAAAGATAAGGGTTTTCCAGACGGAAAATTCCGATATGTGGCACTGGTCGCTGCCAGTCTGCCGCCTTGTTGCCTCCGTTGACACTCTTTTCGTGTCTTGCGTTTGGCTACGTTTTCGCCGAACACTTTTCCCCGCAAACTGATTTTCCCATACCGCGTGGAGCCTGGCACTATAGGAATATTCTGGCTCTTATGAGCAACTGCAACGATGTGCACTTCACTGGATCTCAAAAGGCAAAGAATTTAGCCCAGAAAGGGATGGAGTCGCTTAGCCCCTTTTCTTTGCCACAGCATAAAATTTCCTAATCAGACTAAAGCTTTCCAGATCTTCCCTGGCGCATAAATGAGCATTCTGGTAATGCATCGACGCTATTCCCGTCGCGTAAAGCTCGGCTTAGAGTATCACGTAATTTATTGCATACTTCTAGGCAGAAAATGTTTATATCTTTTATTGCTTATGCACATTTTATTTAGAGGCTCTTCAGTCGCCACTACATTATAAAGTTCCATTTACTTCGTATGCATCCAGCTATTCTGTTTTGTATTTATTTGTTATTATATTCACAATTTAGTTAAGCTGCCGGTGTTTGCTTTGCATATTTTTGCATTCCTCTTTTTGCCTTCTAAACGTTAAGCTCGCTCCCATGCTCACCCGCTTACCCGCTCTCTCATTCTCCCGCTCACTCGGAGCAGCTGCACTTTTCTTATCTCTTCATACGTAAAGGTACAGTGGTAAGTCCCTATAATAACCGCTATTTCCTGCTTCGCTAAAACCTGTAAAAAGGCTATTTCAGCTAATGATCTTAGAGCCGGCTGCTGGCTGTGCAAAAACATAGTGCATGCCAAGTGCATTGGTGATGTCGCTCGGACAGTGGACGATGTAAGAAGAAACATCGGTCTACGTTACTGCTGCGAGGCCTGTCGCGAGCTTAAAAGAGAGATGATGTCTTTTATACGGCAGACCAAGGGCGGTTTTAAGGACATCTAAAACTCATGATGTGCTCTTGATGCGCTGGATGCTCAATTTAATAGCCTTAAGAGGGTTTTCTACTTACGAATTTTTTAAAATTCGATTTTTTTATTATTAAAATTAAGAGGATCTAGGGAATACAACATATAAAGGGTTTTGTAAAATTCGCATTCCTTCATGGGTAAACGAAGCCCGAAAGATAGCCACTTCCATACGTTTCGACAATTTTTCCTATCTTTAAACGCGTTTTCCCAAAAATCACATTTTTTAAACTTTCTGGTATCAATTCTACCAGTAATTTTCATGAAATCGAACCAATTTTTGCCCCACTTCTTTATTAAAAAATTCTCTATGCTTCTCCAAGTACGATTTATTTTTTTAATTTTTGGTTTAATTTTTACACTCTCTAACAGGTGAAAAAACATGGTTGAAAATGAAACTTTTTACAAAAAAATTATATTAAAAACAATTTTTAATTCAAAAAAAATCGTACTCGAGAAGCATAGCCAACGTAAAACTGTAAATAAATAAAATTAAAATTAAATTAATTAATACGAGAAAAATGACCCCTAAAATTTTGATGACTCCACTTTGACCCCATATAAACAAATAATGATTAGCTATACACACTTTAAATTTCCAATAGTGTTAAGTTTAATAATGTACAAAAGTAATACAAAATTATCTCATTATCTTGTACAGAGTTTCCTCTCATTTAATTTCTAAAAATAGGCAAAAATTTCGGCCTCGTAGGTAGAAGACCCCCTTAATCTTTTAACTGAGTCTCCTAGGCGCAAAAAAACCGCAACTAGTCTGCAGCATCTAGGCGGATCCCAAAAACCAGCGCTGGACTCCCAACAGCGTCCTCCTTCTACACAGCCCTCGACCTCAGGATCAAATCTAACGGTTCTGAGATCGAGTGGTAACAAATATTCGGTTTCCGTGCCACCGGTGATATCCGTTCTGTCTCCTGGGTGGTCTCAAATATTGACCCCTCAAAGCCCCGTTAATTTGTCTGCTCAGGGTATCATGCCCGGACTACCGGCCGATAGTGGCAGTACAGATAAGCAGTCTGCATCGCCGAAAGCCCTTGTAGTAATACCACCTACGAAACAGATATTTGTTTCGCGACTCTCCCCTGCTCAGACATCTGATGATGTCATCGCCTTTATCCAAGACAAAACCAAAGCCGAACAAATAAAAATAAAGGTGGAAAAACTAAAATGTTCTTATGCTAGGGATATTTCATCTTTTAAAATAAATGTCCCTAATAAGCTCTTTGAAACAATTAACTCTACCAAATTCTAGACTTAATATGTTGTCGTCAAAGAGTTCGAAGCTAAGAAAAAGGAACGGCGGCCTGTAGTCTTCCCAGACCTGACCATACCACTGCGCCATCTACTACATACGCTTCAAAAAACTAATCAATTCCCTCTCTATCTCCTATTAGAATGCAAAAGGTTCACGTAGTAAACTTCCAAAATTTTATTTTGATAACCTTTCGTTTGCCCAGATGTGTTAACGATATCGGCCTATCAGACGTGGGGATGGTGTCCTCAAGGGTATAGCGATAGATCTCCTCCCAGTACATCTTCGTGTAGGAGCTATGTCGTTTTTTAT
>JAEIGO010000532.1:0-16819 GCA_018903765.1 Drosophila aff. chauvacae BK-2020 | reverse complement strand
ATTTGAAATATTAGTAATTGGAAGATTAGTAATATTAGCTGCAATAACAAAAAGAGCTCAAATTCCATTTTCGTCTTGGTTACCTGCAGCTATAGCAGCTCCTACTCCTGTTTCTGCTTTAGTCCATTCTTCAACTTTGGTTACGGCTGGTGTTTATTTATTAATTCGATTTAATATTATTTTGAGAAGTTCTTGATTAGGTCAATTATTATTATTATTATCAGGTTTAACTATATTTATAGCTGGATTAGGAGCTAATTTTGAATTTGATTTAAAGAAGATTATTGCTTTATCAACTTTAAGTCAGTTGGGTTTAATAATAAGAATTTTATCCATAGGGTTTTATAAATTGGCTATATTTCATCTTTTAACTCATGCTTTATTTAAGGCTTTATTGTTTATATGTGCTGGAGCTATTATTCATAACATAAATAATTCTCAAGATATCCGTTTAATAGGTGGGTTAAGAATTCATATGCCATTAACTTCAGCTTGTTTTCATGTTTCTAATTTAGCTTTATGTGGTATACCTTTTTTAGCTGGATTTTATTCAAAGGATATAATTTTAGAAATTGTTATAATTAGAAATATTAATTTATTTTCTTTTTTTTATATTTTTTTTTCTACAGGGTTAACTGTAATATATTCTTTTCGATTAGTTTATTATTCAATAACTGGTGAATTAAATTGTGGGAGTTTAAATATATTAAATGATGAAAGTTGAATTATATTACGAGGTATATTAGGTTTATTAATTATAAGAATTATTGGAGGTAGAATGTTAAATTGATTAATTTTTCCTGTGCCTTATATAATTTGTTTACCTATATATTTAAAGCTATTAACATTATTTGTTTGTATTGCTGGGGGATTACTTGGCTATTTAATTTCTATAACAAAAATTTATTCATTAAATAAATCTTTGTTAAATTATAATATTTCTATATTTTTAGGATCAATATGATTTATACCTTATATTAGAACTTACGGAATAATTTATTATCCTTTAAATTATGGTCAATTAGTTGTAAAAAGATTTGATCAAGGATGATCAGAATATTTTGGTGGTCAACATTTATATCAAAAGTTAGTAAATTATTCTCAAACTTTATTTTTAATACATAATAATAGATTAAAAATTTATTTAATATTATTTGTATTTTGAATTTTAATTTTATTTAATTTTTTATTATTTTTGTATTCAAATAGCTTATATTTAGAGTATGACACTGAAGATGTTATGGAGATTAATTAATCTTTGGATATAGTGAATTAATTTTAGTAATTTATAAAAAAAAGATATTTTATTATTACAATGAAAATGTAAGGTTTTATTTAAACTATATAAATAGAAGTATAAATGGAATTTAACCATTAAAAGAAAAAAGTTAGCAGCTTTTACTTGATCACCATACTTCCTTAATTGAGGCTATTGCCTACTTATATCATTAACAGTGATACGCCTCTATTTTGGCTTCAATTAAAGAATAAGGGTAAAATTACCTAAGGTTAGGTCGAAACTAACTGCAATTTATCGCTTCATATTCTTTATAAGGTAGATTGAATATTCAATACTTTTTAAATGCAAATCAAATGTTATAATTAACTACAACCCTATTAGTTTGATCAGTTTAATATTCCTTGATTTCATTCATGGTATAATCCAATTAATAAAATTAAAATAAAAATAATTGAAGTAATAGTTCAAATTAAAATATTAGAATATTTTAAAATAATAATTATAGGTAAAATTAAAGCAATTTCTACATCAAAAATTAGAAAAATAATGGTAATTAAAAAAAATCGTAAAGAAAATGGTAATCGAGAAGAAGATTTTGGATCAAATCCGCATTCAAATGGAGATCTTTTTTCACGGTCAATTAAAGCTTTTTTAGAAAGAACTGAAGCTAAAAATATTACAATTGTTGTAATTATTAAAATTAAAGTACCAATTAAAATAATTGAAAAAATTATTTATACTATTTGTTAATAGACCTTATGATTGGAAGTCAAATATACTTTTATACTATATAAATAATTATTATAAATTAATTATCCACCTCATCAGTAGATTGTAATATATAAAAATAATCATACTACATCTACAAAATGTCAATATCATGCAGCTGCTTCAAATCCAAAATGATGATTTTTTGAAAAATGATTATTTAAATGTCGTAGTAAACAAATTAATAAAAAAGTTGTTCCAATTAATACATGAATACCATGAAATCCTGTAGCCATAAAAAAAGTAGATCCATAAACAGAATCTGCAATAGTAAATGGAGCTTCAATATATTCATAAGCTTGTAAAATAGTAAAATAAATCCCTAAAATTACTGTAAAAAATAAGCCTTGAGTAGTTTGGGAATGGTTATTTTCTATTAATCTATGATGAGCTCATGTTACTGTAACTCCTGAAGCTAATAAAATAGCAGTATTTAATAAAGGAATTTGGAATGGATTAAAAGAAATAATTCCCATAGGAGGTCATGAAGCACCTAATTCAATAGCTGGGGATAATCTTCTGTGAAAGAATGCTCAAAAAAATCTTACAAAAAATAATACTTCTGACAGAATAAATAAAATTATTCCTCATCGTAAACCAATAGTAACTGCATAAGTATGTAATCCTTGATAGGTACCTTCTCGTGATACATCTCGTCATCATTGATATACTGTTAAAATAGTAATAATATTACCTAAGAAAAATAATGAAATATCATATTGATGAAATCATTTTACTATACCAGATACTGTTGTTATAGCTCCAATTGCTCCTGTTAATGGTCATGGACTATAATCAACTAAATGAAAAGGGTGATTTGAGTGTGTAGACATTAATTTACTTCTCTAGAATATAAAGTTCTTAAAACAGCAAATACATAAGATTGAATTATAGCTACAGCAGATTCAAGTACTAATAAGGCAATTTGACCAATTAATAAAAATGTTACTAATAAGTATGATATTGATGGTCCTGTATTTCCTAATAATGTTAATAATAAATGTCCTGCAATTATATTAGCAGTTAATCGAACAGCTAAAGTTCCTGGTCGAATAATATTTCTAATTGTTTCAATACATACTATAAAAGGTATAAGAATAGCTGGAGTTCCTTGTGGAACTAAATGAGCAAATATATGTTGTGTATGATTAATTCATCCATATAATATAAAACATAATCATAATGGTAATGCTAAAGATAAAGTTAAAGTTAAATGACTTGTTCTTGTAAAAATATATGGGAATAATCCTATAAAATTATTAAATAAAATTAATGAAAATAAAGAAATAAAAATAAAAGTAGATCCATTATGTCCTGAAGGTCCTAGTAATGTTTTAAATTCTTTATGTAAAGTTAATAAAATTGAATTTCAAAAAATATTGTAACGAGAGGGTATTAATCAATAAATTGATGGAATTATTAAAAGTCCTAAGAATGTTCTTAATCAATTTAATGATAAACCAAAAATTGCAGAGGGATCAAATACAGAAAATAAATTTGTTATCATTTTCAATTTATTGAATTTAAATTAATATTTTTTAATTCATTAGATTTAGGTGAAGAAGGCATATAAGAATAATAGTTAATTGAACAAAATAAAATAAATGTAATAGAAAAAATAATAAATAATAATAATCATCTAATAGGGGCTATTTGTGGAATTAAAAAATATTAATATTTTAATAATTTTAGTTTGACATACTAATGTTATAAGTTTAACTAATTTTTTTTTCATTAGAAGTAAGTGCTAATTTACTATTGTGTGGTTTAAGAGACCAGTACTTGCTTTCAGTCATCTAATGAAGAATTATTTCTAGAAATTCATTTAATAAAATAATTTACAGGAACTCTTTCAATTACAATTGGCATAAAACTATGGTTAGCCCCACAAATTTCTGAACATTGACCGTAAAATAAACCAGGACGATTAATAAAAAAATTTGTTTGGTTTAATCGACCAGGTGTTCCATCAACTTTAACTCCTAAAGCAGGAATTGTTCATGAATGAATAACATCTGCTGCTGTAACTAAAATTCGAATTTGAGAATTTATTGGTAATACAATTCGATTATCAACATCTAAAAGTCGAAATCCATCTGTGGCTAATTCATTTGTAGGAATTATATATGAATCAAATTCGATATTATTAAAATCTGAATATTCATAACTTCAGTATCACTGATGACCAATTCTTTTTAAAGTTACTGAAGGTTCATTAATTTCATCTAATAAATATAATAATCGTAAAGAAGGTAATGCAATAAATAATAAAATAATAGCTGGTAAAATAGTTCAAATTATTTCAATTAGTTGTCCGTGTAAAAGAAATCGATTTACATAATTATTAAAAAATAGTATAAATATTAAATATCCAACTAAAACTGTAATTATTACTAAAATTAATAATGCATGATCATGAAAAAAAATTAATTGTTCTATTAAAGGAGAAGCTCTATCTTGTAAACCTAAATTAGCTCATGTAGACATTTATTTTCTAATAAAAGTAAAATACTTTATATATGGAGCTTAAATCCATTGCACTAATCTGCCATATTAGAAATTAATTAGTTAAAAGTGGTAATTCAGAATAACTATGTTCAGCTGGTGGTGTATTTTGATATCATTCAATTGAAGAATTTAATTGAATTGGATAAATTACTTGTCGTTGTGATACTAAACTTTCTCAAATAATATAGAAAAAAAATAAAATACCTAATAAAGAAATTGTAGATCCAATAGTTGATACAACATTTCAAGTTGTATAAGCATCTGGATAATCTGAATAACGTCGAGGTATACCAGCTAATCCTAAAAAATGTTGAGGAAAAAATGTTAAATTTACTCCAATGAATATAATAATAAATTGACTTTTTAATCACTTTGTATTTAATGTTAATCCTGTAAATAAAGGATATCAATGAATAAATCCTGCTATAATAGCAAATACAGCTCCTATTGATAAAACATAATGGAAATGGGCTACTACATAATAAGTATCGTGAAGAATAATATCTACAGATGAATTAGCTAAAACTACTCCTGTTAATCCTCCTACAGTAAATAAAAATACAAATCCTAAAGCTCATAAAATAGCTGGAGAATATGATAGTTGGGTTCCATGAAGAGTTGCTAATCAACTAAAAATTTTAATTCCGGTTGGAACAGCAATAATTATTGTTGCAGATGTAAAATAAGCACGTGTATCTACATCTATTCCAACAGTAAATATATGATGAGCTCAAACAATAAATCCTAATAAACCAATAGCAAGTATAGCATAAATTATTCCTAAAGATCCGAAAGTTTCCTTTTTACCAGATTCTTGACTAATAATATGAGAAATTATTCCAAATCCTGGTAAAATTAAAATATAGACTTCAGGGTGTCCAAAAAATCAAAATAAGTGTTGGTATAAAATTGGGTCTCCTCCTCCAGCAGGATCAAAAAATGATGTATTTAAATTACGATCAGTTAATAATATTGTAATTGCTCCGGCTAATACAGGCAATGACAATAAAAGTAATAAAGCAGTAATTACAACTGATCATACAAATAATGGTATTCGATCTAAAGTAATTCCTGTAGATCGTATATTAATTACTGTAGTAATAAAATTTACAGCCCCTAAAATTGATGAAATTCCAGCTAAGTGTAATGAAAAAATTGCTAGATCAACAGAAGCTCCTCCATGAGCAATTCCTGAAGATAGCGGAGGGTAAACTGTTCATCCTGTACCAGCTCCATTTTCAACCATTCTGCTTACTAATAAAAGTGAAAGAGCAGGTGGTAGTAATCAAAATCTTATATTATTTATTCGAGGAAATGCTATATCAGGAGCTCCTAATATTAAAGGAACTAACCAATTACCAAATCCACCAATTATAATAGGTATTACTATAAAAAAAATTATAATAAAAGCATGAGCTGTTACAATAACATTATAAATTTGATCATCTCCAATTAAAGCTCCAGGGTGTCCTAACTCAGCTCGAATTAAAATTCTTAAAGATGTTCCAACTATTCCTGCTCAAGCTCCAAAAATAAAATATAAAGTTCCAATATCTTTATGATTTGTTGAAAATAATCATTGTCGCGATTATTTAGATTAAGTGGCTGAAGATTAGGCGATAGATTGTAAATCTATTTATAAGAATTATTCTTCTTAATCAATTAATTGGTCTTATAGTCATAGTCATTATGATATCAAACTGCAATTTTGAAGGAGTAAAATTTACTAAGGCTTAAAGGAATATCCTATATTTACAGCTTTGAAGGCTATTAGTTTTATTAACTTAAAGCCTTATAGTATAAAAAAAAATAAAGAAATTAAAAATAATCCAAAAATTGAAAAAAAAGTTATTATTAAATATAAATTAGTATTTGTACTATTTATATTTATCTTCATGATTCAATTATTTTCATAATAATTTAATATAAATGCTGAATAACAAATTCGTAAATAAAAAAATAAAGTAATTAAAGTTGATATTATTATTACTGTTAATAAAAAATATTGATTACATAAAGTTAATTGTTGAATTACTAATCATTTTGGTAAAAATCCTAAAAATGGCGGTAATCCTCCTAAAGATAAAAAATTTATAAATATAGAAAATTTTAAAATTTTTCTATTAACAAATCAAGAAAATAATTGATTTAAATGAAATAATTTAAAAATATTAAATATAAATGTTAAAATAAATGAAAGAAAAGAATAAAATAGAAAATAAATTAGTCAAATTGATTCACTAATTATAATAGATCTTAATATTCATCCTAAATGATTAATTGAAGAAAATGCTATTAATTTTCGCAGAGAAGTTTGGTTTAATCCACCAATTGCTCCAATAACTGCTGATAAAATTACTCTAATTAATAGTAAATTTTTAATATTTAAATATGAAATTAATATTAATGGGGCAATTTTTTGTCAGGTTATTAAAATTAATACATTTATTCAAGTTAATCCTTCCATTATATTAGGAAATCAAAAATGAAATGGAGCAGCTCCTATTTTTAATAAAAGTGCTGATATAACAATTATAGATGTAAAATTCTCATTAATTTCAGTATTTATATTATTTTTTAATATTAATAAAATTGATGAAAACAATAAAACAGTTGATGCTAATGCTTGGGTTAAAAAATATTTTAAAGAAGCTTCTGTAGATATAGAATTGTTATTGTCTCTAAGTAGGGGGATAAAAGATAACAAATTAATTTCTAAACCTATTCAAGCTCCTAACCAAGAATTAGAAGAAACTGTAATTAATGTTCCAATAATTATAATTGTGATAAATAAAATTTTTGATGAATTATTAAAAATTAAAAAGAAAAGGATTATAACCTTTATAAATGGGGTATGAACCCAGTAGCTTAATTAGCTTATCTTTTTAATTAAATGCACATATATGTATATAAATAAATATATTTTGGTGTATGATGCACAAAAGTTTTTGATACTTTTAGAAATAGTTTAATTCTATTAAATATAAAATCCTTATGTTTATAAATATGTAAATCAGTCAATGAATGCAGAAAACTGCATAATTTACCCTATCAAGGTAACCCTTTTCATCAGGCAATTCATTAATAATAAAGTTTTCATGTTTTTTTTTTTTTTTTTTTTTTTTTATTATTAATTGTTATTTTTTTAATGAATTACAGATTTTTTTAAAAGATTTGTTTTTATTAGGTAATGTATTTTAGGACAAAATTAAAAATAATTTAATATTTAATTAGATAATTTTATTTTTCTATATATATATATATATACAATAAATTATCAACTATATATAAATATATAAATATATAATAATTTAATAAATATTTATATTATTTATATAAATCCAAGAATATTAGATAAATATTTGAATATAGATTTTTTTTTACAAATTATATCAACATTTTTGGATTGCGAAATTTTTTATTTAAATTGTTAACTATATAATAATATATTAAATATTTATATATATATAGATATCTATTAATCTTGTATTAGTATACTAAAAATTTTTTTTTAAAAAAAAAAAAACTGTAAGATTTTTTAATAATAAAGTTTTATATTAATAATTAATTAATTTTATTATGCTAAAAAAAAATTTTTTTTTATATAATTTTAAAATTTTTATTAATTAATTAATTTATTTGTAATTATTTATAATTATAATGTATTTATTTAATTAATTTATTATTAATATTAATTTTTTAACTTTTATTTATAATTTTTATAGTTATTTATATTTTATTTATTATAAAATTTACTTTTTTTAATTATTTACATAAATAATATTATTAATTAAAATTTATTAATTTTTTTTTAATTTAACTATTAAATAAGTTATTGGGGGATAATTTCCAGGTTTAGTGATTAATTTTAATTATTATAATTAATATTAATTTATTATAAAATTTACTTTTTTTTAATTATTTATATAAATAATATTATTAATTAAAATTTATTAATTTTTTTTTAATTTAACTATTAAATAAGTTATCGGGGGATAATTTCCAGGTTTAGTGATTAATTTTAATTATTATAATTAATATTAATTTATTATAAAATTTACTTTTTTTAATTATTTATATAAATAATATTATTAATTAAAATTTATTAATTTTTTTTTTAATTTAACTATTAAATAAGTTATCGGGGGATAATTTCCAGGTTTAGTGATTAATTTTAATTATTATAATTAATATTAATTTATTATAAAATTTACTTTTTTTAATTATTTATATAAATAATATTATTAATTAAAATTTATTAATTTTTTTTTTAATTTAACTATTAAATAAATTATTGGGGGATAATTTCCAGGTTTAGTGATTAATTTTAATTATTATAATTAATATTAATTCATTGTAAAATTTACTTTTTTTAATTATTTATATAAATAATATTATTAATTAAAATTTATTAATTTTTTTTAATTTAATTATTAAATAAGTTATCGGGGGATAGTTTCCAGGTTTAGTGATTAATTTTAATTATTATAATTAATATTAATTTATTATAAAATTTACTTTTTTTAATTATTTATATAAATAATATTATTAATTAAAATTTATTAATTTTTTTTTAATTTAATTATTAAATAAATTATTGGGGGATAATTTCCAGGTTTAGTGATTAATTTAAATTATTATAATTAATATTAATTTATTATATAATTATTTTTTAAAATTATTTATATAAGTAATACTATTAATTTAAATTTATTAATTTTTTTATTTAATTATTAAATAAGTTATTAGTGTATAATTTTTTAAATTTAATAATTGATTTTAATTGTTATAGTTAATATAAATTTATAATTAAATTATTTATAAATAATATTGTTTATTTAATTTTATTAAAATTTTTAATTAATTTGGTTATATAATTAAAATTATGTATATATATATATATATTTGTGTGTGTATATTTATATATATATATATATATATGTGTGTGTGTGTGTGTGTGTATGTGTACGTATGTGTGCATGTGTGCATGTGTGTGTGTGTATGTGTGCATGTGTGTGTGTGTGTGTGCATGTATGTGTGCATGTGTGCATATAATTAATATTATCGTTACTATTAATAATTATTTAATTTGTTTATATAATTTTAATAAAATTATTATTTTAATTTAAATTTAATAATAAAGTTTTATTTTGGCTTGAAAATTTGTTATTAATTTGATTTATATGTAAATTTTTGTGTGATTTTATATTTATTTTAATAATAATTATAAAAATTTATTCGCAGTAATTAATTTTATTAATTAAAGAAATTTAGAAATAGCAATATTAAAGAGTATTGACTAAATTGGTGCCAGCAGTCGCGGTTATACCAATAATACTAATAAATTTTTTTAGTAATAGTTAAATTAATTTTATAAAATAAAATTAAATATATTAAGTGAAATTTTATATTTAAAATATTTTTAAAAATAGTGATTGAAGCTAAAAAATTTTAATTAAAAACTAGGATTAGATACCCTATTATTTAAAATGTAAATTTATATATTAAAGTAGTAATAGTTATGTTCTTGAAACTTAAAAAATTTGGCGGTATTTTAGTCTATCCAGAGGAACCTGTTTTGTAATCGATAATCCACGATGGACCTTACTTAAATTTGTAATCAGTTTATATACCGTCGTTATCAGAATATTTTATAAGAATAATAATATTCAATAATTTTAATAAAAATTTATATCAGATCAAGGTGTAGCTTATATTTAAGTAATAATGGGTTACAATAAATATATTTAAACGGATAAAATTATGAAAAAGTTTTTGAAGGTGGATTTGGTAGTAAAATTATATAGATAAATAATTTGATTTTAGCTCTAAAATATGTACACATCGCCCGTCGCTCTTATTATTAAGGTAAGATAAGTCGTAACATAGTAGATGTACTGGAAAGTGTATCTAGAATGACAATTTAAAGCTTATTAAGTAAAGCATTTCATTTACATTGAAAAGATTTTTGTGCAAATCAATATAAATTGATTAGATTTTATTTATTAATTATTAGTATTATTTTTTAAATTATTAGAAATAACTATAAATTATAAAGTTTTAGTATTGTTTAAAGAAAAAATAATTTTAATAATAGTTTATTAGTATTGTAAAAGAAAATTGAAATAAATTGAAAAATTTTTATTTAAAAAGAAAATTTAATTTATTGTACCTTGTGTATCAGCGTTTATTAAATAAAAAATAAATATTTATTTTTCTCGATTTTAAAAGAGTTAATATAATATTTAAGTTAATGTAGTAAAATTATTTAAAATATTATATTAGAAATGAAATGTTATTCGTTTTTAAAGGTATCTAGTTTTTTAAGAAATAAATTTAATTTAGAAATTATAAATTTATTTAATTGATTAATTAATTAAATAATTTATGATTTTAATATTTTATGGGATAAGCTATAAAATAAATTTTTAAAAATAATAAATAAATTTAATAAATATATGCTTAGAATTAGCAATTATTAAAAAATGTGTTATAATTTATTTTATAAATTATATTATTTATTAAATTTTAAATATTTATTAAAATATTAATTTTAATTTTTAAAATTAAGTAATAATGATAGAATTAGTATATTTATATTGTTAAAATAATTATAAATGAAAAGTTTAAATAAAGAATTCGGCAAAAATAATGTTCGCCTGTTTAACAAAAACATGTCTTTTTGAATTAAATATAAAGTCTAACCTGCCCACTGATAATTTTTAAATGGCCGCAGTATTTTGACTGTGCAAAGGTAGCATAATCATTAGTCTTTTAATTGAAGGCTGGAATGAATGGTTGGACGAAATATTAACTGTTTCATTTAAAATTAAAGTAGAATTTTATTTTTTAGTCAAAAAGCTAAAATAATTTTAAAAGACGAGAAGACCCTATAAATCTTTATATTTTATTTATTTTAATTATAAAGATTAATTTAATTTTAATAAATTAAAATATTTTATTGGGGTGATATTAAAATTTAAAAAACTTTTAATTTTTAAAAACATTAATTTATGAATAATTGATCCATTAATAGTGATTAAAAAATTAAGTTACTTTAGGGATAACAGCGTAATTTTTTTGGAGAGTTCATATCGATAAAAAAGATTGCGACCTCGATGTTGGATTAAGATATAATTTTGGGTGTAGCCGTTCAAATTTTAAGTCTGTTCGACTTTTAAATTCTTACATGATCTGAGTTCAAACCGGTGTAAGCCAGGTTGGTTTCTATCTTTAAAAAATTATAATATTTTAGTACGAAAGGACCAAATATTAAAATAATTATATTTAATAAAATGAATATTATTAATATTAATATAAACTATTTTGGCAGATTAGTGCAATAAATTTAGAATTTATATATGTGATTTTTATTACAGATAGTACTTGTTTTATATAGAATTTATTTTATCTTTAGTTGGTAGTTTATTATTAATTATTTGTGTATTAGTGAGTGTTGCTTTTTTAACTTTATTAGAACGAAAAGTTTTAGGGTATATTCAAATTCGTAAAGGTCCAAATAAAGTAGGGTTAATAGGAATTCCTCAACCTTTTTGTGATGCAATTAAATTATTTACAAAGGAACAAACTTATCCTTTATTATCTAATTATTTAAGATATTATATTTCTCCAATTTTTTCTTTATTTTTATCCTTATTTGTTTGAATATGTATACCTTTTTTTGTTAAATTATATTCTTTTAATTTAGGTGGTTTATTTTTTTTATGTTGTACAAGATTAGGAGTTTATACTGTTATAGTAGCTGGTTGATCTTCTAATTCTAATTATGCATTGTTAGGGGGATTGCGAGCTGTTGCTCAAACTATTTCATATGAAGTTAGTTTAGCATTAATTATATTATCTTTTATTTTTTTGATTGGTAGTTATAATATAATTTATTTTTATTATTATCAAATTTATATTTGATTTTTTATTATTTTATTTCCAATAGCTTTAGTTTGATTAACAATTTCTTTAGCTGAAACAAACCGAACACCATTTGATTTTGCTGAAGGAGAATCTGAATTAGTATCTGGATTTAATGTAGAATATAGAAGAGGAGGTTTTGCTTTAATTTTTATAGCTGAATATGCAAGAATTTTATTTATAAGAATATTATTTTGTGTTATTTTTTTAGGTTGTGATGTATTTAATTTATTATTTTATTTAAAATTAACATTTATTTCTTTTGTGTTTATTTGAGCTCGAGGAACTTTACCTCGATTTCGTTATGATAAATTAATATATTTAGCTTGAAAATGTTTTTTATCATTTTCTTTAAATTATTTATTATTTTTTATTGGATTTAAAATTTTATTATTTTCTTTATTATAGTGAATTTTTTTTAGTAAAGTTAATAGAAAATTAAATTCTATCTTATGTTTTCAAAACATATGCTTATTCAAGCTCATTAACTGATTAATTTAATAAATTATCTCATCATTTATTAACTAATGGATTAATTAAATAATATAAAAAATATATAACTGTTAAAATTTGTCCAATTAAAACATAAGGTTCTTCTACTGGTCGAGCTCCAATTCAAGTTAATAAAATTACTGTAACTACTATAATTCAAAATAAAATTTGATTAATAGGATAAAATTGAATACCTCGAAATTTTCTTAAATTATAAAAAGGTAAAATTATTAAAATTGCAATAGATAAAACTAATGCAATAACTCCTCCTAATTTATTTGGAATAGATCGTAAAATTGCATAAGCAAATAAAAAATATCATTCAGGTTGAATATGAGCTGGTGTTACTAATGGATTAGCTGGAATAAAATTATCTGGGTCTCCTAATAAATTTGGTCTAATTAATACTAATGAAATTAAAATAAAAATTATTACAATAAATCCAACGATGTCCTTAAAAGTAAAATATGGATGAAAAGGAATTTTATCAATATTAGAATTTAATCCAATTGGATTATTTGAACCAGTTTGGTGAAGAAATAATAAATGAATTATTGTTATTGCTAATACAATAAAAGGTAAAATAAAATGAAAAGTAAAAAATCGAGTTAATGTTGCGTTATCAACTGCAAATCCTCCCCATAATCATTGAACTAAATCTATACCTAAATACGGAATAGCTGATAATAGATTAGTAATTACTGTTGCTCCTCAAAATGATATTTGTCCTCAAGGTAAAACATATCCTATAAAAGCTGTTCCTATTACTAAAAATAAAATAATTACACCAATTAATCATGTTGGGGTAAATAAGTAAGAACCGTAATAAATTCCTCGTCCTACATGCAAATAAATACAAATAAAAAAAAATGATGCACCATTAGCATGTAAAGTTCGTAATAATCATCCATAATTTACATCGCGACAAATATGATTTACTCTATAAAAAGCTAGATTAACGTCAGCAGTATAATGTATAGCTAAAAATAATCCCGTTAAAATTTGAATAATTAAACATAATCCTAATAAAGATCCAAAATTTCATCATCTTGAAATATTAATTGGAGCTGGTAAATCTACTAAAGCATTGTTAGCAATTTTAAATAAGGGGTGTGAAGTTCGTAAAGGTTTATTCATTAATTATTTATGATATTATACGAATAGGTCCTTTAAATAATTTAGTAATTTTTACTACAACAATTAAAGTAATTAATAAATAATTTATTAATAAAATTGTAATAAAATTTGTTGGAAAATTATATAATTTATTTAAAGATAAAGAATTTTCTAAAAAATATGAATTTTGATTAAAAATTGATTCTATTTCATTATTTAATAAAAATAATGAAATAGAATTTTTATCAATTAAAAATGAAATAAAAAATAAAGTAAATAAAATAATTATTGAAAATAAAGTTAATTTAATTGATAAATTAAATATTTCATTAGAGGCTAGTGAAGTTACATAAATAAATAATACTAATATTCCTCCTAAAAAAATTAAAAATAAAATATAAGAATATCAAAAACTTTTAGTTATTAATCCTGAAATTAAACAAATAAAAATTGTTTGAATTAATAAAGTTAAACCTATAGCTAATGGATGGATTATATTTAAAAAGATAATTGAAGTTGTTAAAATTAAAGAATATAATATTAATTGAATAATTTCAAGAGGTAGTTTATTTTAAAATATTAATTTTGGGGATTAATGAAAAAGAAATTTCTTTTCTCTTGAAGTTTTAAAAGAAAAATTCTTATTTTTGATTTACAAGACCAATGTTTTTATTAAACTATTAAAACTAATGATTATAATTTTATATTGAAGTTTACCTATAATTTTATTTATTTTAGGTTTATTTTGTTTTGTTTCTAATCGAAAACATTTGCTTTCTATACTTTTAAGTTTAGAATTTATTGTTTTAATATTATTTTTTATATTATTTATTTATTTAAATATATTAAATTATGAAACTTATTTTAGAATAATATTTTTAACGTTTAGTGTATGTGAAGGAGCTTTAGGATTATCAATTTTAGTATCTATAATTCGAACACATGGTAATGATTATTTCCAATCTTTTAGAATTATATAATGTTAAAAATTATTTTATTTTTAGTATTTTTACTGCCTGTATGTTTTATTAATAATATATATTGAATGGTACAAATTATATTATTTTTTATTGGATTTATTTTTTTAATAATAAATAATTTTATAAATTATTGATCTGAAATTTCTTATTTTTTAGGTTGTGATATACTTTCTTATGGATTAGTATTATTAAGATTATGAATTTGTTCTTTAATATTATTAGCTAGAGAGAGTGTTAATAAATATAATAATTATAAAAATTTATTTTTATTAAATATTATTTTATTATTATTATTATTAGTTTTAACTTTTAGAAGAATAAGTTTATTTATATTTTATTTATTTTTTGAAAGTAGACTAATTCCTACATTATTTTTAATTTTAGGGTGGGGTTATCAACCTGAACGTTTACAAGCTGGTGTTTATTTATTATTTTATACTTTGTTAGTTTCTTTGCCTATATTAATTGGTATTTTTTATTTGATAAATAAAACTGGTTCAATAAATTTTTATTTAATAAATAATTTCATATTTAATTATGATTTATTGTATTTTTGTTTATTATGTGCTTTTTTAGTTAAAATGCCTATATTTTTAGTACACTTATGATTACCTAAGGCTCATGTAGAAGCTCCTGTATCTGGATCAATAATTTTAGCTGGAATTATATTAAAATTAGGAGGGTATGGATTATTACGGGTAGTATCATTTCTTCAGCTAATAAATTTAAAATATAGTTTTATTTGAATTAGAATTAGATTAGTTGGGGGAGTATTAGTTAGATTGGTTTGTTTACGACAAACTGATTTAAAATCTTTAATTGCTTATTCTTCAGTAGCTCATATAGGAATTGTTTTAGCTGGTTTATTAACTATAACTTATTGAGGATTGTGTGGTTCTTATACATTAATAATTGCTCATGGATTATGTTCATCTGGTTTATTTTGTTTAGCAAATGTATCTTATGAACGTTTAGGAAGACGAAGTTTATTAATTAATAAGGGATTATTAAATTTTATACCTGCTATAACTTTATGGTGATTTTTGTTAAGTTCTGCTAATATAGCGGCTCCTCCTACTTTAAATTTATTAGGAGAAATTTCTTTATTAAATAGAATTGTATCTTGATCTTGGGTTTCTATAATTATATTATCTTTATTATCTTTTTTTAGAGCTGCTTATACTTTATATTTATATTCATTTAGTCAACACGGTAAACTATTTTCTGGGGTTTATTCTTTTAGAGGTGGAAAAATTCGTGAATATTTATTAATATTATTACATTGATTACCATTAAATTTATTAATTTTAAAATCTGATGCTTGTATATTAATATTATATTTAAATAGTTTAAAAAAAATACTAATTTGTGGTGTTAGTGATATGAAATAATTCATTTTAGATCGTGAAATATTTATCAATTTGTAGAATTAGATTTGTTAATTTAATTTCTATTAGTTTATCTTTTTTTTTATTAAGATTGTATTTTTTATTAAATAATATAGTTTATTTTATTGAGTGAGAAGTAGTTTCATTAAATTCAATAAGAGTTGTGATAACTTTTTTATTTGATTGAATAAGTTTATTATTTATATCTTTTGTTTTAATAATTGCTTCCTTAGTTATTTTTTATAGTAAAGAATATATATCAAGAGATGAAAATATTAATCGATTTATTATATTAGTATTAATATTTGTTTTATCAATAATATTATTAATTATTAGACCAAATTTGATTAGTATTTTATTAGGATGGGATGGATTAGGATTAGTTTCTTATTGTTTAGTAA